>SKCR01024278.1:0-383506 GCA_019454045.1 Zanthoxylum bungeanum
CAAGGCTTAGTTGATTCAGAGGAAAAAGTTAGGTAATATATTCGATATATTGGCATATATAAGATATATGCTTCGGACTTGGATGTCCACCTACTGGATCTAGGAATTGGATGAGATCCAATTGATCTTAGAGATCTACCTAGTTAAGTATCATACAATTTGTTGGCCAAAGTCAAGATTGTGTGTTATTTAACGGGATCCTAGTCCACTAGGAAACTAGGTTTCCCGAGTACTCAACAGAGGGTTAGAGGCTCGCCGAAAAATAGTGGGAGGCAAGAATTAAATTTGCAATATTCGTTTAATTACTTGCCATACGCGCTCAATCAAATTCATTCGTCAAATATATATTATTTATTAGTTGGACTAATATTTAATATTGTTTTAATTTAAACAGTTGGACTGTATTCAAACTACTTAATTTATAGTTGATTATATAATTAGATTATAGTAATCAATATATTTGAATTTTAACCATTCATTTATAGTTGATTATATAATTGGATTATAGTAATCACTATATTTGAATTTTACCGATCATTTATAGTTGATTATATAATTGGATTATAGTAATCAATATATATTTGATTTTAACCAATAAAAGTATACTTGATTATATAGTTGGACTATAGTAATCATTATATTAAATAGTACCTGAAATCGTTGATTAAATAGTTGGACTATTAGAATCAAGATAAATTGAAAGATAATGTTTAAAACATAATCCTAGTGAAAATGTGTTTAAACGACTTTAATTTTCAAATTGGGAATAAATTTCAGGATAGTCCTGAAAACTAAGAAGTTACTTTATTTGATAAAATAACATATTAGGCCTAAGCCCAGAGTTAAGCAAATAGTAGAGCATGATCTTTGGAAGATTCATGTGATGATAACTTTAGTGCTTGATCCATTATACTTGTCAAAAGGACTCCTTAATTTCCTAATCAGAACTAAGGATTAGATCCTTAAAGTATGATGAAGAAATTGAAGGATCATCATAGATCTATTATTAGATCTTAGAAGTATTAAATTGCAATTAATAACTCTTGGAGAGTTAATGGCTATTCTCAATGAGATAAAGCCAAAGTTTGCAATAAGGCAAGTAGTGCAAGGCGCACTTACTTCGATATTTTAGAAACCCAAGGCTTGGCCAAAGGCTTCTGGGATATAGAAAAGGGCAAAGGCAAAATCATTACTGTCTTCTAGGAAGACAAAACATATCCCAAGATGTCTGCTTAAACTGTTGCAAATGGGATCACTGAAGCGTGACTGCCGTATGGACAAAGCAGACATGAAGGAATTGAAGACGAGCAAGACTCTGACTTCAAATATGTTTGTCATAAATATGTTCACTGTTAGTATTAAAATTGGATTTTAAAATACTAAGTGTGATACATAAATATGCATTGATGTGCAGAATCTGCTATGAGCAGGATACTGACTTCAATTGAGATTAATCTGCAATCGGAAACGGGACGAAAGTCGCTGTTTTAACGGTAGATACCTAAGTTTAGGAACTACCCTTCGGGTGTGTACTTAAATTAGGAAACTGTTATAATGTAACTAGTTTGACTAGAAACATCATCTCCATATCAGGGTTTAACCCGTTGCGGGTATACCTTTATATTCTAGAACACTAAAGTATTTTATTTTAAAAGATGATATTGAGATAAACACATTAGATGTGAGTAACAGTATTTATATTTTGAATATAAATAAATCTCAAACATATAATATGACGAACAAATAGCTCAAACTGATTTGATCAGATAAGACTTATTTGTGGCAGTGTTATCTGGGACACATTAAACAAGACTCGTATATCCACACTTTTGAAGAGTGGATACTAGGACGGATTTGATTCTATTTAAATGATGTCTACGAATCTAGTTTATTAGGTAAAGTACCTAAAAGACCTTTTACTTGGTAAAAGTGTAAGTGCCATCAATCTGTTAGCCCTCGTTCATAGTGACGAAAGTGGGGCCATGTCTAGCCAGGCTAATGTGGAAATGAATGTTTCGTGACCTTTACGGATGTGGCATCGCGTTATGGTTATGTGTCTCTTATGAAACCAAATCGGAAACTTTTAGAGTTTCAACACGAAATAGACAAACAGATCGGCTAAAGTATTAAAACCATCACAGTAAGACCGAGATGGAAAATACTTAAGCAATAAGTTTCTCAAGTACTTGAAAGAGTATAGTATTCTTTCAATGAGGACTCTTCCTGGAACACGTCAATTTGACGGTCCGAATTTTGTTAGACATGATAATGTAAATCATGAGTCGCTCTGAGCTACCATTTTCCTTCAAAGGGATAAACATTAACAATGCAATACTTATTTTGAATAAGGTTCCATGAAAATTTGTTAGACAGAATTTCATATTAGATATGAACAGGAAAGAAACTGGGTTTTCTCACTCCTGAAGATTTGGGATGCTGGGCATATGTTTGGATGATACCAAACTAGAACCCAAATAGGATAAGTGCCTAATTGTAGGTTGTCATAAGGAAACCAAAGTATAGTACTTATACATCTCACATGAGAACAATGTAATTGTTGCTTGCCATGCGTTTTTCCTAAGAGGAATACCGATATGCAGTGGTAAGTGGGAGGATAGTAAAACTCGATGAAAATCGGAGTAATACTGTTCAAGGCACCTAGTCCTTAATGGAACACAAACAGTTCATCAAGGATGAAACTGTACCACAATCTTCGAATACACAAGAACCGCGTTAGTCGGAGAGAGTCAGAAAACAACCTGGGAGGTATGGGTTTCCGATCTCACCTCATAAAGATGTCAATCTTATTGAGGAAGACGAACTGACTACATATGAAGAAGTGATACAAGGTATCGACTCCCCATTATGGCAGAGTGCCATGAAGTCTGAAATGGATTCCATGTGTACCAACTATGTTTAGAGACTAGTTGATGTACCAGAAGGCATTGTGCCTATTGGTACTATATAAGTCTTCAAAGAAGACATACATGGATGGAAACATACCAACGTACTAAGCTAGGCTTGTAGCGAAAAGGTATCGTTATCAACATTGTGTCGATAACAACGAAACCTTTTACCTGTTGCCACGGATAAATCCATTTGGATAATGATTGCTGATACTGCATGTTTCATTAATGAAATATGGCAGCTGAACATCAAAATCGCTTTCCTTAAACGGAAACCTTTTGGAGGATGTTTATAACATCCTGATGATTTTTTCGTACCAAAACTAGCAAATAAGATTTGCAGGTTATTCGATCCATGTATGGATTGAAGTAAGCATTGGGTTCTTGGAACTATCGTTTTGATGTAATCATAATGGTGTATGATTTGATTCAAAAAGAATATGATTCTTGTGTATAAAGGAGGTTAGTGGGAGCGCACTGACAATGATGTTCTAAATAATGATGATATGTCATTTCATGGAAATGATATTCCTATATTACAATCGGTGAAAGCTTGACTTTCATGAAAATTCTCCGTAGAATTCTTGGGAGAAACAACCTTTATTCTAGGAATAAAGATCTACTGGGATAGATTTAAAGTTGTTAACACTCTCTGAGAACTTGTACATTGAAAATGTACATGACCTGGTGTCTCATACGCTTTGAGCATATGGAGTCACAAACAGGTCAATCCAAGTGATAGTCACTGGATTGATATTAAGAACATCTGTTAGTATCTTAGAGAACTAAGGATGATGTATTAAACTATGGAGAATGAGAACTTGAAGTGACTGGGATCACTACTGCAAGTTTCCTAACCTATAACAATAACGGTACTATACAGTTTGAATAACGGAACAATGAGCTGGAAATCTTCCAAGCAAGATACTGTTGCCAAATAAACAACAAATGCGGGTTATTGCTGCGGCTGAGGCAGTAATAGAAGCCATTTGGGTCGATAATAAATCTAATAAGATTAGATGTAGTTCTGTTAGCAGCTAAGCTAGACGTAAGCACATGCTAAAGAATTAATGGTCTCATCAATGATCCAGATATATGCTTCGACTATTCATCTGATTCGTTCGGATCATACATCGTGGCGATGTAATGATCGTATAAATCGCATCAGACGATAATCATGCAAATCCACTGACGAAAGCCTTTCCTCAGCAGTTTGAGCGAACCGTACATGTTTGAGTGTATGACACTCGAGTGACTGGCTATAGGCCAAGTGGGAGATTGTTGGACATTTATGACCCATAGCGTCACTATTTGTACAGATCATGGTGTTGTTGTACAAATTAACTATGTGACAAAGGAAATTGCTCTTTTATCATTTGTGATTAGATCACCATAGATGTATAAATGATAGATGATCCATATGATTAGTTCCTGGATTGAGATGATATGAGACAGTATCAATCCACCAAGGTTTAATCACTAAATATCCCTAGTCGTAGTATTATCAAGATTGTACATTGATAATGCGGAATAGACTAGTATTACACTTGTGCGCATTGTGAGGGCATAACAGCATAGTTCTCATATATTTGGGTATTGGATACTCATGCAAGTGTAATAGGAGGTTGTGTTTTACCGATGGTACGGAAAACAGCTTCGCTCTGGATAGACCCCTCGGAATTCCAGTGGTAGTATGACTATGTGTCTATGGAAGTCCGAAATCAGGGTAGATGTATTTGGTCTTAACCTGAGACTTGCACCGTAATACTTGCGACAATCAATATGCTTTGGTTTTGGTCGTCCAGGGCTTTAACCGGTTCTGAGTACGCCTCTGCTGGGTATATTGAGAATCGTAGTGTATTGGGTGTGATGTCAAGACGGAAGTATCACTCCAGTCATAGTTGAGATGATGTCACGTAGGATACGGAACTAGTACTCTTAAGCACTGCAGTCATCGGGATGATATGACTAGGTCATGTTCATCCGATTATAGAGACTAGTTATCAGACATCTGACATGTGCTTCTTACGGGGCAGACACAATCCAGCCCCAGGCCTAGCACGTGACATTCGATACTGGATCGCAATACGCAATACTACGTATACTACGCCTGACATAGATTATATATTCCAGTAAGAATATTTCTGGAGAATTGGGTAGGCACGGTGCTTTACTAGAAGCCAACCATGTCTTGTAAATCGGTATGCACGTGGTACGAGGTATGCACATATTCGTATAATCCGATGACCGTATTTACTGCCAATATATCCAGGGATCTCTTGGGTCGCTTCCCAAAGATTCACCGATGATAGTTGATTTAAATTAGAATTAATCTGGGATTAATTAGAGAGAGAAAATTAATCTGGGATTAATTGAGGTATTATTTAATCTGGAATTAAATGTGTTCGGAAGAGAGAGAACGCGATTAATTGGAATTAATCGGTAAAATAAATTTAATAGTTAAATTTGATTTTTCTATTTTATTTATTCGTATGGCCTAAAATTAATATATCGGATATATTAATATGAATGGGATTTCATTACGAATTAAAGTCAGACTTTAATACGAACGAACGAATTAATTTAGAATTATTCGTAAACGACGTTCGTAATATATTTGTGAGGCATCGTTATTTAATTAAATTAGATTTAATTATTTAACGACAAAAGTTCGTTTAATCGGATTAAACGGATCCGACCCGCGGCAAATGTTCGTAGAGACATTTTGAATTTTGAATTCAAAATGGTGGGGCCCACTTCACACATGTTACACATGTGAAGTGGTGGTTGGAAAGTGGTTGGCATTTATGCCAAAACCACTTACTTTCTAACTACTTGGTTTAGGTGAAACCAAATTACCCCAACTACATGGTTTTGGTGAAAAGGGTAAATACCCTTTAACAAAACCCTAGCCCTCTCTCTCTCTTCACTTAAGCAACAAGAACACAACATAAAACCCTAATACTAAGCCTAATGGGCGTGAGCTTCCTCCCTTTATTCTCTTTGATTTTGTGGCAAAATCAAGTTAGCTAGCACTTCAAGGAATCAACAAAGGTGATAGGGAAACAACTCAAAGCTTGGAATCAACATTGAAGGTTGGATCTTGGAGATCAATTCTCACAACTCAAAGCTTGGAATCAACATTGAAGGTTGGATCTTGGAGATCACTTCTCACAACTCAAAGCTTGGAATCAACAAAGGAAGCATCTTGGAGATCTTCTTCTCAAAAATTTTAAAAGCCAAATCCGTTCATTGTAAGTATATTCCGCAACTTATAATGAAATTGTGAACACATTTTCTTGCTTATTAGATCATTGGCATGTTCTAGGAACACTAACAGGCAGTTTATGTCATGCCCCTAATAACATGTGTGACCTTGATCGGAGGCCTCCTCTTGGGCGTTGGGTTACCCTAAGTCACTAGTCTGAACTGTTGTTGCCTCGGGCCTGGTAATCTCCATCCATAACCAGTATCCCGATGATTTTCTAGCCTTGGTACCTTCTTCACCCGAGCGACACCCTCGGGCGATCTTCTCCTCTTCCTCAACCAATACAAACCTCATTGTCTGCTCCAAAGTTGTTACGTTGTCTGAAACCTCATAAATCCTGAGGTGGGACCATAATTTCCCAACTCTTTTAAGGCTCATTTAAAGTCTTTAATGCCTACGGGGACTCGTACACTCTGACCTCCAATACCAAGTTGTGGTACATATTGATGAATCTTTTTAGCGGCTCGTCATCATGTTGTTTCATCCTTCTCAATGATCTGATTTTCTTCATTGGTGCACATGCCCATTTAAAATGGCGCACGAAGGATTTCCTTAGCTGTGAAAAGTTTTTAATACTATTTGGAGTCAAATTTCTGAACCATAAGATGGCTGGTCTTCATAGGGTCATGAGAAACACCTTGCAGACCACCTCATCGACCTTTTCGAATCTCCATGAGTAAAATAAATCTTTCAACATAGGACTTAGGGTCCATGTTATCCTTGTAGATGTCCATCGTGGGCATGGATAACTCATCGGAAACACCTCATCCAACACCTCCTTAGTAAAAAAAGATGTTGTCGCCTCATCTTGGTTGTTTCGGGCACCTCCTCGCGTGATCGTTTCCCATTTCCTTATCTTCTTCTGGAACCAATCTCTCATATTGCTCTCGGTGTCCTTGTCATACTAGTATTTTTTAGTGTGATATCTCTTTCCACTCGGAGCTCTTCGTCCCTGCCCCTAATATTGTCTAAGCTCACTCTCCCTAAAGCACAAGCTATTACTGGATGATTCTGGGGTTTGCCTCTCATCATATCTCTCATGAGGCTCCTCTATTAGTGTAGCACTGGCCACAACCATCGATCTCATTATATGAGTGCTCTTTCTCCCTATTTCTCTATCCCCTTTCTACTCCAGCTACTATATTCCCGCTGGCAATTTCTTCTCTCCTTCTATTGGACCCGTTTGTCCCTGTTCTCCTGTCTTCCCCTCCAACCTCTTAATCTTCCCCCATGGATTTCAAGAAGGTATGGGTCACCTTGCTTTCCTCCCAGACATTCTCCATTTCCAACTACAGGTTTTCTTCCATCTTTTCCATCCACTCTGCCGTTGAGACCTCCAGAACTCTATGATTTTCATCTCTAGTAATCGTCTTAGTGTGTTTGCTGCTTTTTATACTGTTTCCCCATAAAACGACGCTAACTGTTGACGACTATTTTTCTTTCCAAGGGCAATATAGGAAATTGATCCCTCGAACAGACTTCCCTCAGCAAAGAATTTGTTTGGTTAGTAGGGAACCAAAAGAAAATTTAGCTTGTTCGAGGTCAGGATTGACATTAGACTCACAGAGGTAAGGATTTACGTGGTTCGATGGAGAGTGGCACCAATCTACGTCCACATGAGAAAATGGGTGTATTTTATTACTTGTTCGAGGTCAAGACCGACCCGAGCTACAAGTGGGGGTGGAATAAGAATACTAAAATAAGCACATCGAGTATTACACTAGCCCATTATAATTTTCTCAAGTTGTTAGGTGTTGATCTGCTTTCTCTCTTTATCACTAGATTATTAGGTCTTGGTTTCTCTTTAAGTGTTGAGATGTAAAATTTTGCTAACCCTTGAATCTGAGACTTCAACCAATTTATATAGGCTTCTAAATCCACTATTCCACATCTCATGACGTAATCCCATGTCACTCTGTCATCATTGCAGTAACAACTCTCTTCAACTACCTATAATTCGGCTAATCAAATTAGCCATTTTTCCTGTCACTACACTAGCGTATGACGGCCTATGGCAGCTCTGCTCTATCACTTCCCTGCCACTGCACCGCCCATGGTGGCAGGTAAGGGCTACTTTCACAGTTAACCACTGTTTTCTCATAGTCATCATAAGCATTATAGAAGGGTATCTTCTCGCTTTAAGGCATACGTCACTTGACTCAAGCTCAGATTGGCCTGTGATCCCATCTTCTTTCCTCGAATCAGCATACCGAGGTGGATGATATTGGTCAAAACTCCCTCTGACCTCTTCAACCAGGTCGGGTTGCTAAACATGGACCCTTCAGGTCGGTTTTCACAAATACTCAAATGAACCCAAATCCAACACTTCTTCTTTAGGTCGAAGTAGTGGATGATATTGGTCAAAACTCTCTCTGACCTCTTCAACATACCTACCTGCTTCATTATCATCACAACCCTTGAACCTCTCCGTATAATGGGTTCGGGTCCCTCTATCAAATTCTATGCGTCTCTCCTAGCCCTTAGGCCCATAATATTAAGTTTTGGCTAAGTAGACTACTAATTCTGCCCCTCGTCACCATTTGAATCTTCCTCAGAGTGGAAAACCACCATTAACAAATAAAATTTTGAAATATATTATACTTTAGATAGAAAGTTACAAGCTAGCTAGTTGATTGAACATATCAAGTAAACTGAGCTAGCTTTGAGGGTTAGGTAGTCTATGCTGGCTTAACATCCCCATTTATGGCAAAAAATTTAATCAGGAGAAAAGTTTGTGGAGTGGAGCTTCTAAATCATTTCAAATACGATAATTAGTTAATAAATTTGACCAAACTTAGGATCTCATTTTCAGGAACTCATCTAAATACACCCAAATCTCAAAGCCGGATGTGTCAGTAGTTGTAGATATGATAATAACTTTTTACACAACACATTGATTGACTGGCTGTGGCTGAACAATTTGTTGCCGCTAATGAGCTTTCCCATAATGTACTTGGTCGCCTCCTGAGTGAGATGAAACTCGTCTTCTTGGAACAAAGCCCTAGTATTTTTAGATTCAGTCCCGCTTATAAGCTCCATGAAAGCGTTGTAATAATCAGCATACAAATTTGAGAGTAAGTATCGATTTCTCCAGGTTCAGTAAGAGCCTTATGCTGAACAAAAGGACCATGAGGCGATGCTCAAAAAAAGACCGAGCTTGAGCTGATCGTTTTGATTCTTTGACAAGTTGTTGAGCCCAACATGACAGTTGTAGCCATCGAATTCATCCGGATTGGCTTTGTGAAGAAGTAAAGAAGCGTAGCCTGGAAGGCACCCAATTGGCATGGCAGCATCCCGGAGACTAAAATATTGGAGAAGCCTTGTTTCTTGATTTCAGATACCATGCTTACAATGTTGGTGACTATACAAATGTGTAATCTTCAACTTGTTCGATTGATTTGCCGTTCAAGAAAGCGTACTGTATTCATTGCTTCTGTGATCCACAAGGAATAAAAACTTTTCAAGCTTCCGTCGACACTCAAGGGGAAAGTTGCAAATTGGCAAGAGATAATCGGAGAAAGAAACAAGCTGTGAAGTTATGGAGTCGGTGATTACGCCTTGTTCATCAAGAAAGGGTTTGCCAAGGACCATGGCATAAAGCTTGCGTCGTAAGGAAGTCGGCCGTGTACTTGTTGTCGTGTGTAAGGTTTTGGAGAAGGAAGATGGAATGCTGTGGCGTGTTCATTGATTGGAGAAGAATCAGTACTAACACCAAAACTGTAAATGGAATTGAAGGGGCAGCCCTTGACACTTGAATCAGAGGAGCATTTGAACAATACTGAACACATTACTACAAGTAAATTCATGAAACAGAAACTTGAATAGGCCATGGCAAAAGAAAAATTTTTATCTTGAGGAATTAATGTAAAAGAATACTCTATCGTAGCCTATTTATAATAGAGTAGTCTCTTCGTGACTAGGAAGATTTGAAGTCCTATTCTATACAAATTCTATTTTAACTAGGAAGAAGCCATGTAAATTAATTTGTTTTGCTCAAAATGTTAAAAATAATATTTCAAACACATCCCTCTTGGTAAGTGAAGATCGGGCCTTGATCACATTCACAAGGAAGAACTTAGCTGATGTGGAACTTCCCTCATATAAACTCATTGGTTATTTCCCCTATGATCGACAGCACAAAAGTACATTGTATTTTATTCGATGGTGGAAGTAGTGTTGATATTTTATTTCTGGATACATTTAAGAAGATGTGGCTGAAGTAGTAGGATTTTCGTCCTTACTAAGAGGCATAATTTATTTACCCGTGACCGTAAGTGAGAAAACGATATACTTAAGACTTTTTAGTCATTGATGCACCTTTAGCATACAATGCCATAGTTGGGGGAGAGTGGATTCACAGCTTGCAAGTTGTCTCCTCCACATTACATCAGGTAGTAAGGTGCGTCAACTTGTATGGAAATGAAGTTGGCAACATTGGCCACTGGAGCCGTGAGAACACTGTGGAGGGAAACATGCATCACAACTTTGTCTGGACTTTCGATTTCATAGCAGGAGCTAGAGGTTGTAAGTGTAAGTTCAGATAACTCCTGGATAAACCTATATATTGCTATACTGTAGAATCAGACACTTCCAGGAAATAGAAATGAAGCCTGCCGGATCCAGCAGAAATTCAACAGATACTGCCTGGTAGATGAGGAATTGTTTCGAAGATCATATTTTGAGCCACTTCTCAAGTGTTTAACTGAACAACAAGCTTCAGAAGTGTTACTGGGAAATCATAAAGGCCAAACAATAAATCATTCAAGAGGACGATCACTTCAGTAGAAAGTACTTCGGGCATGATATTATTGGCCTACCCTTCAGAACCGAGTCAAAGAGTTTTGCGAAGAAGTGCAAAAACTTGCCATGAAAAATCTCTCTGGAAATATAGCAATAAAGGTGACCATTTATTCAATAGAGGATGACATAGTTAACCGCGCTGCAAGTCTCAACTGGTGGAGTTACTTTGTGCTATTGGCAACAGACTTCTTCACTAAATGGGAAGAATCATAAGCTTACAAGGGCGTTACGGGAAAGACGTGTCAAATTCCTAAAGAAGCGAATCTTCACCAGATTTGGCCATACACGAACTTTGATTATGGAAAGTTATCAATAATTTCAGATATAGTGGTTTCAGATTTCTGTAGAAAGAATGAGATTCAACAGAGGTTTTCATCCCAGAGTTATCCCTAATCAAGACCAAGCAGAGAATACAAACATCTTCAACAACTTAAAAACGAAGCTTAAAGACAGAAATGAAGGCAGCTCGAAGAACTGCCTCATGTGCTGTGGGCTTGCTGTTAATTCCTTATATTCACTTATTTATGGAATGGATTCTATTTTAGCCACTGAAAATATGCCAACATTGAGGGGCAACCTAGCTCAAGTCAAATCAAACAGCCTAAGAAACGATTTGAACTGTTAGATGAAATTCGGTGTGGCAGCTATTTATCTGGAAGCATACCGGAGACGCCTAAAGAAGTAATATAACAAGAGAATTTGATATAGGAAGTTTTTTTGAGGTAAATTGGTTCTCCGAAAAGAGCTTGGCATTCAAAGAGAACCAAGTTATGGAAAACTTTTAAAATATGGGAAGGCCCTTATAGGATCTCGAAGGTACTAAGAAAATGAGCCTACGTGCTAAAGACCCTAGAAGGTCAATCTATTCCTTCTACACGGAATATTTCTAAGCTCAATAATTTTTTTTTAAGCACAATGTAACTGCTAAATGCAAAAATTCCAATTCAGATAGGCAGAAAGACAATTTATTCAAAAAACTAATGTGTAGAAATGTGCAAATGATTATGAAACTGTTTAATAAAAATTAGAGGGGATCTTTACCAGAGTTATTACGGATCTATCCACATAATTAAGGATGAAAATCCCACAAAGTTGGCTTACAGAGCTCATCGCCTGCATGGCAGATGAAAATAAGGAATTAAAAATCCAAAATGGCAAAATTCCCAAGATAATTTTTGGATGTTTAAGCCATTGCATGAGCATCCTCCAATGGGCCTATACCCAGCTTGAAAAAAAATTTGGGTGCTCAAGCCACAGAAGGAGTATACTTTGATAGGCTTATAACCACTTTATCCAAAAATAGTCTTTGTGTACTAGTCGAAGCAAATGCTCGATGATAAGTTCACGCTTTGACGTCAAGGATGGAGTACCTAAAAGAACCCTCCGATGAGCTTGCCAAAGCTCAAGAACCTTAGATGAAGTACAAAGCTAAGCATGATCTAATACTTTGAAAACTATTGGGATATATGTCCTAGAGCTTTATGTAATTTGTAAACAAATTTTTTTTGTTTAAAATAAAAGATGGATTATTCATTTATCAATTGTTTTGACTTAAATCACATATTATAACTGTCTAGTTTACTCTTGATTATTTATGTGCCTTTATACTTAGTGTATGAGTGTTATACACAATAGGATTTAAGTATGAAATCAGTAATCTAAAGACGCCATGGAGAACAAACAAAACGGGTACTTTGTTTGCGGTTTATCTATAGCTGCAGTCCATTCTATAAATGTATGGCGAGTGTGACATGAGAATTGAGGCACATTCTCTGATGTGATCATATATGACTGGATCCAAATAGAAATGAATTTATTTTAATATCTATTAAATAAAGGAATACATTTCAATATATTAGATGCTCATATTTTGTTTTTTTCTGAATCTTGAGTGTACTACAAACTCTTGCATGGCAAGCAATGTCCTTTGATTTACAAATGTGAGGTTGTTGTAGAAGCCACTTCATATGTTTCTTGAGGAGGACTATATGAGGGAGTTATAACCTCGAAGTAAAGTGTTACTCGAGGAGTTACTTGCTGGTTCGACCAGCACGCCATCGTCAAAAATAGCTAACTGTAGGCATTGCATTCGCATGTGAAACCCGATGATGAGTCTCAGTTGGAGGCACTACCTTTTTAGCTAAGGATATTGCGGGAAACGGAGGTCGGAAGGGGAAATTCAGAATAAGTACGTCATCAAGTTCATTTCACAAGTTCACTGTCTTCGTTAGTGCTGGCGTTCGTTACTTCGTTCGAACGTCAGGCAGATTGCGGACGTTCGTGTAGCGTTCGAATGGCGTTCGAACGGAGTCGGTATTCTGGTTTTGCTGCTAGCCTCGCACCCCAGCCCAATTAGCCAGCCCCCCAAAGCCCATAAAACACAATCCCAATTATAAAACACATTTAAAACACATGGGAAATTAAATTAAATATTAAATAAATAATTAAACCATTTACCAATTAAATAAAACATAAAATATAATCATACCTAATAAAGATAAATCAAATATATTATATACCAAACTAAACAAATCACATACTAAATTAAAAGATGTCATGCCTAATTAAAATCAATCATAACAAATTAAATATATTGACTTCCTAATCTAAACAAATTTTGTCCCCCATCAATCCTTGCTTTCCTTGTCTAATACCAAATCAAATCCTCCTTTTAATGCCAAAATCTCTTCCTTGTGAGACAAGGTGAAGCCCTAGCCTTTCTCTATATAAACCACCCTCTCCAAGGCATTCACCTCTCCTAGCACACGCCAATCATAAGGATAAGTAACAAAAAAATATTCTTTTCATCTCCTCCACTCCATAGCCGAACACATCACCCTCTTTAACCCCTCCATAACCGAAAATAAAAAGCCTTTATATCTTCCTAAAGCCACCAAAACCAGCCCTATACAGCAGCCCTCCATCACCGAAAATTACAACAAAAAATCAAACTGCAGTGAACACAAAAACTGCACTCCTATTAGCCCTCAAACAACCCTTAAAATCCTCAAAACAGTAACATAAAAACTGCATTCATAATCCTTAAAATAATCACACAAGACCGCACTAAAAACCCACAAAAAAACTCGGAACAGTCCGTTGAAACGTCAAAACAGGTGACCTGAACAGTGAACAGCAAAACAGAGGCCGAACAGTGGCAGAACGGAGTTCGAACAACAAGCAAAACAGCAAAGCAGTGAGCTAGGACGCTAAACCAGTGAACCGGAGAAGTTGAGGAGCTGTACCCTTCCGACGTCCGTGAAACGCAAGCCTGAAAGTTGGCAAAAAAGGTTAGACCTGAGGGTATCTTTCACACTCGTTTTTTTTTGTTTTTTTTTTTTATTTTTACTTGTATTATTTATTGAGTATTTCTTGCATGATTGTCATGTTGAAATGCATGTTGTGGCCCTTGAGTAGATAAATATGCATGAATTATGAGATGTTGTATGTTGTGGCTGTTGAATAAAATGAGAGATGTGTCAACTCTCGCGGTACATCGGATGGAAACCCGGACATAAATTTCATAGCCGATTCCGAATGGACGGTAGTATGATCTGTACTCGGGATACAACTCCACGTACCGCTTGAGTAAACGGCACCCTCTTTTGTTTTGTGTTGCTTTGGTTTATTTATTTTTCGTCACTTGAATTCTGCATGTTGCTTATTTATGCATGATTCAATCGAGCGCATGGGCTTAGTAAGTGGAATGAAAGATCCTCTATGGGGAGGGGTTAAAGCCATTTACCATGATGCTTTGCCGCGCCGGTTGATGTGTGTTCGGTTGAATGCAAGATACGTTCAATCGGGCATACTAAGTTTGATATTATTGCTTTTAATTCTTTGTATGCATGATTCAATCGAGTGCATGGGCTTAGTAAGTGGAATGAAAGATCCCCTATGGGGAGGGGTTAAAGCCCTTTACCACGATGTTTTTCGCGCCGGTTGATGTGTGTTCGGTTGAATGCAAGATACGTTCAATCGGGCATACCAAGTTTGATATTATTGCTTTTAATTCTTTGTATGCATGATTCAATCAAGCGCATGGGCTTAGTAAGTAGAATGAAAGATCCCCTATGGGGAGGGGTTAAAGCCCTTTACCACGATGCTTTGCCGCGCCGGTTGATGTGTGTTCCGTTCGAACGCGTTCTCCAACGCTACACGAACGCGAACCTTCTGTTTACTGTTCGAACGCGTTCTCAAACGCTACTCAAACGCACACGCACTTTCTTAGTGTCTCATCATGCATCAGGTCTGGTTCGTTTGAACGCGTTCTCGAACGCTATACGAACGCGAACCTTCTGTTTACCGTTCGAACGCGTTCTCAAACGCTACCCGAACGCCCACGCACTTTCTTAGTCTCATCATGCATCAGGTATGGTTCCGTTCGAACGCATTATTGAACGTTATACGAACGCGAACTTCTGTTTACCGTTCGAACGCGTTCTCGAACGCTACGCGAACGCACACGCACTTTCTTAGTCTTATCATGCATCGAGTCTGGTTCCGTTCGAACGCGTTCTCGAACGCTATACGAACGTGAACGTTCTGTTTACCGTTCGAACGCGTTTTCAAACGCTACGCGAACGCGCACCCACTGAACTGAGTCATTTTCATCAGATTTCATACATAGTTTTCCTAGTAGCTATCCCCACATGTATGAATACAATGTGTGTTTAATGTATTACGATTCATATACCTATGTCATGATAACATTTGAGTATTATTTCTTGTGGTATATCGGATGGAAACCCAGACATAAATTCTGTAGCCGATTCTGAATGGACGGTAGTACGGTCTGTATTTGGGATACAATTCCACGTACCACTTGAGAAGGTGCTCACATGTGTGCTTGTGTGGTTAGTATGTGTGCTTGCATTTTCTTGAATATAATATGCCAGTGAAGTTGTATGTTTGTCGCTCCTTTGATGTACTTTCAAGCATGCAATCTTAGATGTTAAACATATGTAAACTTAGGTGTAAGTTTTATTTTGTACATGTGAATTTAGAAGCATGATACTCTTGGAAATAAGTGCTACTTAAGCCTGATTAAAATAAATCCTTTCATTACAAGTGGCATAAGTAAGGGACCATTCTGAACCCAACGGTTTGAGGTCTTCCCTTGCGAGGGGTGAGTGCGGCCTTAAATCTCATTTTCCCGGTTCACACCGGGTGGCGACTCCATTATTCTCCGGTTTAGTCCCCCAAGGCTACTCCGTACTCCCGACCGGGCCGCGAGCCCAGGACAGCATGCGTCGCCCAGTTCCTGTGTTCCCACACTAACAAAAGCATAGCACCATCGACATCTGAGCGTCATATGCAAGTACATCAGAATAATCTACCACATAGACACAGTTTGAGGGTTGTACGACAACCTGATTGCTATCTAAGAGTTGGAGAGGCATAAAATTGTTAGTGTCATACACATGCCCAAGGTCTCTAAACAATGATTTGTGTGTGAATTATAAAGTAAAGTTTGCGGAAAGAACTTACATTGATCGGTTATGAAATTTAAAATTTTCAACGGATGTAGAAGCTCCAAGCATAGTGTTGAGTTTCAAACTCTTGGGTGAGTTTCCCTATCACCTTTCTATGACTCCTTTAAGTGCTAGCTTGAACAAAAAAAAATGAAGCAGAATTTGCCCTCCAAGAGAAGCAAAATTCGGCCAAAAGAGGAAGAGAGAAGATTGATGAATAGTCACTTCGACTTTAGGTTGTAGTGTGTTTTAAATGATCCAATCACTATTGCCAACTACTCACATCACATGTCAAAATATTGATGTAAGTAAAGTGGGTCCCACCACTTTAAATTCAAAATTCAAGTTGGCTTACACAACACAGTTTGGGCCCGGGTTCGTTTAATCCGATTAAACAAATTTTCCGTCGCGACATAATTAAATCCAATTTAATTAAATAATTATGCCGCAAATTATTACGAAAGTCGCTCACGAATTAATTCCAAATTAATTCGTTCGCTTGAATTAAAATCCAATTTTAATTCTGTATTGAAACCCAATTTCAATTAATATATCCGATATATTATTTTAGCCCAAATAAATAAATTAAATAGAAAAATTTAATTTAACTATTAAATTTATTTTACCGATTAATTCCAAATTAATCGCGTTCTCTCTTCTAGAAGAATTTAATCTCAGATAAATTCTTGCGGCAATTAATCACAGATTAATTTTCTCTCTCATAATTAATCCCAGATTAATTTTGTTCGAGTCAAATGTCATTGGTGAACCTTTGGGAAGCGACCCAAGGGATCTCTGGATATGTTGGCAGTAAATACGGTTGTTGGACTATCCGACACATGCGTACCCCGTACCACGTTATCACCGATTTACAAGACATGGTTGGCTTCTAGCAAAGCACCGTGCCTACCCAATTCTCCAGAAATATTCAACGAGGAATATATAATATGTATCAGGCGTAGTATATAAAGTATTACGTAATATTATCCAGTATCGGATGTCACACGCTAGGCCTAGGGCTGGAATTGTGTCTTCCCCGTACGAAGCATATATCAGATCACTAGCAACTAGTCTTTGTAATCGGATAATCATGACCTAGTTATATTATCCCAATAGCTGCAGCATTTAAGAGTACTAGTTATGTATCATGTGTGATCATCATCTCCATATGACTGAAGTGATACTTCCATCTTGACATCACACCCAACACACTACGATTCTCAGTATACCCAGAAAAGACGTACACAGAACTTGTTAAAGCTCCAGACGACCAAAACCAAAGTATATTGATCGTCGCAAGTATTAGCAATCCAAGTCTCAGGTTAAGACCACATACACCTACTTTGATTCGGATTCCCATAGACATATAGTCATACTACCAATGGGATTCCGATGGGTCTATCCAGAGCGAAGCTGTTCCCGGTCCAACGGCTAACAGAATCTCCTATCACACTTGCATAAGTATCTAATACTTAAATATATGAGAACTATGACGTTAAGCTTCCATAACACGCATAAGTTTAATACTAGTATATTCCGCATTATCGATGTCCAGTCAGGATAATACTACGACTAGGGATATTTAATGATTAAACCTTTCGTGGATTAATATTGTCTCATATCTTATTAATCCAGTACTAATCATATGGACATTTATCATTTATATATCCAAGTAATCCAATTACAAAAATGATAAAAGAACAATTTCCTTTGTCACATAGTTAATTTGTACAAAAACACCATGTCTTTTACAAATAGTGATGTTATGGGTCATAATTGTCCAACAATCTCCCACTTGGCCTATAGCCAATCACTCAAGTGTCCAACACATGAACTATGTAAGGGTCGCTCAAACTTTGACTGAGAAATAGCTTTCGTCAGCGGATCTGTAAAGTTATCATCTGATGTGATCTTTTCGATCTTGACATCGCCACGATGTATGATCTCACGAATCAGATGAAACCGTCGAAGTATATACTTGGATCATTGATGAGACCGTGGTTCCTTAGCCTGTGCTGTAGCCCAGCTCAGCTGCTAACAGAACTACTCCTATTCCAATTAGGAATTTATAAATCCAAAATGCTTATTTTGCTGCCTTAGCCGCAGCAATGTATTCCGCTTGTGTTGTTGAATCGGTAACAGTATCTTGTTTGGAAGATTTCCAGCTCACTGTTCCGTTGTTCAAACAAAATATGTACCCTGATTGCGACTTACAGTCGTCTTTATCGGTTTGGAAAATTGCATCGGTGAATCCAGTCACCTCAAGTTCTCCATCTCCATAAACTAAGAAAGCATCTTTAGTTCGTCTAAGATACTTAAGGATGTTCTTAACATCAATCCAGTGACCATCACCTAGATCGGCCTGATTGCGACTACATATGCTCAAAGCATATGAGACATCAGGTCGAATATATGTCATGGCGTACATGATCGATCCAACTACAGAAGAGAACGAGATCCGATTCACTGAATATCTCTCATCTTGAGTTTTAGGACACATGTCCTTAGATAGAGAGACGCAATGTGACACCGGAAGCAGCCCCTTCTAGGACTGATCTGTTGGACAGTTATGACCCATAGCGTCACTATTTGTACAGATCATGGTGTTGTTGTATAAATTAACTATGTGACAAAGGAGATTGCTCTCTTATCATTTGTGATTAGATCACCAAGATGTATAAATGATAGGAGGTCCCTGTGATTTGTTCCTGGATTGAGAAGATATGAGACAGTATCAATCCACGAAGGATAAATCATTAAATATCCCTAGTCAGAGTATTATCGAGATTGGACATCGATAATGCGTAAAAGACTAGTATTACACTTGTGCGTGTTGTGAGGGCACAACGACGTAGTTCTCATATATTTGGGTATAGGATACTCATGCAAGTGTAATAGGAGGTTGTGTTTTATCGATGGTACGGGAAACAGCTTCGCTCTGGATAGACCCCCCTCGGAATTCCATTGGTAGTATGACTATGTGTCTATGGAAGTCTGAATTCAGGGTAGGTGTATTTGGTCTTAACCTGAGACTTGCACCGCTAATACTTGCGACAATCAATATGCTTTGGTTTTGGTCGTCCAAGGCTTTAACCGGTTCTGTGTACACCTCTTCTGGGTATATTGAGAATCGTAGTATATTGGGTGTGATGTCAAGACAGAAGTATCACTTCAGTTATACTGGAGATGATGATCACGTAGGATACAGAACTTGTTCTCTTATATGCTGCAGCTATCGGGATATTATGACTAGGTCATGTATATCCGATTATAGAGACTAGTTACCAGAGATTCGATATGTGCTTCATACGGGGCATACATAATTCCAGCCCCAGGCCTAGCACATGACATCCGATACTGGATCGAAATATGTAATACTACGTATACTACGCCTGATATAGATCGCTTATTCATGTAAGCATGTTTCTGGAGAATTGGGTAGGCATGGCGCTTTGCTAGAAGCCAACCATGTCTTGTAAATCGGTAAAAACGTAGTACTAGGTACTTACGTGTTCGGATAGTCCGACGACCGCATTTACTGCCAACATATCTGGGGATCTCATGGGTCGCTTCCCGAAGATTCACCGATGACGTATGACTCGCAATTTATTAATCTGGGATTAATTAGACAAGAGAGAAAATTAATCTGGGATTAATTGCGGAGATATTTTATCTGGGATAAAATATCAATTAAAGAGAGAGAACGATTAATTTGGAATTAATCGATAAATTAATATATTCGATAAATTAATCGAAATTGGATTTCGACGCGGAATTAAAATTAGATTTTAATTCGAGCGAACGAGTTAATTTAGAATTAATTCGTTAGCGACGTGAATAGTGATTTCGCTAGGCATAATCATTTAATTATGTCGCAACGGAAAATTCGTTAATTTAGAATTAGCGAACCCGAGCCCGGGATTGTTTGCGAGCGCATTCGCAATTCGAATTCGAGTACGGCACGCAAGTCACATCAAGCGTCAAATCGCTAATCGCATCAAGCGTCAAATCATTAGTCACTTTGAGTGATGTGACAACTTGTCACTTGATTGATTGAGTGATGTGAATAGTTGATGGAAGTGGTTGGCATTTATGGCTTGACTTTTCGTATTTGGTAAATCAATTATTTGATTTTTTGAAAATTGAATAATGTGTATTAGATACACAAATTGAAATACCAAACAAAAACTTTTCATCTCTCTCTCTCCTTTTCACACGGTTTGGAGCCAAAATGCTCTTCTTCTTCTCTCTCGGCCTACAAGCTATCTTTCTTCTGTTTTCTGGTTGGACCGAGAACCATTAAGAAGCAAGGGAAATTTATGGCAAATTTCTTGAGTGCTAGCACACATAGGAGCCATACAAAGGTGATAGGGAACTAACTTCATGAGCTTGGAATCACCTGACAAAGCTTGGAGCTTGGAGCTTGGATCAAAGTCGAATTTGGAGGACCAATTTTCAGCCACTGCCGTGAGCATGTAGGAGGCAGAAAATGAATTTTTGTTGTCCACCGCGTCGCTCAACCGCTCGATGTAAGTATTCTGCAACTTCCTCGATTGTATTCACATGTTATTTTCATTGCTTGATATGATCTTGGGATGCTTAGAAAATTCCAACAATGGTATCTATGAGCAAGGCTGAGCATGAAAATATATTAGGGTTAAAATTGGGTAAAATGTGTTTGAGCATGATTTGATGAAATTGGATGATTAAGTATGCTTAAATTATGTTTAATTGAAGTTTGATTGGATCAATTTCAAGAAAAATGGTTTGGAACAATTTTGCCCAAATATTTAGGCTTGGCCGAATACATGTGCCCTAATTTATCTTGGAATTTTTTGATTTTTGATTCATTGGATGAGTTAGAATCATTCGGGAAATGTTGATTGTGGATTTCATTTGATTGAAACCGAATCAATTTTGAAAAACCCCACATTGCCGAGACTTATAACATGAAATTGGGTTTGATTTTTTATCAAAATATGTTGGACACTAATTGATGTTGATAAGCATGATTAATTAGGCTAATTTGGTGTTTTGGAAAGATTGATTTGGGTAATTAATTATGCTATACACTTGGAATAATTAAATTGTGAAATTGGATTTTGTAATTTAATTCAATTGGGCTTAAATGTTGTAAATGGGCTAATTGGGCTTGATTGTACCAAGTTAGGTTTAGGCTAAATTGGTTGGATCCAATTGGGCCCAAAACCGAATCCATAAAGTCCAATTATGACTAATGGACCTTAATACTTTAATTGGGCCTAATGGGCCTAAATTGGTTTCTAGGCATATAAGGGTGATTCCCTTAAATGGGCTTTAGTCTTTGGGTTTGACCCAAGTTGACCAAAAGTCTATGCCTTAAGAAATTAATTAAAAGCCCATTGGACTTTAATTAAATTAATGTTGGACGTTAATCGGGCTTTGAGACCCCTAACGATTAAATTTGGAATTTAAGTCGTAAAGGTTTATTAATAAAGTGTAATGTTTAATTTGGAATTAAATAGCGAATTAGTATTAAATACAAATTGAATTGGATTTAATTATGTAGTTTAATTTAATTCAAGAATTCGTACTTTGAGTACTTATTCGCAAAACGAGTTTGACTCGTGCAAAATCAAATCGTTGTTTGAACATTGGATGGTCACTAATTATCAGATTAATTAATTGGATTAGATTGATTGATAACATGCTTGTGTGAATACATGGTTGCGATGCATGAATAATGTATATCGGATGGATATTAGATGGGTGGGGCAATTTTAGAAATTGTTGTAATAAATTTAGAATTTATTAATTGGACCTGCGTTTCCAGCCTATTACCTCATTTCTCATTGTATTTCTCTTCTCACCTATTCCCCTAAATGTAAATTAGGTTTCTTTAGAAGTGTAATGTAACGGGTAGAATTAAATACTTGTGCTAGCGGGAGAGAGTAAATGGAGAGATTTGTTCTAGGAACAATGTGTTAAGTATCCATCCGCATATCATTATTATTTATTTATTATACGCGCTTTATTATGTATTTAGAATGCATGTTTAAGGGTGTATGATGATGAGACCTTAACAAAGATAATAAATTGGTTGCCAATTTGCACGCAAAAAACTCTCAAATAATATTAAGCGTTTTTCCTTCCATTGAGTGATTCTTACTCAAGATCCAAGACTGGCATTGGTTTGTTGGCCAAAGTCAAGACCTTTGTCCGTCGAAGATGTGTTTGAATCACGAGAGATTTATTCCATATCGGTGTCTTGTCCAAGTTGTGGATTGTTGGCCAAAGTCAAAACCATTTCTTGTCCATCGACATTGATTACGAAGCTTTCCATGGTCAATGGGTTCCGCTTAACTGGGATCACTAAGTTTGTTGTGCCAAAGCCAAGGCTTAGTTGATTCAGAGGAAAAATGTTAGGTAATATATTGGATATATTGGCATATATAAGATATATGTTTCGGACTTGGATGGCCCCCTACTGGATCTAGGAATTGGATTGGATCCAATTGATCTTAGAGATCTACCTAGTTAATTATCATACAATTTGTTGGCCAAAGTCAAGATTGTGTGATATTTAACGGGATCGTAGCCCACTAGGAAACACGGTTTCCCGAGTACTCGACAGAGGGTTAGAGGCTCGCCGAAAAATAGTGGGAGGCAAAAATTGAATTTGCAATATTCGTTTAATTACTTACCATACGCGCTCGATCAAATATCATTCGTCAAATAAATTAAATGTTAGTTTGACTAATATTTAAATCGTTGTTTTAATAAACAGTTGGATTGTATTCAAACAATTAAATTATAGTTGATTAAATAGTTGAACTATTGTAATCATTATAATAAATAGTACCGAAAATCGTTGATTAAATAGTTGAACTATTAGAATCAAGATAAAATTAAAAGATTGGCATTTAAAACATAATCCTAGGGAAAATGTATTTAAATGGTTAATTTTCAAATTGGGAATAAAGTTTCAGGATGGTCCTGGAAACTAATAAGTTACTTTATTTGATAAAATAACATATTAGGCCTAACCCAGAGTTAAGCAAATAGTAGAGCATGATTTTTGGAAGATTAATGTAATGATAACTTTAGTGCTTAATCCATTAAGCTTGCCGATTAACTCCTTAATTCCTTAATCAGAACTAAGGATTAGATCCTTAAAGTATGATATTGAAATTGAAGGATCTTCAAAGATCTATTCTTATATTTTAGAAGTACCAAATTGCAATTAATAACTCTTGGAGGGTTAATGGCTATTCTCAAGGAGACAAAGCCAAAGCTTGCAATAAGGCTAGTAGTGCAAAACATTACTTCAATATTCCAAAAGGCCAAGGCTTGGCCAAAGGCTTCTGGATGTGGAAAAGGGCAAAGGCAAAATCATTATAATCTTCTGGGAAGATAAATGACATATCCCAAAATGTCTGCCTAAATTGTGGCAAACGGGATCGCGGAAGCATGACTGCCGTTTGGACAAAGCAGACATGAAGGAATTGAGGACGGGGCAAGGCTCTGACTTCAAATATGTTTGTCATAAATATGTTCACTACTAGTATTAAAATTGGATTTTAAATACTTAGTGTGGTACATAAATATATACTGATATTCAGAATCTGCTATGAGCAGGATACTGACTTCAGATGAGATTAATCTGCGAATCGGAAACGGGACGAAAGTCACTGTTTCGACCGTAGATACCTAAATTAGGAACTACCCTTTGGGTTTGTACTTAAATTAGGAAACTGTTATAATGTAACTAGTTTGACTAGATACATTATCTCTATATCAGAGTTTAACCCGTTGCGGGTATACCCTTATATTCTAGAACACCAAAGTGTTTTATTATATAAGATGATATTGAGATAAACACATTAGATGTGAATAACAGTATTTATATTTTGAATATAAATAAATCTCAAACACATAACATGACAAACAAATAGCTCAAACTGATTTGATCAGATGAAACTTAATTGTGGCATTGTTGTCTGGGACACAATTAAACAAGAATCGTATATCCACACTTTCGAAGAGTGGGTACCAGGACTGATTTGATCCCATTCAAATAAAGTCTACGAATCTAGTTTATTGGGCAAAGTGCCTAAAACACTATTTACTTGGTAAAAGTGCAAATGCCACCGATCTGTTAGCCCTAATTCATAGTAAAGCTTGTGGGCCCATATCTAGCTAGGATAGAAGTTGATATGAATATTTCGTGACCTTTACGGATGTGGCATCGCGTTATGGTTATGTGTTTCTTTTGAAACACAAATCTGAAACTTTTAAAGTTTCGACACGAAATAGACAAACAGATCGGCTAAAGTATTAAATCATCACAGTTAAACCATGATGAAAATACTTAAGCAATAAGTTTCTTATATACTTGAAAGAGTATAGTATTCTTTCAATGAGGACTCCTCCCGGAACACGTCATTTTGACAGTGTGTCTGAACAGAGTAACCGAATTTTGTTGGACATGATAAGGTTAATCATGAGTCGCTCTGAGCTACCATTTCCTTCAACGGATAAGCATAAATAGTGCAGAACTTATTTTGAATAAGGTTCCATAAAAATCTGTCTGACAGACTTTATATTAGATATGAACAGGAAAGAAATCGGGTTTCTCATTCCTGATGATTTGGGTATGCTGGGCATATGTTTGGATGATACCAAAATAGAACCCAAATTGGATAAGTGCCAATTGTAGGTTATCCTAGGGATACCAAAGTATAAAACTTATACAACTCACATGAGAACAATGTAATTGTTGCTCACCATGCGGTTTTCCTAAGAGGAATACCTATATGCAGTGGTAAGTGGGAGGATAGTAAAACTCGATGAAAATCAGAGTAATACTATTCAAGGCACCGATTCCTAATGGAACACTAATAGTTCATCAAGGATGAAACTATACCAGTAATCTTCGAATACATAAGAACCACGTAAGTCGAAGAGAGTCAGAAAACAACTTGGGTATGGGTTTCTGATCTCACCTCATTAAGATGTCAATCTTATTGAGGAATACCAATTGACTACGTATGAGGAAGTGATACAAGGTATCAACTCCCTATTATGACAAAGTGTCATGAGTCTGAAATGGATTCCATGTATATCAACCAGTTTGGATACTAGTTAATGTACCGCAAGGCATTATGCCTATTGGTACTATATAAGTCTTCAAGAAAGACATACATGGATGGAAACATACCAACGTACTAAGCTAGGCTTGTAGCAGAAAGGTATCGTTATCAACATTGTGTTGATTACAACGAAATCTTTTACCAGTTGCCACGATGAATCCATTTGGATAATGCTTGCTAATGTTGCATGTTTCATTTATAAAATATGACAGCTTAACGGGAAAATTGCTTTCCTGAAAAGGAAACCTTTTGGAGGATGTTTACAACATCCTGACAGTTTTGTCGTACAATAACAAGGAAACAAGGTTTGCAAGTTATTCGATCCATGTTTGGATTGAAGCAAGCATAGGTTCTTGGAATTATCATTTTTGATGTAATCATAATTGTTTATGATTTAATTCAAAATGAAAATGATTCTTGTGTATATAAAGAGGTTAGTGGGAGCGCACTGACACTGGATGTCCTATAAAATAATGATGATATGTCATTTCTTTGAAATGATATTCCCATAATAATCGGTGAAAGCTAGGCTTTCGAGAAAACTCTCCGAGAACTCGTACATTGAAAAATGTACGTGACCTAGTGTCTCATACGCTTTGAGCATATGGAGTCACAAACAGGCCAATCCAAGTGATAGTCACTGGATTAAAGTTAAGAACATCCATTAGTATCTTAGAGATATAAGGATGTTGTCTTAAACTATGTAGAAGGATAACTTGAAGTGACTGGGTTCACTACTGCAAGTTTCCCAACCGATAAAACGACTAAAAGTCGCAAACGGTACTATATAGTTTGAATAACGGTACAATGAGCTGGAAATATTCCAAGCAAGATACTGTTACCGAATAAACAACAAATGCGGGTTATTACTGCAGCTGAGGCAGCAATAGAAGCCATTTGTTGTTGATAATAAATCTAATTAGATTAGATATAGTTCTATTAGCAGCTGAGCTAGGCTACAGCACAGACTAAAGAATTAATGGTCTCATCAACGATCCAGATATATACTTCGATATTCATCTGATTCGTTCGGATCATACATCGTGGCGATATGATGATCGAATAAATCGCATCAGATGATAATCATGCAAATCCGCTGATGAAAGCCTTTTCTCAGCAGTTTGAGCGAACCGTACATAGTTCGGGTGTAAGACACTCCAGTGACTGGCTATAGGCCAAGTCGGAGATTGTTGGACAGTTATGACCCATAGCGTCACTATTTGTACAGATCATGGTGTTGTTGTACAAATTAACTATGTGACAAAAGAGATTGCTCTCTTATCATTTATGATTAGATCACCAAGATGTATAAATGATAGGAGGTCCCTGTGATTTGTTCCTGGATTGAGAAGATATGAGACAGTATCAATCCACGAAGGATAAATCATTAAATATCCTTAGTCATAGTATTATCGAGATTGGACATCGATAATGCGTAAAAGACTAGTATTACACTTGTACATGTTGTGAGGGCACAACGACATAGTTCTCATATATTTGGGTATATGATACTCATACAAGTGTAAGAGGAGGTTGTGTTTTACCGATGGTACGGGAAATAGCTTCGCTCTGGATAGACCCCCCTCGGAATTCCATTGGTAGTATGACTATGTGTCTATGGAAGTCTGAATTCAGGGTAGGTGTATTTGGTATTAACCTGAGACTTGCACCGCTAATACTTGCGACAATCAACATGCTTTGGTTTTGGTCGTCCAGGGCTTTAACCGGTTCTGTGTACGCCTCTTCTGGGTATATTGAGAATCGTAGTGTATTGGGTGTGATGTCAAGACGGAAGTATCACTTCAGTTATAGTGGAGGTGATGATCACGTAGGATACAGAACTTGTTCTCTTATATGCTGCAGCTATCGGGATATTATGACTAGGTCATGTATATCCGATTATAGAGACTAGTTACCAGAGATCCGATATGTGCTTCGTACGGGGCAGACACAATTCCAGCCTCAGGCCTAGCACGTGACATCCGATACTGGATCGAAATACGCAATACTACGTATACTACGCCTAATATAGATTGCTTATTCCTGTAAGTATGTTTCTGGAGAATTGGGTAGGCATGGCGCTTTGCTAGAAGCCAACCTTGTCTTGTAAATCGGTAAAAACGTAGTACTAGGTACTTACGTGTTCGGATAGTCCGACGATCGCATTTACTGCCAACATATCTGGGGATCTCATGGGTCGCTTCTCGAAGATTCACCGATGACGTATGACTCGCACTTTATTAATCTGGGATTAATTAGACAAGAGAGAAAATTAATTTGGGATTAATTGCGGAGATATTTTATCTGGGATAAAAAATCAATTAAAGAGAGAGAACGATTAATTTGGAATTAATCGATAAATTAATATATTCGATATATTAATCGAAATTATATTTCGACGCGGAATTAAAATTAGATTTTAATTCGGGCGAACGAGGTAATTTAGAATTAATTCGTTAGCGACGTGAATAGTGATTTCGCTAGGCATAATCATTTAATTACGTCGCAACGGAAAATTCGTTAATTTGGAATTAGCGAACCCAAGCCAGGGATTGTTTGTGAGCGCATTCGTATTTCGAATTCGAGTGCGGCACGTAAGTCACATCAAGCATCAAATCTCTAGTCGCATCAAGCGTCAAATCATTAGTCACTTTGAGTGATGTGACAACTTGTCACTTGATTGATTGAGTGATGTGAAAAGTTGATGGAAGTGGTTGGCATTTATGGCTTGACTTTTTGTATTTGGTAAATCAATTATTTGATTTTTTGAAAATTGAATAATGTGTATTAGATACACAAATTGAAATACCAAACAAAAACTTTTCATCTCTCTCTCTCCTTTTCACACGGTTTGGAGCCAAAATGTTATTCTTCTTCTCTCTCGACCAACAGGCCATCTTTCTTCTGTTTTCTGGTTGGACCGAGAACAATGAAGAAGCAAGGGAAATTTATGGCAAATTTCTTGAGTGCTAGCACACATAGGTGTCATACAAAGGTGATAGGGAACTAACTTCATGAGCTTGGAATCACCTTGACAAAACTTGGACCTTGGAGCTTGGATCAAAGCCGAATTTGGAGGACCAATTTTCAGCCACTGCCGTGAGCATGTATGAGGCAGAAAATGAATTTTTTTGTCCACCGTGTTGCTCAACCGCTCGATGTAAGTATTCCGCAACTTCCTCGATTGTATTCACATGTTATTTTCATTGCTTGATATGATCTTGGGATGCTTAGAAAATTCCAACATTATCAATGTTGAATCTCTTCAACCCTTTGTCAATGTACGAACTCTAGGAGAGTCCAAACAGCTTTCTGGATCTATCCTAGTAGATCTTTATTCCCAGAATAAAGGCTGCCTCTCCCAAGTCTTTCATGGAGAATTTTAATAAAAGCCAAGCTTTCACTGATTGTTGCATGGGAATGTCATTGCCTAAAAGCAATACATCCTCAACAAATAGGACAATGAATGTCAGTGCGCTCCCACTAACCTTCTTGTATACACAAGAATCATCTTCATTTTGAATGAAACCATATTCTTTTATGATCTCATCAAAACATTGGTTCCAAGAATGCAAAGCTTGCTTCAATTCATAAATAGATCGATTTAAATTGCAAACCTTGTTTGCATGTTTTGGCACTACAAAACCGTCAGGCCGTTGCATATAAACATCCTTCAAAAGGTTTCTGTTAAGGAAAGCGGTTTTGACGTCCATCTGTCATATTTCATAATCGAAATATGCAGCAATAGCAAGCATTATCCGAATGGATTTAATCATGGCAACATGTGAAAAAGTCTTGTCGTAATCGACACCATGTCGTTGATGATACCCTTTCGCTACAAGCCTAGCTTTGTATGTTTGTATGTTTCCTTCCATGTTCGTCTTCCTCTTGAAGACCCATTTACAACCAATAGGCTTAATGCCTTCTGGTGCATCTACTGTTGGGGCTATATGCCCTAGAGCTCATGTGTTGTAAAACGGAATTGATTATTGTAATAATTATAAACGCATTATTCTTTTATCAAAGTTGTTTGATTTAAATTGCATATTGTCTAATTGTCTTGTTTACCTTGTTTACTTTTGTACCTTTAGACTTAGTATATGTTTGATGCACAAGAGGATTTAAGTCTAAAGTTAGTAATCTAAATAGTCCATAGAGAGCAAACAAAGAGGGTACTTTGTTTGTGGTATATCTATAGCCGCGGTCCATTCTATACTTGTATGACGACCTTGATCCGGGATCGTTCATGTAGTGACATGGGAATGGAGGCACCTTGTATGATAAGATCATATAGGACTGGACTCAGATAAATACGAATTTCTTTTAATATCCGTTAATCGAAGAAATTCATTTTATCTACTAGATGGTCATATATGGATTAATCTTAATCCTGAGTGTACTACGAACTCCTGCATGTCAGGCTGTGTCCTTTGATTTACTATGGTGAGGTTGGTGTAGCAGTCCCGGCCAATAACTACGTATTTTGGGGATATGGTTTGGTATGTAGCTGGGAACGTTTTACATAGATATGGAATTCACTCCTTCTTACGAGAAGCAGATGAATATCTCTTTTAAGAGTTGATTCGGGACTTGAATAATTTGAGCGCTCAACTTTTCTATTACGAATAGAAAATATTTTATATTCATAATTGTTATGAATTAATTGTTCATTATAGAATCAATGGTGCTTAAGAGACAAAATATTTAGAGGGGTATAACGGACTTATGACCCGGCTCTATTTATGAGATATTCGTGAAGGGCTATATCCATATGTAGTGACTATATCGATGGACACTGAAGTTGTTCGGCTTATATTTCCATCTACGGTAACGGGAGTTCAACTTCGAGTTTTTAGTGGAATAACGCGGAGTTAATAATTCGTAATATTTAATTAAAGAGTTTAATTAATATTTCAGAATTATTGGAGCTCGGAACCGTAGGTCCATTTGGTCCCGTGCTAGCTCGATTAACTGTAGCAAACCTAATATAATTAGATTGTCTAATAATATGCTCACATTATATTTAAATATTATTAATATGATTAATAATATTTTTGTCACAAATGAAAATAATATTAAATTAGTTTAATATTATATTTTCTAATATTTTTGATTATAAGATAATCAAATAATAATTATAAGATAATTATTACATCATTAATAATTATAAGATAATTATTACATCATCATTGATAATGCACAATTATGAGATAATTATGACATCATTATTTGATAATGGTAAATGCATTATCAAGACAAGCCTTATTGGTTTGCCAAATCATCCACCAAGTTTACTTAATTAATTTTGACCTAACTTGTTCCATTAATTCATTGATTTGGTTGACACTCCACTCAAGTGTGTTTGCCATTCAAAGAATAAGTGGAAGTTGGTGGAATGGCTTGAGTGGATTTTCTCTACCATTCCCACTCAAATGTTGAGTGATAAAAAGATTTTTTTTTTTTGACACAACTTTGAGAGAGGTATAGAGAAATACAAAAACACTTGGAATTTTTCTTCAATAGTTGAGAGAAAATTCTTATTCTCAATTGTTGAGATTTGAAAGGAAAAACAAGAGTGAACAAGATACTTGATCTTCTTCATCTCATTTTTCTTAAAGCCAAAAGAATTTGTGACAATATAATTTCTCTAAATAGTTTAGAGTTTGATACTTCTCTAAATAGTTTAGAGGTTGATCTTTGTGAGTGAAGCCCACACTTCGGTTTGTTGGTTTCGAGATATAGCTCGGAAGATTGGGTGGTTGATTCTACGGTAGAATCTCAAAGGAAATTCATCAAGAGTTCGGTGGAGTTCGACTTCAACAAAGGAGAAGGCAGAGAAAATTTTAAAGATCCGATGCTACCACATCCGCAACTTCCGCTGCGCTAAGGAAAGCCGTTTCCAACATCTACCAATGTCCAAACTTGGTTGGTATACATGGAATCCATTTCGGACTTCATGGCCCATTGCCATAAAGTGAAGTCGATACCTTGTATCGCTTCCTCATACGTAGACGGTTCATTATCCTCAATAATATTAATATTTACATGAGGTGAGATCAGAAAACCATTCCTCTTAGGTTATTTTCTGACTCTCTCCGACCTACGCGGTTCTTGTGTATTAGAAGATTGTGGAACCGTCTCATCCTTGATGGACTATTGGTGTTCCGTGAGGGGGTCGGTGCCAGGAACAGTATCACTCTGATTTTCATCGAGTTCTACTTTCCTCCCACTTACCACTACATTTATGAATTCCTTTTCGAGGAAAACTGCATGGAGAGCAACAAATATTTTGTTCTCTTGTAGGTTGTAGAAGTAATATCCTTTGGTTTCCCTATGATAACCAACAAATATGCATTTATCCGATTTGGGTTTTAGTTTGGTACCATCCAAATGTTTAACGTATGTCTAGCATCCCCAAATCTTCAGGAATGAGAAACCTGGTTTCTTTCCTGTCCATATTTCATATGGAGTCTGTCCAACAGATTTTGACATAACTTTATTCAAAATAAGTATTGCACTATTCAATGCGTATCCCCAGAAGGAAATTGGTAGCTCAGTGCGACTCATCATGGACCTTACCATGTCCAATAAAGTTCGGTTTCTCTGTTCGGACACACCGTTCAATTAAGGTGTTGCGGAAGGAGTCCACTGTGAAAGAATACCTTATTCTTTCAAGTAATCGAGAAACTCATTGCTCAAGTATTCTCCACTACGGTTCGACTGTAATGTCTTAATACTTTTGACGGTCTATTTTTCTACTTCGTATCGAAACTCTTTGAATTTCTCAAAAGTTTCCGACTTGTGTCTCATAAGATACACATAACAATAACGCAATGCATCATCCGTAAAGGTTACAAAGTATTCATATCCATCTCTAGCCTGGCTAGACATGGGCCCATATACCTCACTATGAACGAGGGCAAACAGCTCGGTGGTACATACACATTTACCACTAAAAGGTGTTTTAGGAATTTTGCCTAATAAATAGGATTCGCAGATGTCATATGAATTAGGATCAAATACGTCCAAGTATCCACTCTTCGAAAGTGTGGATATACGAGTCTTGTTAATGTGTCCCAGACGACAATGCCATATATAAGTTTCATTTGTTTTACTCAATTTGAGCCTTTTGTTAGTTATGTTATATGTTTAAGATTCATTTATATTCAAAATATAAAGACCATTATTAACATCTGTTGTACATATCAAAATGTCATCTTTATATACAAAACATCCAGTGTTCCGGAATACAAAGGTATACCTGCATCGGGTTAAACAAGATACATAGATGATGTTTCTAGTCAAACTAGGTACAAAATAACAGTCACCTAATGTAATCACATGCCCCAAGGGCAGATACAAAACATAGGTCCCAACGGCCAAAACAGCGACTCTCGTCCCATTTTCGACTCATAGGTCGATCTCATCTAAAGCCAGTCTCCTACTAATCAGCAGGTCATGCACATCAGTACATATGTGAGTACCACATCCAGAATCAAAAATCTAATTTTTAAAACGAGTAGTGGACATGTTTATAATAAACATACCTGAAGCCGGAGCCTTGCCCGCCTTTACTTCCTTCATGTATGCCTTGTACTCACGGCAGTCACGCTTCTAGTGACCCCATTTGCCACAATGTAGGCAGACATCTTGGGATATGTCCTTAGTCTTCCCAAAAGACTTTGATGATTTTTCCTTGCCCTTTTTCTTCTTCTTCTTCACACCTTCAGAAGCCTTTGGCCAAGCCTTGGCCTTCTGAGATGTCGAAGTAAGATGCGCCTCGTGCTACTTTCCCTTCAGAAGCTCTGGCTCTGCCTCTTTCAGCATCGCCATTAACTCTCCAAGAGTCTTTTCTTGGTTCATCATATTATAGTTCATGATGAACTCGCCCCAGCAGTCGGGCAGAGACTGTAAGATCAAATCTATATAAGTCTCAGCCTCAAAGGTTATGCCCAGTGTTCGATGTCAGTAATCATCTGTGACACATAGTGCTCGACAGATGTACCATCTGACATACGCGAGCGAAAGAGCTTCTTTTGTAATTCGTACATCTAAGATCTAAGGTTAGATCTGTGAAGATCCTTCAATTTCAACATCATACTATAAAGATCCAATCCTTTGTTCTGACGACGAAACTGAGGAGTCATTGCGGCAAGCATGACAGATTGAGCACTAATGTTATCATCACGATGAGTCTTCCAAATCTCATGCTCTACTATTTACTCAACTACGGGCTCAGGCCCGAGAGGTTTCTCTATGACATAGAGTAACTTCTCGTCTCCCATGACTATCCTGAAATTCATCTCCCAGTCTGAAAAATTGGAGTCGTTAAAGACATTATCGCCCATGATGATGTCCCTAACCTAATCTTTCCAGCCATCTCGATTGAAATAGTCCAACTATCCAATCAAAGATTTCGGGTACACTCAAAATGTAATGGTTACTATAGTCCAACTATGTAACCAACTACAAGTGGAGTAGTGTCTTGTGCAGTCTAACTATTCAAACAAAGTAATTAAAACAATATTAGTCCAACTAATATATTTATAACAACAATAAATAAAATAAGAGAGCGTGTATTAGCAAGTATTAAACGAAATTACAAATTTAATACTGGCCTCCCACTATTTTTCAGCGAGCCTCTAACCCTGTGTTGAGTACTCGGGAAACCTAGTTTCCTAGTGGGCTAGGATCCCGTTAAATAACAAAAAACCTTGACTTTGGCCAACAAGTTGTATGAAACTTAACTAGGTAGATCTCTAAGATCAATTGGATCTCATCCAATTCCTAGATCTGGTAGGTGGACCTCCAAGTCCAAAATATATATCCAATATATTTCCTAACCTTTTCCTCTGAATCAACTAAGCCTTGGCTTTGGCTTAACAAGCTTTATGATTCCAGTTAAGCGCGACCCATTAACAGTGGGAAAGCTTCGTAATCCACATCGATGTTCAGAAGTGACATTGACTTTGGCCAACAAGTCACAAATGCCCAAGACATGCGATATGCAACAAAACTTTCATGGTTCAAAAACATCCGCGATGGACAATGATCTTGACTTTGGCCAACAAATCAAAGTCAATCTTGGATCTTGAGAGAGAACCACTCAATGGAAAGAAAACGCTTAATATTAAAGTGATAGTTTTTCGCGTAAATTGGCAACCAATTTATTATATTTGATTAGGTCTCATCATACACCCTTAAACATGCATTCTAAAAGCATAATAAGGCGCGATAAAATTTAATAATGATATGCGGATGGATATTTACAAATTTGTTCCTAGAACAAATCTCTCTTTCCTCTCTCCCGCTAACACTTTACATTCTTCTACCCAATTACATAATACATAAAGAAACCTCATTTGCATTGAGGGGAATTGGTGAGAAGAGAAATACAAAGAGATAAGGAGGTGAAAGGCTGGACACGCATGTCCAATTTAAATAAATTCCAAATTTACAACAATTTCCAAAATTGCCCCCACCCAACTAATATCCATCCAATATACATTATTCATATAAATACATCCAAGTATTCACACAAAGCATGATGTCAATCAATCTAATCCAATTAATTAATCTTTGATTAATGACCCTCCAATGTTCATACAACGATTTGATTTGCGCGAGTCCAACTCGTTTAAGAATAAATACTCAAAGTACGTATTCTTGAATTATATCAAACTATAATTTTAAATCCAATTCAAATTGTATCCAATACTAATTCGTGTTTAATTCCAAATTAAACAATTACACTTTTAATAGTGCCTTTTAGACTTGGATTCCAAATCCAATCCAATTGTTGTGATATTTTATATCGTACCGCAAGTGTACGGTGTCAAGTTTTAGTATAAATGAGTTTAGAGTGTCGAACCCACATGGATTGCGTTAACTCACACTAAGTACTACAATTGATAATCCTAACTTTATTTAGAAAATAAATAATAAAGATTTTAATAAATAAATATAAAAATAATTATATATGAGGAACTAATACGATAGAGATTCTGAATCCTGATTTCACCTAGCTGTCACATATGTATTTGTCATGCCAATTAATCCATGTTCAGTTATATTATTTATAAGTGAAGACTCCTAAAATATCCATTCCTTCTCTCGAATGCCGAGTGAAAATATCATCAACTATAGACTTCGATATCTCTATAAAAATCCAATAGTTAACAACTCATTATGTTTTGTGATTCTATATTAACGACTTCAAAGGAACTACAAATTCTCTCGAACTCTATAAAATCCTAGGTCATATTCTCTAGATCTATTCAAAATCCCCTCTCTCGAGTGATAGATTTCAAACATGTATCATCATATTTGTGGCCAGCAAACACAAAGCATTAAACTTAAAATAATATAAATAAATCAATAAAACTTCATAACAAAATTAGCAAACAATACAGGGTTCAAGCATCAGTTACATCATTCTCCAGAATTAAGGAGTTTAGTTCATGACAAAAGATAAAAACAATGATAAACAAGTCATGAATCTAATGGAAATAATTAGAGTTCTATGAAGAAATAAGATGATAAAACCCAAATTGAATCTCTTCCTCTTCGGATGTCACTGCTTTTGTCTCCTCTTATTTCTCTTCAATCCTCCTCCTTGTATCTCTAAAAATATGTGTTTCTGTGTTTTCTGCTGTGTATTAGCCTCCCTTTTTAGTTTTGGATGAACTAATGTATTTATAGTATAGCCTTGGGAGTCATTGGGTATCTTAAAAAAACCTAATTTTATGTGTTTTAACGCGTGTGTTTGATCACTCCCGCAGCGCCGCGGCGCCAGTCTCTCTGGAATATGTATGTAACGCGTGATCTTGCAGGCGCCGCGGCACCTGGACATGGCGCTGACGTGCCTGATCCTTGGCCTTTTGGCTGGGAAGCTTATCTTATCATTGGCGCTGTGGCGCCAGGACTTGGGCGCTGCGGCGCGAGTGATTAATTCTTCACTGGTTCTTGTGTTTCATGTTTTATGCTCCCGTGCGCGTCCGATGCATTCGTATGGTCCCAAAACACGTGCAAATGTCCCAAGATTCATGTATTAATGCTTCCTAAAAATAAGACACAAAATAAACTATAAATGACATTAAATGGCACGAAACATAACAAAATAGTAACCTAGGATGTCAGAATAAGTGGGTATAAACCACACTTATCACCAATTGGGTCTCAAAGACCCAATTAGCATCCAATGTCTATTCAATTAAATTCCAATGGGCTTTCAATTAATTCTTTAGGTATGAGCTTTGGCCATTATGGATCCAACGCAAGATGTCAAGGCCCAAGTTAGGAATCACCATATGCCACAAAATCAATTTAGGCCCATTAGGCCCAATTAAATTTTAAAGGCTCAATAGTCATATTTGGACTTTATGGAAATGGTTTTAGGCCCAATTGGATCCAACCCAATTTTCCAAAACCATACTTGGCCCAACCAAGCCCATTAGCCCAATTACAACCAAATTAAATTAACATAATATTTCAAAATCACATTAATTCAATTTAAAGTGTAATTAATACAATTAATCAAATAATCTAATGTTTCCAAAATACTAATTAATCCAATTAACCATACTTAATTATCCAATTCATGTCCAACACAAATTGAAGAAAAATCAATTCTTACAATAACATGCTCAACTCATGGCAATAGCAAGAAATAACACTCAATTTTATTTCAATCCAATTAAATCAACATATAAGATTTATTTCATGCTTTTAACACATCCAATTGTCAAATTTAAAAAAATCACCATGAGATAATCTAGGTTCATGTTCGGCCAAGCTTAGGATTTTAGGGAAATTTTTGATCCAATCAATTTCACAATTCCAATGATGCATAAATCTAATTCATCATCATCTAACCATAACCAAACAACCAATTTGGAAAAATACATGCTCCAAGTAAAATCCCCAAATTAAAGTCCACAAACCCTATATTTTAAATCATGCTTAGATTGGCTCTGATACCATTGTTAGTGTCCTACACATGCCCAATGTCTCTAAACAATTATTTGTGTGTGAATTATCAAGTAAAGTTTGCGGAAAGAACTTACATTGATTGGTTATGAAATTCGAAATTTTCAAAGGATGTAGAAGCTCCAAGCTTAGTGTTGAGTTCCAAAATCTTGGGTGAGTTTCCCTATCACCTTTCTATGCCTCCTTTAAGTGCTAGCTTGAACAAAAAGATTGAAGCAAAATTTTCCCTCCAAGAGAAGCAAAATTCAGCCAAGAGAGGAAGAGAGAATATGGATGAATAGTCACTTTGACTTTAGCTTGTAGTGTGTTTTAAATGATCCAATCACTATCGCCAACGACTCACATAACATGTCAAAATGTTGATGTAAGTAAAGTGGGTCCCACCACTTTAAATTCAAAATTCAAGTTGGCTTACATAATACACTTTGGGCCCTGGTTCGTTTAATCTGATTAAACGAATTTTTCGTCGCGACGTAATTAAATCCAATTTAATTAAATAATTATGCCTCGCAAAATTATTAAAAAAGTCGCTCACAAATTAATTCCAAATTAATTTGTTCGCTTGAATTAAAATCCAATTTTAAATCCGTATAGAAATCCAATTTCAATTAATATATCTGATATATTAATTTAGCCCAAATAAATAAATTAAATAGAAAAATATAATTTAACTATTAAATTTATTTTACCGATTAATTCCAAATTAATCGTGTTCTCTCTTCTAGACGAATTTAATCTCAGATAAATTCTTGCGGCAATTAATCACAGATTAATTTTCTCTCTCATAATTAATCCCAGATTAAATATGTTCGAGTCAAATGTCATTGGTGAACCTTTGGGAAGCGACCCAAGGGATCCCTGGATATGTTGGCAGTAAATACGGTTGTCAGACTATCCGACACGTGCGTACCCCGTACCACGTTCTCACCGATTTACAAGACATGGTTGGCTTCTAGCAAAGCACCGTGCCTACCCAATTCTCCAGAAATATTCAACGAGGAATATATAATATGTATCAGGCGTATTATATAAATTATTGCGTAATATGATACAGTATCGGATGTCACATGCTATGCCGAGGGCTGGAATTGGGTCTGCCCCGTACGAAGCATATATCGGATCACTAGCAACTAGTCTCTGTAATCGGATAATCATGACCTAGTCATACTATCCCGATAGCTACAACATTTAAAAGTACTAGTTCTGTATCCTGCATGATCATCATCTCTATATGACTGAAGTGATACTCCCATCTTGACATCACACCCAACATACTACGATTCTCAGTATACCCAGAAGAGGCGTACACATAACCTGTTAAAGCTCTGGACGACAAAAACCAAAGTATACTGATCGCCGCAAGTATTAGCGATGCAAGTCTCAGGTTAAGACCACATACATCTACCCTGATTCAGATTCCTATAGACACATAGTCATACTACCAATGAGATTCTAAGGGGTCTATCCAGAGCGAAGCTGTTCCCGATCCAACGGCTAACAGAACCTCTTACCACACTTGCATAAGTATCCAATACTTAAATATATGAGAACTATATCGTTAAGCTTCCATAACGCGCACAAGTGTAATACTAGTCTATTCTGCATTATCGATGTACAGTCTCGATAATACTACGACTATGGATATTTAATGATTAAACCTTTTACGGATTAATAATGTCTCATATCTTATTAATCTGGTACTAATCATATGGACTTTTATCATTTATATATCCAAGTAATACTAGTCTATTCCGCATTATCGATGTACAGTCTCGATAATACTACGACTATGGATATTTAATGATTAAACCTTTCACGGATTAATACTGTCTCATATCTTATTAATCCAATTACTAATCATATGGACTTTTATCATTTATATATCCAAGTAATCCAATTACATAGTTAATTTGTATAAAAACAACATGTCTTTTACAAATAGTGATGTTATGGTCATAATTGTCCAACAAAAATGTCGCATCCAATGATGGTGGGGATGATCCATTGATCTATCATAGTGCAATGGATGATTCTGATAAAGAGAAATGACTTAAAGCCATGAACCTCGAGATGAAGTTGATGTACTCCAACTCAGTCTGGGAACTTGTGCACCAACCCGATGAGTAAAACTTATAGGTTGTAAATCGATCTACATAAGAAATATGGGAGTAGATGGGAAGGTATAGACCTTCAAGGCTAGACTAGTGGCCAAGAGTTATACCCAGAAAGAGGGAGTCGACTATGAGGAGACAGTTGGGGTTTTCTCAAAGGCGCAAACGGAAGTGAGGTTCGGGCGAAATCGTAATTTTAAAAAACTTTTAGAGTTAAAAAAATAAATTATTCAATATCCACTATGAATAATTCATTCATATTTCACCTAAACATATTTATTCGATATCAAATAGCGATATAAATAAGTTAGAAATACTACGAAACGTTTACAAAAACGTTTTTCCGCAAAATGGCATAAAACGTGTTTTTGTCTGAACCGACCAACCAACACACATAAGGGCTACCCAAGTCATACCCAATAGTACTGGGTAGTTCATGGGCTTCCCAAACAGTGACCAATTCACTGTTTGGATAGCGGACACCCGGTAAGCCCGAAACTCACCCGATAACTCCATTTTTCATCTTTTTCACATATTTCAACTCCGAATCAGTTTTCGTCAATTGTTCCAATGCCTAAAACACATCAAATACATTTATAAAACATACTTTGTATCACCAAAATCATAGAAATTCCAGATCTGATTTGCTAACCAAAATTATCATATTTCATGTTTTAAATCCAATTATCTCAACATTAATCATATTAATATTTACACCAACCAAGGTCACCACAAATGAAGAACTCAAGAAAAATTCTAGGAGTTACAAGAGTGGTCATAACACTCTAGAATGGCAACAAGTCATCAAATGACAAAATTAAACTAATATTATATTAATATTATTTAATCTAACTTCACACATGCATCTAGCCTCCAAATCCATCCTCAAAATCAAAAAGGCCCAAAATCTAAGAAAGGAAAAAACCCTAGAACTTTTCTAGATGCTCAAGAACAAGAAAACAACTTTCTAAATTTAAGAGTTATGAAGATTACCTCCAAATCTCCTAATTTCCTTAAACTTTTTTTTTTGTTTTCTTCACTTTCTTCTTTGTTTCTTCAAACAAATTTTGGGAGCTTTTATCTTGGATAGATTCGGCCATAGGAGATAATGAATGAGAAAACAAATTTTTCTCACTTTAATAGTAAGTCTTAACCGACTTTAGGGGGAGAAGGTCATTTTGGTCATTTAGTCAATTAATCTAATTAAATAATAATAATAATAATAAGCTTTAAGTTAACAAATCCAATTTGTAAATTTTAAGCTTAAAAGAATCATGCTACTTGTAACCAATAATAATAAAACATATTGCATAACAACTATGTAATATTGATATTATTTAATTATCTAGATATTTAACATTTAAATACCTAAATAATTATTTAATGCGATTATTATTATATGTGTATTTTATTTACATTAAATAACAAATACATATATCAATGGCATGTGTCAAAGTCTCATTTGACAATTAATTAATATGTATCAAATCAAATCTTGTATCAAATACAAATACATATTAATTATTAATTGACCAAAATTCTCTAATGCATGTGTTTTCATTTAACCGATTAAACGATTTGAATTAACTCATTTAATCCGATGAAGTATTATGAATAATCTGTATTATTCATAACGCATTGTCCAAATGCTCAATAAGTACATTTCATATTGCGGGACTCTATAAGTTCAAGTTTATCTGTCACGGAATCCAATTTCATGTCCATAATTCACCCACTCATGAATTATGACGACCACAGATAATCTCGCTAAACTATGCAAGTCGAGGTCATTGCATACGTATAATCCCTCCGTTACAGGCTATCAATATTATACCGGGGATATAGAAAAGAACGTAAAATCCCTAAGGTATAATATATTCGACTTTCAAATTTACGATATCTAAATAACACTCGGAACTCGCTTTCGAAGTATACCACGACTATGGATTTACTAGATCGCAAACATGTTCAGGATAGCTATGCCATGTACACAGGACTGACGGATTTTATCTGATACTCACTGGATATCATGAGCATCAGTCCACACCCAACAAACAGGCGGAGGTCTGATCTAAGTAGATCGATGACGTGATTGCCATCAAAGTGTGGAGGATATCTTATATATCCACAGTGGTATCTCAAGCCGAAGGACCACTATGCTACTCGACTCGAGAAGATTCCTATTGACGTTTGTGTACTATCTATTAGGAAATCTTCGGTGAGTCATTCAGTGTTTATCAAATAAACACCTACATATCTATACGAGTCTCCCGAGACTCATGGTTCATTGGGATAAACCATCGGACCAAGTCACGATATACGACATGTACTGGTCACAATGGATTTTACTAACCGACCCATGTCAGTAAATCTTGACCAAGAACTTTATTTGAGAATATACAACTTATAGTGACGCTTCCCAATGTCAATTACAAACTACATTGTAACTGCGCACTATGTTGTAAATCCTAGGGTCCTTATCTAATATATACATATCACTAAATCATATTTAGTTTCAATCTAATCGTAATTAGATCGAATACGTATATAAAAATAAGAGGTGCTACCATTAAGTAAGTAATATTATGGAAAAATGAATTGTTCGTATTCATGAATCGGACATAAATACGATCCGGATTGGCACTCTGAGTTCCAACCCTAAAAATTTCTCCCACTTGCTCTAGTGTCAGTCCACGGTATCATATACACACATCTCAATGTGTATCACATACTCATTCTCCTCAAGAGTTTACCCAGCACTCAAGAGGTAGGCAATAACAAATAGATATGCTATAACATATTGAGTTTGACCAAAAAACCCAATCGTTTCCCCTAGCCAACATCATTCATATATTGTATAATCTAAGTTATACATCAATATGACTCAGCTGCGACATCAATATTGTGCTACAGCTACTGAGTTATCTATGAATTTAGAGATCAAATCCAAATATTATGAGACAACCGCAAGCACAATACTAATTTCAAAACTTCTAATTTATAAGGTCACTATGCAACTTCATAAGTCAATACTTCACAAGTTACAACTAATTTAACTAATACAGTAGAATCTATTGTGACATTCCCACTGCCTCTTTTCTGACTCTATATGACATAGACCATCTAATGTCATAATTAGACTCAAAACTAATTTGATCCTACTGGTTGCAGATTATATTCTCCTTGAATAAGAAACTCATTCTCAATATCTCAAAGATAACAAAGAACATATTTCAAGACTCATCTTATGGTCTACAGGGTATCAAAATAGCTCGTAACAATTACGATTAAATTGATATCTTTAATCGCACATAATATAATATTTATTATGTCATCATCCTATGATGCATAAGATTGAATAGACATTCTAATCAATTTCTATTTCGACAAAGGAATCATCATTTACGAAAGATAAATACTATATACAAGAGACACATTAACTGTCAAACAGTTATACTAACTGTCATACATATAGTCTTCCTCTGTCCTTTATTAGATCATATCTAATGCACGACTAATGGGAGTATCTCACAAGTCTCTTGGTTTTATATCATATATAAAACTTTATATCAAATATAACATAGACTACTCTCACTGCTTTCACGGAGAAAAGAGGACTTAGGTAAACCTTTTACCTTATAAAAATCTCATTATTACATTAATAATGATAATGTCGTTAGGATATATAACACTAGAAAGAAATTTGTACGCTCTCACTAACCTTACTATGATATGTGTATTCTCTATGCTTTGATAAAACCAGACAATCTGACTATTATAAAAATTAGATAACACAGATTTTCGGAAAGCATATATAAGTCTACAATAGGCTCTATAAGCTAGTATATCAAACTATGATCTTAGTATAATACAAACTCCAGGGCCATTCTAGAATGAACTCTTCAAACAAAGAAACCATAATTGATCTCTTATTCGAAGAAACCATTCAGGAATGCCACTTTGTACTCTTTAGCCAAAATACATAGTTTAATATCAACATTAATCGAAAGATATTTAAGTGTTCAATCAGTGCGACTAGAGACAAGTTTCCTCAGAATTTACAATAGATTGCTGCGTATAAATTTTCTCAATGTCATACTATAAAGACCAAACCTTTATTAAGCTCACTTTGCTTTTACTGTGTGATTACACCCAAAAAGTACTCACGGTTATCGTAGTATAGTTGGGGTGTCGATTCCTCAGATAGATGGTTACAAGGAACTAATTTACTTAAACAAAACGTTAGCAATAACTTGATTAAAGAAAATAGTTTAATTGATAATGTGAAATAAAAAAACTATGAGAATTACTTAAGAGTTATCAGTAGAGAAAAGCAGCAAGCGTCGGGAATCCCTCTTGTATCAAATCTCTATATTCAGTAATTGATTCCTTTTATTAACTCAATTGAAGGTTTCACATCCCAAACCAACAATCAAAATATATTTGAATTCAAAACATATTAAATTCTAAGGTAATTGATGAATTAGTTTCTCAATGTTAACATCACATAATGTTATCATTATGACCTATCTAACGTCGACAATATACCCTCAGGCGATACTGCAGTAGAAGATCAACTCATAAAAAAATATTACCAGTCACAACTGGGTTCCCTAATCACACATAGAAGAAGCATGACTATTCCTATATGCAAGTTGGTAAAATACAATCTCTGGATTCATAATCAAGAGATAATAAAGAATAACAAAATATCAATTGTATTAACGTTGAAGAGTATTCAGGAATCAAAACATGAATATAAGAAAAAAATTAAAAGAGTTCATCCTTAGTTTTGCCTAAGAGATTATTTCTCCATATAGAATAGAGACATAGCCTTGATAGATCGGAGGAGCATCATGTCTGGCATGAAGCTTCCTCGTTCTTCTCTCTCAAATATGAGATTTTAACTCATTGTTGTGTGTTTTCTCTCTGTTTTTCTCCTCTTATAGGGTTTTGGGCGAACTTGGGTTTATATAGGGAAGTCCTGGAGTCATTGTGCGCATCAAACATGACTAAATTAAGTTTCAGGAGTCTGCCGGGGCACCGCAGAACCAAAATTGCTGGAACAAGTATGGGAAGAAGCTGTGGAGGCATCGCGGTGCCAGAAAGTAGGTGCAGCGGTGCCATTTCCTTTCTCGGGTGCTATATTTTCTGTGTTTCTGCTCTTCTCGCTTTCTTCCGATGCATCTGTAAGGTCACGAAACATGTGTAATTGCTCCAATATCCATGTTTCATTGCTTCCTAATAAAAAAACATAAAATAAACTATAATTAAGATCAAATACATGATAATCAAGCCGAATTAGCGATGCTTAAAGTACACTTTCATGCACTCATCACAACCCTCAACCAGCTTATTGCTAGTCCCTAGCAATTCAAGCGCAAAAAGAAAATAAGAACTAAAAAAATTACAAAAAAAAATTATCTAAGCCACTTTCGTAGGGATCACGATAGCATTTAGCATATGCAACAAGCCTTTAAACCCTTAGGTTGCCCTAGTGGACGAGTTATAGTCTCGTGAGGGCTTACAGCGAGGACACCCACAAACGTCATTCAAAACATATTCAAAAATAATAAAATTAAATAGTCATAATAGTTACACATATTATTATCCTCAGAGAATGCATTGTAATGAAATCGGAGAACATTCAAAGTACTCAAAGCAACTCAAATCCAAGTCCTTGAATAAACCATCTAAGCCAGGCTCACAGTGTGTGTGTGTGTAAAGGTTCATTGACAACTTGACTCCTATGTAAGCCAACTCGGTGATTTCGTTTAAAAATTGGGATTCGATGGGTCAAACCAACCTAGATATCTCAAATGTGCTATGTAATTGCCTTTCTATGCTCAGTATGGTATGATATATATTTTTTTCTCTTATTTCTTTTTTTTCGACTTTTTCTATTCTTTCTTCTTCTTTTTTTCAACACACCTACCCTTTATGGTAGCATTTCTCCTCATGGTGGTCCTAACACTCCCCCATGGATAGCTTCACACTTATCGATTATATGTGGTTTAATTTCTTTCTTTCGAGACTTTCTCTTTTTATTTTTAATCATACCATACATCATAACACTAGCAAATCAGGATAGACATCTAAGGAAACGGTCATTCACCGACATGCAATTTCTTTAACTAGTCATTTTGCCAAGTACCTAGGTTCTTACTGATAAAAACTTATAGTTAAGTGCTTACGAGTCTAACCTAGATTAACTACACAAGGCATCAGATAAATGTACATCAAAGAACTTAACGTTTCTAAGATTTCACCCTAAAGCAAACAATATTCATCATTGGACTTATGCTTTACTATCAATGACAAAAAACAAATAATTTTTTTTAATAACCTGTATTATCACTACATGCATACACCTCCACACTTAAAACTTACATTGTCTTCAATGTAAGATAAATATAAAGAAAAATGAGTGAGGAACAACACTACCAGACATGAAGTTGATCAGGCTCCTGCTGGTGAGACTTTAGTTGTGTGAGCTGCGTAGGTTGCGCCAACACCTGCATAAATACTCATACAAATAATAAACATGCGATTAGCACACAATAAAATAAAACTAAAGAAAAGAAAACAAAATAAATAAAATAAAATAATTGCATATGCAAGGGTTGTTTCCCCGCTAGCGCTAAGTTTAGTGTCTTCAGCTAGACGCAACCACCCAATTTGTTATGGTGGCTTCCATATAGCGAACCAAATAGTCTCATGTTCTTTCTTCTTTGGCAGACCTTGGTGATTAAGGCATGAAAAGGAAATTTTGTCTGACTGTGGCAGATCATCTATGGATCCTCCAGGGTCTACTGATGGTTGAAATTTGAGGCTGTATGTATAGAAAAAGTGGCTCAACCTCCTTTTTAACTTTCCAATGATCATCTTCAGGTGAGCACTAACTCTCATTTTCCTTTTTTTACGGTTCTTTGGAATTAATTCCAGTTCGGAAGGTTTAGATTCATGTGGTGTAGAGACCATCACCGGTAACATTGTGTCTACAGGTATGTGTACTGACACTCATCATCATCTCGTGGTTGTTTCTCAACATGAAAGATATTCACTTCCAGTGTCATGTTCCCAAATGATATCTTCATGAGACCATTTCTGTAATTGATAAAGGCATTAGCTGTAGCAAGAAAAGGTATACCCAAGATAAGTGGAATTTTTTACTCAGTATTAACCACAGATTGAGTGTCTAAAATCAGAAAATCAACAGGGTAGTAGAATTTATCAATTTGAAGTAAAACATCCTCAACTACTCCCCGCGGTGTTCTGATAGAGCGATCAGCTAACTGTAATACCACTGATGTAGGGTTAATCTCTCCAAGTCCGAGCTGCAGATAAATAGAATATGACATGAGATTAACACTAGCACCTAAATCTAATAAAGCCTAACTGAACTCATATGTGCCAATGTGGCAAGTAAAAGTGAGGCATCCCGGATCTTTGTATTTTGGTAGGGCCCTTTGGTTAATCACTGCACTTGTTTGCTCTATCAGGAATGCAGTCTTCTTCACATGATGCTTTCTTTTCATGGTGCAAAGATCCTTCAAAAACTTCACATATGTGGGAACATGTTTGATCACATGTAACAAAGGAAGGTTAATCTTTACTTGCTTTAAATATTCTAGGATCTCACCATTAGGGTCTGTAGCTCTCGCAGTAGGCCTAAGAGCTTGAGGGAAAGGTACTCGAACTGGGATATGAGGCACTTGTTCTTCCTGGGGAGTATTTATGCTACTATCTTTGGGGTCACCTATAATGTTGGAGGTGTCCTGCAAACCTACCTCCTTACCACTCCTAGTGATTATGGAATTAACATCTTTTATATTGGATGCTTCATGATCAGCTTGTGTCATGTGTTGCCCTTGTAGATTTGGTTGTGCCTGAGATGGGAATTTTCCTGACTCCTGCACACTTAACACGTTAGTTAATTTAGAAACTTGACTATTTATCTCTTTATTGTCTTCAACCACCTAAGCTATCAATGATTCAAACCTTTGATTAGTTTTACCCGGGGCCTCTATAAATGCAAGCAAAGTGTCCTCTAAAGAATTCCTAGGAATGGCAGGTGTGTGATATTGGGGGGCACTGTAACTTTTTGGTTGTGGTGTCTGAGTTGGCTGTTGAGACTCATGTTTCCAACTGAAATTTGGGTGGTTCCGCCAACCAGGATTATAAGTGTCTGAATATGGTGTTGACCGGCGTAATCACACGCGTATAACGCAAGCACACGTATCGTTCAAGTAGTATAAAAATATCGATCCCACGATGACTTAATTCCTACTGTTGTTATTAATTATTGATACTATTTATTTACAGGTATCTAATTAAGGGAGAAGAGAATGATTGCTTGATTGGTTGGTTGAATGTGGATTCGCTAAATAAATAAATAAATAAAAACACAAAAGAAAATACTAAGGAAAATAAACAAAAGACACAAATTACTCTAGTTGAGATTTCACACAATATTATTCTAATGATGAATTGATTCTCTTATATATATGTAATAACTTAGTTTGCTAACCTGGAACACGAAAATATGCAAAAGCCTCTGTCGATGGTCAGATGCAAACACCCAAATAACCCAATTAATCATATGTCTATGTTAACCAAGTTACCTGAATTCATTAAGTGCAAGTTCCAATTGTGGCTACCCTAGCCCGACAGGTATATGTCTATCTTGTAAGAAAATCTATTAAAGGGTTATCTATCCTCAAGGAAGATCGTGAGCTATTGAATCTAAGGCTGAAACCTAAAATCATTTTTCCAAGTTCATTTTAAGTTTACCATATCAATCTTATTGATGATCAAGCAACAAGAACCAGTAAGCTTAAGATTCAATAAACAAACTAAAGAATTACCCATAATATAATTAAATCAATTATTAAGCATGTTAAAATTGTGTTTCATCACTTCCCTAGAATAAAATAAAATGATGGGGTTAGGGGATCCACTTTTAGAAATGTCACTTTATTATAATATGGAAATTGTCAGTGTTACCCAATTAAGTTGAACCAGCCATAAATGTGGTGTTATTATTTATCCATAAACTAGCCATATATGCGGTAATCATCTATCACCTAAGGACCGACCTATAAGCGGTGTCATATTATGTTACACGTGCATAATTAAAAGTGCTAAAAGTAAAAGTGCATAATTAAAAGTGCTGAAAGTAAATAAATAAAAATGCTTAATTTAAATTAAAAAAAAAAACTTAAACAAACAAGATACAATCCTTAGTCTCTTATTAGGAACTCTAGGAAGGTATAAAAATTCAAATGAAATTCGGCTGAATTTATAGGCACCACTGGGCTCCACGTGTCGCGACGAGCATAAACTTGCACGTCGCGATGCGCCATTGATGATTGACGCGTGTCACATGGGTTGCGAAGATGGTGACACTTGTCCAACGGTTGTCGACAGCTGAATTATTATGCTGATGTGGCGATGATGATTGTCGACAGCATGTGATGGTGACACATGTCAGGCGCACGTTAGCATGATTTTTTGTGATTTTGACACGTGGCAGACGCAAGTTAGCAAAGGCGCATTTTAGCAGACTCTGGCGCACGTTAGACAGTTTTGGCTTTTTTGTCTGTTTTTCACTGTTTTAGCCCTGAATTGCTTCTAGTAAGTCCTGAAACTTTATTTATCTACAAAATAACACAAAACACATAAAAACATTCACAAAAATCAAGAAACTATACAAAATATTGAGTTAAAGGAGTGGGAAATGGTGATATATTTACCATTCATCAGGTGTATAAGGCATCTTGTACATTCCTAAGGTATTGCATTGTTCCTCATAGGTTTCCCTCATCTCACCATATATAGGACACTCTTGGGCCAGATGGTCAATCCCTTTACAAACAAAACATACCCCTTGAGGTTCTAACTGGGCTATCGCATGCATAGTCTTGCTATCTTTGGCTTTTAAGGCTCATATCTCTAGTTAATAGCTCAATCTGTGTTCTAAGACTATCATCTTCCCTAAAGTGGTGTATGCCTCTGCTAGAATGAGTGGGACGTGTCCTATTAGTGTTATCCATGGAATTTGGTCCAGTCCAAGTGTGAAATTTCTCGGCTAATTCATTTAAGTATTCAAGTGCCTCATCAGGATCCTTTCGTATAAACTCACCATTGCACATCGTCTCAACGAATTGGCACTCTCTAGGAGTTAGACCGTCATAAAAATAACTCACTAAGCGCCAACTCTCATACCCATTGTGAGGACAACTAGCTAACATCTCTTTAAACCTCTCCCAAGTTTGATAAAGGGTTTCATTGTTTTTCTAGGAGAAGGTAGAGATCTGTCTTTTCAAGGCATTAGTCTTATGGTGTGGGAAATATTTATTGAAAATTGCATGTGTCATCTCACCCCATGATCCTATTGAACGAGGTCTTAAATAATACAACCAACTTTTTGCTCTATCCTTAAGGGCAAAATGGAAGAACTTAAGTATAATTGTGTATGTAGTCCCAAACCGGTCATGGAAGGTTGCTACAACCACTTCAAACTCCCTAATATGCACATAAGGATTCTCGCTCTCTAAATCATGAAAGGTTGGGAGATATTGTATCATCACAGGTTTAAAGTCTATATGTGGTGCATTAGAAGGAAACATTATGTATGATGGTGTAGTTGTGCGAGTGGGGTGGAGATACTCTTTAAGAGACCTAATGGGTGGTATCTCGTACTCACTCATGTTGTGTATGCTAGATATAAATAGTGTGGCAAAAAGGTTCTCAAATATATTTTCTGAATCTGAATATTCCTCTTTAATTCTAACAAATCTACCCAATCGATTCCTTAGTCGAGGCATGTACTCAAACACAAATAAAATGAGAAATAGAAATAAAAGAAACTAAACTAAAAATAAAAATTTAAACTAAAACTAAAACTGAAATTAAATAAATAAAATAGAAAATAAAAATAATTAAAAAATTAAAGATGGACCGAAGTGACCGCTTTATTGTTGACTAAGCAACCCTTCTCTTGTTGATTGTAAACCGTCTCCCCGGCAACTGCGCCAAAAATTAGTTATGCCCAAAAAGTACTCGCGGTTATCGTAGTATAGTTGGGGTTTTTATTCCTCAGATAAATGGTTACAAGGAACTAATTTACTTAAACAAAACGTTAGCAATAACTTGATTAAAGAAAAGAGTTTAATTGGTAATGTGAAATAAAAAACTATGAGAATTATTTAAGAGTTATCAGTAGAGAAAAGCAGTAAAGCATTGGGAATCCCTCTTGTATCAAATCCCTATATTCAGTAATTGATTCCTTTTATTACTCGATTGAAGGTTTCACATCCCAAACCAACAATCGAAATATATTTCAATTCAAAACATATTAAATTCTAAGACAATCGATGAATTGTTTTCTCTATGTTAACAGCACACAATGTTATCGTTATGACCTATCTAACATTGATAATATACCCTCAGGCAATACTGCAGCAGAAGATCAACTCATAAAATAACATTACCAGTCATAATTGGGTTCCCCAATCACACATAGAAGAAGTATGACTATTCCTATATGCAAGTTGGTAAAACACAATCTCTGGATTCATAATCGAAAGATAATAAAGAATAAAAAAATATCAATTGTATTAACGTTGAAGAGTATTGAGGAATAAAAAACATGAATATAATAACCTAATTACAAGAGTTCATATGTAGCTTTGCCTAGGAGATTAGTTCTCCAAATAGAAGAGAGACATAACCTTGATAGATCGGAGGAGCATCCTATATGGCATGAAGCTTCCTCGTTCTTCTATCTCAAATATGAGATTTCAACTCCTTATTGTGTGTTTTTCTCTCTGTTTTTCTCCTATTTTAGGGTTTTGGACTAACTTGGGTCTATATAGGGAAGTCCCGAAGTCATTGTGTGCATCAAACACGACTAGATTCAGATATCCTATTGGACTTATATGGAAGCTGTCTAAGGGTTCAGACATCCTATTGGACTTATATGGAAGTTGTCTAAGGGTCTTTTCATCTTATTAATTATGTAGTTCCATTTAAATTTTATCACTCTCACATTTGACTTCACTAAGTCAAGTCTTTTCTACATTGGTCAACATCTGATGTTACACACTGAGTAATAAAACAATTTTATTACTCGGGATCGTAGAAAATATACTCTATCAAATAGAATATAAAATTCTATTAAATAGAATAAATGATAAACTTCTGTCTGTACCTCTAAAGGTCACTAAAGCCAAGAACCAGTCAAGAATCTCGAGACATGAACTAATTCACGTCAATTCTTACTGTAAAAGAAACTATTCTCTCTACATAATTATATCCTAAAATGGATATCTATTTAGATTACCTAATGTGACTTATTAACTAAGTCACTAACCATCTTGATTTTTCAAGAAAATCGGAACAATATTTCACGATGGTTTTGACTAATCTAACAATATTCAAGCCTACTCTTAATCTAATACCTATTCTAGAAATCTGCAACCATAAGTAAAGTCAGAAAATATATATAAATAATATGCATGAAGTGGTGTGGGAACACAAAAACTGGGCGACGCATGCTGTTCCGGGCTCGCGGCCTGGTTGGGAGTACGGAGTAGCCTGCGGGGGACTAAACCGGAGAATAATGGAGTCGCCACCCGGTGTGAACCGGGATAAAGATTTAAGGCCGCACTCACCCCTCGCAAGGGAAGACCTCAAACCGTTGGGTTCGGAATGGTCCCTTACTTATGCCACTTGTAATGAAATGATTTGTGCAATAAATTAACAAAGCCTACGCAACATTTATTTCCAAGGATAATTTACTCCTGAGTTCGCATGTATAAGTACAAAGCTCATATCTGAGTTTGCATATAACATATTTTTCATGTTTGCATACAACCTATTTGCATATAATCTATGTCCGAATTTGCATGCATAAAGGTAAATTAACATACGGCAAGCATACAACTTAATAAGCACATTGTACTCATACATGTGGGGAATGCAGATAAATGGCAATTGCACAATCATGCGTAATAAAGAGAAGCAATCAGGTTCGTAATACAAAGGGATAACTAATAGGGGCAATTATGCATAAAATATGATGAAAATGACTCAGTTCAGTGTGTGTGCGTTCGTGTAGCGTTCGTAAATGCGTTCGAATGGTAAACAGAAGGTTCGCGTTCGTGTAGCATTTGAGAACGCGTTCGAACGGGACCAGACCTGATACATGATAAAACAAAGAAAATACGTGCGCGTTCGTGTAGCGTTTGTAATACGTGTTCGAACGGTAAACAGAAGGTTCGCGTTCGTGTGGCGTTTGAGGACGCGTTCGAACGGGACCAGACCTGATGGATGATAAAACTAAGAAAATGCGTGCGCATTCGAGTAACATCCGAAAACGCGTTCGAACGGTAAACAGGAGGTTCACGTTCGTATAGCGTTCGAGAACGCGTTCGAACGGAACCAGACCTGATGCATGCAACACATACATAGACAAACAAATCCGCAATGTAGGACCTCACGTGTTCAATTGAACTCATTCCCATCCAATTATATGTACCTTGCCCGGGGCGGCAAAGCATCGTGGTAAAGGATTTTAACCCCTCAAAATAGAGGACCTTTAATCCTACTTAATAAGCCCATGCGCTAATAACACAATGCATATAAGAAATAAAGACAACAATATCGGACTTCGTATACCCGATTGAACACATCTCACATTCAACCGAATATACATCATCCGGCGCGGTAAAGCATCGTGGTAAAGGATTTTAACCCCTCGAAATAGAGACATTTAATCGCACTTACTAAGCCTATGCGCTAATAACACAATGCATATAAGAGATAAAAAACAACAATATCGGACTTCGTATACCCGATTGAACACATCTCACATTCAACCGAATATACATCTTTCGGCGCGGCAAAGCATCGTGGTGAAGGATTTTAACCCCTTGAAAATAAAGGACCTTCAATCGCACTTACTAAGCCCATGCGCTTTACCTCATCATTACTCAAACAAATAACATGCAGAATTTAAATAACGGATAATAAACGAATCAAAACAACATAAAACAAAATATGTGTCGTTTGCTCAAGTGGTACGTGGAGTTGTATCCCAAGTACAGACCGCACTACCGTCCATTCGGATTCGGCTACGGAATTTATGTCTGGGTTTCCATCCTATATACCACAAGAGGCGACACATTTTTCATTTTATTCAAAACCACAACATGCATCCATAAACGACTCTCATACGAAATAAATAACTAAAACAATTAAAAGATGAGTAAAAAATGAATACAAAAAGTGCCCTCAGGTCTAACCTTTTATGTCGACTTTCAGAAGTACCGTACACGGTCATCGGAAGGGTGGATGCTCCGCAACTCCTCCGGTTCACTGGTTCAACGTTTCCCTTCGCTGCTTCGCTATTCGGGCTGCTGTTTTCCCTTCGTTTCGCTGCTGTTTTGCTGCTGTATTTTGGTCACTGTTTGTTGCGTTTTTTACTGTTGCTTTCTTACTGTTTTATGTGATATTAAAGTGCAGTTTTTTTAGTTACTGTTTGGGGATTTAGGGGCTGTGATTTTTGGTAGTTTAGGGCTGTATGGGGCTATGATTTTTGGTAGTGTAGGGGGATTTATATGGGGCTGCTGTTTCGGTGGAAGTATGGGCTGTATGGGGCAGGCGTGACTTGTTGAATTGGGCAATATGCGTGAAGACTAAGAACATTGTTCAAGACTTAGGATATTAGGTTTTCTTTTTTGTTTTTAGTGAGAATGAGCTCTTCTATTTCTTGTGATTTGCGTGAATGAGCTAGGTTGTTTCTTGTGAGAATATTGTGTGTATGAGCTAGAGGTGTGAAGGGTTGGAATTGGGTTTCTTTTATAGACAAAGGCTAGGGCTTCTCCTTGTTTGAATAGGAAGGAGACCAATTAGTGTCTTACAAGGAAAGCAAAAGATTGATTGGGGGACAAGATTTGGTTAATTAGGAAGTTAATATATTTAATTTGTTTGGTTTTAGGCATGAAATTTGTTTAGTTTGGTATATAATAATCTTGATTGATTTTAATTAGGCATGATTTTATTTGATATTTATTTTAATTTGGTATATGATTTTAGATTTTATTTAATTCCTCATGTGTTAAATATGTGTTTTATTAATTTGGATGTGTTTTATGGGCTTTGGTAGGCTAGTTGGGCTTGGGTGTGAGGCTAGCAGCAAAACCAGAAATACCGACACTTTTCGAATGCTGATTCGAACGCTACACGAACGCCCGCAATCTGCTTGACGTTCGAACGTGGTCACGAATGCAGCACGAACGAAAATTGTGAACTTGTGAAATGAATCCGATGACATACTTATTCTGAATTTCCCCTTCTGACGTCCGTTTCCCGCGACTTCCGTGATAAAAGGTAGTGCCTCTAAATGAGACTCATCATATGGACTTATATGCAAAAAGGCAGTGCCTACAAGTGGATTAGAAGTTTAATTCTATATACACAACATAATAAAGGAAATATAAGCGGCAATTTTCATAATATTACACACTGCGTTAGTTATGGATTTTAAACCCAGCAGTGCCTCCCACTACTTTACATAATATCGTAATCCCTAACGGAAAATGGGAATCCAATTATTAAATTGAATTCCATAGTGAGAAGTGGACCCCATGAATATATTTTGACTCACAGCTTTGGCACGTTCTCGCCTACGTATATTCACAAGTAGACAACTCATTGTCAATCACATTCACTGTGACTCATGATGTTGGTCCTGGCCGTTTCTCGTTATGACAGCTTTGGCACGTTCATAATAAGGCATATCAAGGCTTCACTTGTCAGTGACAAACTCAAGCTACCGATGTAGTCCTAACAGCTTTGGCATGTTCAGGATTTCCACTTTCACTTGAACTTGTCTCTTATCATATAAGTTCTACCAGCGCAAATGAACTACTATCAACCATAACTGCACAGCTTTGGCACGATACAGCTGCAACATCAGGAAATCATTTGCATCCGTGCTGACAAGGCGAACCATGAAATAAGTATTCATAATACTAGTTACTTTAATGCCTTATCTAAGCGGGGATATTCCTAAAGAGGGTTTTATTCTACATCAAATACAGCTTTTAATCTAGATCAATTTCTCAACAATTTAATTCTACCTGGGAAAACATAACTTAACTTAACCATTAAATCTCCGTTATGTTTTCTGTTAGCGTAGAACCAAAAAATTAAGAAACATTTAAATTACATGCATTGCAAATATCTACATTGGATTATTTATCATATATCAAGCATGACAAATGTAATGGATGAAGGATCTCTGATACCATTTTTGTTGGGGTTTTCTCAAGAGAGCAAACAGAAGCACGGTTCGGACGTAATCGTAACTTTTAAAAAACTTTTAGAGTTACCAAATAAATTATTCAATATCCAATATGAATAATTCATTCATATTTCACCTAAACATATTTATTCGATATCAAATAGTGACATAAATAAGTTAGAAACACAACGAAACTTTAACGAAAACATTTTCCGTAAAATGGTATAAAATGAATTTTTGTCCTAACTGACCAACCAAAACACATGGGGTTTGCCCAAGTCAGCTCCAATAGTACTTGGGCAATTCATGGGCTGCCTGAACATTGACTAATTAACTGTTTGGACATCGGACACCCGGTAAGCCCGAAACTCCCCGATAATATTATTTTTTCACTGTTTTCGCATATTTCAACTCCGAAACAGTTTTCGGCAATTGTTCCAATGCCCAAAACACATACAATACATTTATAAAACATACTTTTCATCACCAAAATCACATAAATTCTAGATCTGATTTGGTAACCAAAATTATCATATTTCATGCTTTAAATCCAATTCTCTCAACATTAATAATATTAATATTTACACCAACCAAAGTTACCACAAATGAAGAACTCAAGAATAATTCTAGGAGTTACAAGAGTGGTCATAACACTCTAGAATGGCAACAAGTCATCAAATGACAAAATTGAACTAATATTACACTAATATTATTCAATCTAACTTCACACATGTATCTAGCCTCCAAATCCATCCTCAAAATCAAAAATCCCCAAAATCTAAGAAATGAAGAAACCCTAGAACTTTTCTAGATGCTCAAGAAAAAGAAAACAACTTTCTAAGTTTAAGAGTTATGAAGATTACCTCCAAATCTCCTAATTTACTTAAATTTTGTTTTTTGATTTCTTCAATTTCTTCGTTGTTTCTTCAAACAAATTTTGGGAGATTTTATCTTGGATATATTCGGCCATAGGAGATAATGAATGAGAAAATAAAATTTTCTCACTTTAAACAGTAAGTCTTAATCGACTTTAAGGCGGAGAAAGGCATTTTGGTCATTTAGTCAATTAATCTAATTAAATAATAATAATAAGCTTTAAGTTAACAAATCCAATTTATAAACTTTAAGCTTAAAAGAATCATGCCACTTGTAACTAATAATAATCAAACATATTGCATAACAACTATGTAATATTGATATTATTTAATTATCTAGATATTTAACATTTAAATACCTAAATAATTAATTAATGCGATTATTATTATATATGTATTTTATTTACATTAAATAAAAAATACATATATCAATGGCATGTGTTAAAGTCTCATTTGACAATTAATCAATATGTATCAAATCAAATCTTGCATCAAATACATATTAATTATTAATTGACCAAAATCCATTAATGCATGTGTCTTCGTTTAACCGATTAAACGATTCGAATTAACTTATTTAATATGATGAAGTATTATGAATAATCTGTATTATTCATAACGCGTTGCCCAAATGCTCAACGAGTGCACTTCATATTGTGGGACTCTCTAACTTTAGGTTTATCTATCACGGAATCCAATTTCGTATCCATAATTCACCCACTCATGAATTATGATGACCACGGATAATCTCGCTAAACTATGCAAGTCGAGGTAATTGCATACGTATAATACATATGTCACAGGCTATCAATATTATACCAGTGATATAGATAATAACGTCTTCCCTAAGGTATAATATAGTCGACTTTCAAATTTATGATCTCTAAATAACACTCAAAACTCACTTCCGGAGTATACCACGACCATGGATTTACTAGATCGCAAACACGTTCAAGATACATATGCCTTGTACACAGGACTGACGGATTCTACAAGATATCATGAGCATCAGTCCACACCCAATGAATAGGCGGAGGTCTGATCTAAATAGATCGGTGACGTGACTACCATCAACGTGTGGAGGATATCTCATATATCCACAGTGGTATCTCAAGTCGAAGAACCACTATGCTACTCGACTCGAATATATTCCTATTGACGTTGGTGTACCGTTTATTAGGAAATCTTCGGTGAGTCGTCCAGTGTTTATCAAATAAACATCTACATGTCTATACGAGTCTCCTGAGACTCATGATTCATTGGAATGAACCATCAGACCAAGTCACAATATACGACATGTACTGGTCTCAGCGGATTTTACTAACCGACCCGTGTCAGTAAATCTTAACCAGGAACTTTATTTGAGAATATATAACTTATAGTGACGCTTCCCAATATCAATTACAAACCACGTTGTAACTGCCCACTACGTTGTAAATCCTAGGATCTTTGTCTAATATATGGATATCACTAAATCATATTTAGTTTCAATCTAATCATAATTAGAACGAATACGTATATAAAAACAAGAGGTGCTACCATTAAGTAAGTAATATTATGGAAAAATGAATTGTTCATATTCATGAATCAGACATAAATACGATTCGGATTGGCACTCCGAGCACCAACCCTAACAGAGACTAACGCAAGCACAGGTCAAGAGCAAAAAGTTTACAAGCTGCAAAGGTCTATTTATAGACTAAAGCAAGCATCTCGGTCTTGGAATAAAAGATTTGATACCACGATCAAGTCTTATGATTTTGAACAGAATGTTGATGAGCCTTATATATACTAGCGTGTCATTGAAGGCAAATTTATTTTTCTTATTTTGTACGTCGATAATATTTTACTCATTGGGAATGATGTAAAAATATTATCGGACGTGAAATCTTGGCTAGCTAATCAATTCCAAATGAAATATTTGGGAGATACAAATTATGTACTTGGGATCCAGATTCTTCAGGATCGCAAGAGACTAATGTTAGCTATGTCTCAATCATCATATATCGACAAGATCCTTTTGCGATTTGGGATGCAAAATTCCAAAAAAGGCAATTTGCCTTTCCGATATGGAATTCATTTTTCGAAGAAACAGTCTCTTAAGATACCTCAACGAGTTGAGGAAATGAGACATATCTCATATGCCTCAGCAGTTGGTAGTCTCATGTATGCTATGTTGTGCACGAGACCTTACATCTACTTTACAGTCGGAGTAGTCAATCTAACCCAGGATTAGATCATTGGGTGGTTGTGAAATGCATTCTCAGGTATCTTAAGAGAACAAGAAATTATATGCTTGTGTATTCTGATAAGGATATGATCCTCAGAGGATATATAGACTCTTATTTTCATACGGATATCGATTCTAAGAAATCAATATCTGGATCAGTGTTTACCTTAGGTGGTGGGGTCATTGTGTGGAGGAGTATAGAGCAATCTTGTATTGCTAACTCCACCATGGAGGCTGAGTGCGAAGCAGCTAAGAAAACATTCTAGCTCTGGAAATTCTTGGGAGATATTTAAGTTGTTCCAGATATGGATAAACTACTCACACTTTATTGCGATAATAGTGATGCAGTGGAGAACTCCAAAGAACCAAGAATCCTAAAAAATGGATAGCATATAGAGAGGAAATAACATCACATTAAGAATATAGTGAAGAGATGAGATGTATTTGTCACGAAGATTGCATCTGTAGTGAACCTGGCTAATCCGTATACAAAGATCATGTCGGTTAAAGTGTTTGAAGGTCACCTAGAAGGTCTAGGATTACATGATATGTTTCATTTGCTCTAGTGCAAGTGGGAGATTGTTGGGATATATACCCTAAAACTTCATGTAATTTGTAAACGAAATCCTTTTGTTTAAAATAAAATATGCATTATTCATTTATCAATTGTTTTGATTTAAATCGCATATTATAATTATCTAGTTCACCCTTGATTACTTATGTGCCTTTAGGCTTAGTGTATGAGTGTTATACACATGATGATTTAAGTCTAAAATTAGTAATATAAAATAGTCCATAGAGAGCAAACAAAACAAGTAGTTTTTTTACGATTTATCTATAGTTGTGGTCCATTCTATAAATGTATGACGACCTTGATCCAAAATCGTTCATGTGGTGACATGATAATAGAGGCACCTTATATGATATGATCATATAAGACTAGAACCAGATAGAAATAAATTTATTATAATATCTGTTAAATAAAAGAATCCATTTTAATCTACTAAATGGTCATATATGGATTGATCTGAATCCTGGGTATACTATAAACTCATGCATGGCAAGTTATGTCCTTTGATTTATAAAGGTGAGGTTGGTCTAGAAATCCCGATCAATAGCTACATACTTTGGGGACATGGTTTGGTATTTGGTTGTGGATGTTTTAGATAGATATGAAGTTCATTTCTTCTTTCGAGAAGTATATGAGTATCTGTCTTAAGGGTTGATTCGGTACTTGGACGATTAAAGCACTCAAATCTTTCAATTATGAATAGAAATATTAATATTCATAATAGTTATGAATAAATTGTTCATTAGAGAATCAATGTTACTTAAGGTAAAAATAATTAGAGAGGTATAACAGATATTTTGACTTGTCTCTAATTATGAGATATTGGTGATCTGTATGTAATGACTATTTCAATGGACAACGACGTAGTTCAGCTTATTTTATATATCTAAAGCGATGAAAGTGTAACTTTAGGCTTTTAGTGGAGTAACCTAAAGTTAATAATTCAAAATATTTAATTAAAGAGTTTAATTAATATTTTTGGATTTTTGGAGCTCGGAATTGTAGGTCCATTTGGTCCCCGTGCTAGCTCGATATACTGTAGCAAATAAAATATAATTGGATAGTCCAATTACTAACCCACATAAATTATGATTGTTAATAAGTTTAATGATTGATGTCACACATAGAACTTATATTATTTTTAATAAAAGGTTTTTATTTGATATAAATGATTATGAGATAATCATTTAATAATTTAAAATTTTATATTTATTAAATTATATTTTATATGTGATTTAATAAGTTCTATTTTGGAAGTGAAAGGATTTAAAATGGTGATTTTAAATCCATAATTAAGAAAATAAAAGTTACAATATTTTATTTTGGCAACTTGATTATGTCTTTATGAAGACATTAAAAGAAAATTAATCATTGCCATGATAGGCCTTATGACCGAATTTTTGAGGTGGAAGACAACGGTTTGTGTTATGTTTTTTTTTATAACTAAAACCCTAGGTAATAAAAGAAAACGAGTTTTTCTTTTTAAAGTTATCTCATTCCCTTGAAACCCTGGCCTCGTAAGTATTTTATTTTCTTTTAAGAGTTGAGAGAAAATGAATAACAAACGAAAAAGAAAAAAAACTGTGTGATAACTTATATCTCTAAAGTATTTTGGAATTGATTTTGTAAGGATAGCTAACTTTTCCTTTTGTTGGTAGCGAGCCATCACACAGAATACTCATTAGAACACAAAATAAATTATTCTTTTCCTTTTTTGTGGTATACGGTAATGAACAACGTTTCTTGCTCATTGCCGCACGTTTTTTTTTTGCTATCATAGGTGGCTGATTTTTAGACTATTAGAGGCTATTTTCAATTGTTTATACTGACTTGAACTGCTGTGCCCATCAATGCCAAAACAGTACAGTTTCGGTGTGTGCAGTGCGTGATTTTGGGGTCGTAAATTTGCTGCTGTGTTGGGGATGTTCGGGGGCTTTTTTATGTTATTAAAAACATCAAAAATAACACAAAACGATGGCTAAAGGGGCTGGACAGATTCTGTCAAGAAGGGAAAAGATCAGAAATTTCTTTAAGTCGATCCCGATACCTAAGTCGTTTCCGAAAATGAGTTCCTACAGAAACAAAACAGCATATTCCCAAAATTCAGTTACGTAGCAACTATCAAAGTGAAAAATCCACCAAGTCAGTCACACAGTGACAAAAATATCAAATTGAAGAAAAGGTCATGCAATAATCAATTCCCGTGTTGGGTACCAACAACATCTGTTAGGCTCTCACTGACCTACCATCCTGAGAAAATTGCCAAATGGATTAATGATTCCTTTCAAAGCAAGAATTTTGCTAACAATTGAATTCAGAACTTTTGAAAATTACAAACCGGAGTAAAAACTGCCACTGACCTATTATCCTAGAAAAATGGCCAAATGGATTGATAATTCATGTCCAAGGAAGAATTTTGCTAAGAATCGAATCAGAACATTTGAAAATTACAAATCGGAGTAAATAGTTTCCTACTGGGACCATGTGCTATTGAAAATAACTTGGTCAATTTATCTTTAAATTAAAGAACGAATAAAAATATTCCGAACTTTGACATCCGAAATTAATCACTTAAAAATGAATATTTTTCTAAGTATACAAGTTTTATCTTGGTTAAACACTTAGTCAAAATTTGCCTGCAATATCACTTTGAAATGAAAATTATTCAATCGATAAATGAAAGAAATACTTAGAAAAAAATTGTTTATTTTTTATTGGAGTAATGATATACTTACTTACACTCTTACTCACACTTATCACAACTCTCTCACTGTAGTTACAGTGAGCTACAGTAATTCACTGTATTTACAGTGAGAGAGTTGAGATAAATGTGAGTAAGAATGTGAGTAAGTTTATCATTTTTTTTTTTTATTGAGGCAACTACCGAAGCAAAGCTACAAAAAGTGAAAACAAAAATTATAAAGCTCATAGTGGGAGTTGCTTGCTCTTCTTCTTCATCGGAGAAAGATTGATGACCGGCTGCGCCCACATCCGAATCCTGGTGTGAAAGAATCCTGATTTGATTGTCCAAAGTAGTTGGGGAACACAAATTATCTCCAAAATGGACTGATGAGTGATATTTATATCACTATTTCCCACTCATTTAACCTAAAATTTTGTATAGTTTCTTGAGTTTTGTGAACGTTTTGATATGTTTTGTGTTATTTTGTAGATAAAATAAAGTTTGGAAAGCATTGAAGGCAATTTGGGGCAAAAACGGACAAAAATGCGTCAACAGGGATATTTTGGTCTTCTTCGCGTCGCGACGCCCAGACTTCCGCGTCGCGACGTCTAAAATACGCCAAACAGTGCTAACGTGCGCCGGGTCCACAAATCAGAATCTGAGAAAAGTTTGACTTTGCTAAAATGCGCCGTGACACGTGTCACCATCACAGCCGATCTGCTAACGTGCGCCGTGCCACGTGTCATCATCATATGCTGCCGACACTCAGAGTTGACACGTGTCGCCTCGTCATCAGCCATGTCATCGGTCAAAAAGTCAACATCGCCATGTGTCACGCCACATCATCCGCCACGTCACAAGGTCAACGAAGTCCACTTGCCACGTCAGCATCAGCCAATCACAGCGTGACACGTGTCGCCACGTGTCGCAATCCTACGGTGCCGACAGTCTCTTTCCCACGTGTCGCCACGTCGTCGCCACGTCACCGCCACGTCAGCATCAATAATTGAGTATCCTATCCTTATCTGACACGTGGCGGATAAGAATCTCAGCGACCAATCAGAAGCCGCCACGTGTCACAATAATTGAAGCCCAACCACTCTGCCACGTGTCACCTTATCATCTTATCCAGAATCTTCAAACCAGCAAACCAGAATGTGCCACGTCGACAAATCCGGCGTCGCGACGCTGAGGACCTGGCGTCGCGACGCTGGAACCAAATTTTTCTATAAATTGAGCTCGAGATTTCAGAATTCAGTGCACCTTCCTCTCTCTTCAATTCCTTCTAAAGAGAGAGCTTCTCTCTCTAGATTCTTTAGTTTTTAGTTTTTTTTTATTTTTAGTTTTTAGTTTTGTAAATAATTTTAATTACTTTTTGTAATAATAGTAATTTAATTTTTACTTTTTACTTTTTACAGTTTTTACTATTTACCATGAGGAGGTAACTTCTCCAGCTAGGGTGAAAGGTAATTCTTTTACTGTTACTATTTAGATTAATCTCCCTTAAAAATAATATATTCACTATTTAAAATATTGACTTAAAAAGGATACCGCCAGATTGGTCGGTTGGTAATTCATTTTAATCTGGTTTAAACCTGACTAATAAAAGATACCGCCAGATTGGTCGGTTGGCAATTAATTTTGGTTCCGCCTTTATGGCTGGTTGGACTTAATTTGACTTAATCAGGATACCGCCTATATGGTCGGTTGGTATTATTATCACAAGTTTATATATTATTTTATGGGAGATATCTAAATTAGTAGTAGTAAAAGTAATTCCTTTTACTTTAGCATTTTATTTTATTTTACTTTTCAGTTTTACTTTATGTCTTTTACTTTTCAGTATTTTTACTTTATGTCTTTTACTTTTATGTTTTACTAGCCCTAGTTATGTGTTAGCTATCTAGGGGTTGTGATGAATTCTAATATCACCGGTTTATAAGGGGTTATTTTATAGTTTGGGTAATTTAAAGGTTTACTTATTAAGTCTTAAGCTTAATGCTTCTTGTTGTCTGATCACCAATAAGATTGATGTGGTAAATCTAAAATGAACTAGACATAGGGATTTTAGGTTTCAGCCTTAGACTTAATAGCCCACGATCTTCCTTGAGGATAGATAACCCTTTAATAGATTTCCTTACAGGATAGGAATATACCTGTCGGGCAGGGGTAGCCATAATTGGAACTTAAACTTAATGAATCCAGATAATTTGGTTGACATAGACATATGGTTCAATTGGGTTAAACTGGGTATTTGCGTTTGACCATCGACAGAGGCTTTTGCATAATTTAGTGTTCCAGGTTAGTAAACTGATTTATTACACAAACATAAAAAATAACCACTTCATCTTTTAAATGATATTAGAAGGATTCACAACCCTAGATATTTGTGTCTTTTGTTATTTTCCTTAGTATTTTCTTTTGTCTTTTTATTTATTTTGTAAAACCACATTCAACCAATCAAACAATCATTCTCCTCATCCTCAATTAGATATCTGTAAATAAATAGATTCAATAATTAATAACAACAGTAGGAATTAAGTCCTCGTGGGATCGATATTTTTATACTACTTGAACGATACGTGCGCTTGCGTTATACGTGTGTGTTTACGCCGGTCAAGTTTTTGGCGCCGTTGCCGGGGACTTATATTTCTTGAGTTGTTAATTTTGAAACTATCTAATTTACTTGTATCTAATTTTCTTTATCTTTATCTGTAATTTTTATTTCTTTATTGTATTTTCAGGTGATTTAAAAATGGAACACTACTGGGAGATTGAAAGATTACGAGCTTTACTAGAAGATACACCCCACATCTGGGAGCAACAGTCCGGTTTTCTGAGGCCTGTTGTCCAGCCCAACAATTATCACTGGATGCCAGAACCATCATACTTTCCATCTTATCCACCATCCACCTACTATCCTCAACAAAAACCAGAACCATCAGAGGAAGAACAATTGATTGATATGCTCAAAATTTTTTCCAAGAAACGAGACGAAAAGTTGGATACAATGCTTGAAACAAGCCTGAAGCAACTTGAAAGTATTCAGAGACAATCAGAATTCATTCAGAGGATGACAGATCAAATGAGACAATTAACAAAAAACCAGAACTACATACCTCAAGAACCAGTTTCAGATGACACTGATGAAGCCTTCAAGTACCCAGAAATCCACAAAGACACTTCAACAGAGAAGGAGGCTGAGCAGTATCAACAACCAGAGGTATCAGTTCAGGAGCCCGAACCGGTAAAGTCTCAATTTGACTTTTATTATTCAGATTCTGACGAGGATGAAGCTGATCTATTTGTACCAATGCACCAACAACGGAGGATCAAACATTCAATCCTCAAAATGAAGATCTGGGAGCATGTTTTACCATGATGTTTGAAGAAGATCTATCTGAACCATCCATTCCAGTCATATCAGAGGATGAAGACCTAATGTCAGAAACATCTTTGCATCCTCTGGTTGACAATTTTGAAGCATGTATTTCACAGATGACAGATGAAGAGCTGGATACAAAAATTTTACAATTCATCTGTGAAGAAAAGATGGAGAAAGAAGCAGAGCAAATGGAGGAGCAAATGTCTGACCTTAATAAAGATCCAGAGCATTTAGGAGAAACATCGCTGTTTTGGGGAGTACAAATCAAAGATATCACCCAGAAGCTTGACAGAATGGAACTTCCATTCCAAGTCAAGCATCATACGAGACCTCCTGATTTTCTTTCTTTCTTTGCAGGAACCACTGGAACAACAAGAAGTAAAAAGATGGCACGAGCACTGAATGAGACAAAACTCTTTTTGCCACTTTACCGTTGGAAGAGACCCTTCAAAAGCAACGCTCACGGGATTGTCTTTGATAGGACATCCAAAACGACACTGAAACCTCCTTAACAGATAAATTTCAGTCACGTCTGGCTGAAGACGAAAAATTTAGCGCTAGCAGGGAGGCAACCCATACAATTTGTTGTAATTTCTGTTTTCATATTTTGTGTGAACTTTTTGATTTGTGTGTTATTTTTGCAGGAAAAATTAAAATGGAATTATCAGGACAAAGCAAGCCAGTACAAGCGGGATTTTCACAAAATAAAAATTTGACAAAATCACGAAGATACAAAGTCAATCCAGAAAAGACGGCCGAGTAAGAAGTCTGCTCTTAGGACGCGTCCCTATGGATTTATGTCGCAAGACATGGTTTTGCCAAAAAAAAAAAAAAAAAAAAAAAAAAACCCTCAAAATTACCGAGCGTCGTGACGCACGACCAATTTCAGCGTCGCGACACTGGTTTGATTACAAGCCTAAAACCAGCAGCCACCACGCACAGATCACTCCTCCTTCTTCACAGATCTCACCATTTTCTCTCAACCCAGCAGTCAAAATCCAACTACAACCGAATCATCACCACCAACCACCATAGCCTCAAAACCGAGACTCACCATAGCCTCACCACCGAGCAAAACCCCGTCCTCAACTGAGACACCACCAAACCGAGAGCATTTGACCGAGATCTATCAAACTCATCATCATCTTCCTCTTCGAAATCAATCACCATCACCGAAACCGCAAAAGCCGAGAACCTCCACAGCAACCCAATCGCCGAACGCATCAACAACCACCGCGAGCCACCCTTGCCGTGACCGAGCCCTTCCTTCGCCGAGTCAAAACCGAACCAGATCTGCCGCAAACCTCACCCTTGCCGAGCCGTGAACCACCAAACCGAGACCAGACCAACACCGCCGAGATCCACCAGCCACGCCACTGCCAAAACCGACCAAAGATGAGATACCCACCACCGTGAAATCACCGAGACAGCATCTGACCCACGATCAAAACCATCCATGATCAGATCTGATTTTTGTGGATAATTTGTGTGGTTAATTTTGATAAAAATTGGATGTTACAGGTTTTGAAATTTTGGCAGTAAAGGGGATAATCGAAAAAAAAAATTAAATGAGTTTGTGGTTGATTTTGTTGAAATTGGAGGATTGTGAATTTGGAAGTTTGGCGGTGAATAACTGGCTGAATTCTGAGTTTAGAAACTGCCAGATCGATGGAATTTTGTAGAATTGGGGGCGAAGTTTGACAATGCGGTGATTTTTGAAGTGTTAGTTTTAGGATGAATTTGGGAAATTTTGAGTTTTTAGAGGAGACTCTGTCAAAATTTTCACTAAAAAATGGTCAATTATCGATCGTGGTAAGTAAAAAAAAAACGTAAATTGAACATAAATTTTTCCTATCGGTAATTTTTCCTGTAAAATTTCAGCTGACCAGGTATTATCTTCTGAACTCTTTTGTGTATACATAGTGTGAACTTTTTAATTTTGTGTGTTATTTTTGTAGAGAAAAGCACAAACGGAGCATTTTAATACAGAAGGAATTGTGTTTGACAATCAAAAAAAGAAGAGAGCTAATTCATTTGTGATGGCTGAGTAAAGAATTAAGTCTTGAGACACATCCTAATGAATTTATACTATGCGAGTGGCGTATTGCATACACAATTCCGTTGCCTTAATTATTGCTTTGATTTGCTTTCCGTTGTAATTATCTTTATTTTCGTAGACAGGATCCAGACTTTTTGACCTTTCACGATTTCTTGTGTTGTTTAGCTAACAATCGTCCTCTGGAAGATATTAGTGCTATTATTACTCACCCTTTTTCAGGTACTATAAATTCAGCCCGTCATTACACTTTTGAAGGCATCCTGATTTGAAAAAGAAATACATAAAAAAAAAAAAATGGAAGCCACTTCAAGAAGACGAGTTGAAAACATCTGCGTGTTTTGTGGTAGTAGTGTTGGTACTAAGCCACAATACATAGAGGCAGCACAGGAATTGGGTCGAGTCTTAGTAGCAAGGAATATGCACTTAATATATGGCGGAGGCAATCTCGGACTTATGGGGATCGTTTCAAAGGCTGTACAGGAATGAGGCAGTCATGTTTTGGGAATCATCCCAAAACCCTTGGCAGAGGCAAATCTTATTGGTTCATCAAACGGAGAGGAACTGATCGTGCCAGGTATGTCTGAACGACTGGTAGAAATGATTAACCGTGCTGATGCTTTTATCGCTTTGCCAGGTGGCTTGGGTACATTGGAGGAAATATTTATAGTATTATCTTGGGCGAACCTGAACATACACCAGAAACCGCTTGGATTGTTCAACGTTGATGTATTTTATGATTTTCTTTGTGTGTTTCTTGATGATGCTCGGAGAAATGGGTTCGTGTCAAAACCTATGAAAGAACTCCTCTTCACTGCCAGAACTGCTCCGGATCTAATAGACCAACTCATAGCCTATGAACCACAAGTTGACCCCATCCTTTCAAAGATAAATTGGTCTGAGGACGATCGTGGTAAGAGGCGTCGAATTAATCTGGATCTTAACCTTTAATTTCCTGTAGATTTCAGCTAACCAGGTACGACCTTCTTAACTCTCCTTTTACTGTTTAGGACATTGGGGACAATGTCTCATTTAGGTTTGGGGGAGGAAATTAGTTGATTAGTACCTTGTTTTAGTTTGTATGTTGTTTTTATTTTAGTTCAAAATTTTTCGAAAAATACAAAAAAATTGAAAATTTTCAAAAAAATTACAAAAATATTTTGCGTTTGTGTTTTTATTTTGACTAAAAAAGTGAATTAGTAAGAGATAGCCGAGTAAGGAGTTTCAATTCCTGAGACGTATCTCAAGCCTATTTTCGAAACAAGTTAATTTTGTTTATTTCCTTTTGAATTATTTAATTTGTAGATTCTCCATAAAACGGACTAAAAGGAATCTTCATATGTTCAGTTAGCAAAATTATCAACATATATAGTAACATGCAGACATAAGCTAAAATTGAAAAGTTTGTAATATTCTGTGCTCTAGTTTAATTGGGGAAGCATCTCAAAAAGTGATGGAGTAAAAAAAAAAAAAAAAAAAAAATTTCTGATTTACAAAAATAAAGTATCTAAGATCCGGGTTATTAAGTCTGTAAGGGTGTTTTAACACCCAGTGCCCTAAAACCAACTGGTTTGGGAGTCACTGGCCCAAAACTCGCTACATGGATCAAAGATGCTGCAAAATATATATATATCTGAAGTCTGAGTAATTAAGTCCGTATGGGTGTCTTAACACCTGGTGCCCTAAAGCCAACTGGTTTGGGAGCCACCGACCCAAAGCTCACTATAGAGATGGAAGATATTGTATATAAATAAAAAATAGAAAAGTGAAAAATCAAAAAAAAAAAAAATCAGAAAAATGAGAAAAATTACTCCATTGCTACAAAAAGGTGTGAAATCTGATAGAACTTTAGGACAAAAATATTACTCTCTTATCAACTGCACTTATGACTGTTGTGGGCAAAATGAGTTGTTAATATTTTGTTGGCTGTATATATGAAGAATGGTAAAAATAATCGGAGAATTTACTTATTCGGTAATTAGAATGAAACAAAACAACTAGTAACTTGGAGTAGAAGTTTCACCTGATTAGTCACTAACATCTTTATTCTCTTTTCTCTTGTCTTTTGCTTTTGTGTGCATTAGTTTTAACTAACTTTTTACTTTTGTAAAAATGTTTGTGGGTATCATTGCTGTAAACCCTCACGAGACTACAACTCGTCCGCTAGGGACACCTAGGGTTTAAAGGCTTGTTGCATATGCTAAATGCAATCGTGATCCCTACGAAAGTGGCTTAGTTAAATTATTTATGTTATTTTACTCTATGTTTTGCTCGAGGACTAGCAAAATGTTAGGTTTGGGGGTGTGATGAGTGATATTTATATCACTATTTCCCACTCATTTACCTAAATTTTGTATAGTTTCTTGAGTTTTGTGAACGTTTTGATATGTTTTGTGTTATTTTGTAGATAAAATAAAGTTTGGAAAGCATTGAAGGCAATTTGGGGCAAAAACGGACAAAAATGCGTCAACAGGGATATTTTGGTCTTCTTCGCGTCGCGACGCCCAGACTTCCGCGTCGCGACGTCTAAAATACGCCAAACAGTGCTAACGTGCGCCGGGTCCACAAATCAGAATCTGAGAAAAGTTTGACTTTGCTAAAATGCGCCGTGACACGTGTCACCATCACAGCCGATCTGCTAACGTGCGCCGTGCCACGTGTCATCATCATATGCTTGCCGACACTCAGAGTTGACACGTGTCGCCTCGTCATCAGCCATGTCATCGGTCAAAAAGTCAACATCGCCATGTGTCACGCCACATCATCCGCCACGTCACAAGGTCAACGAAGTCCACTTGCCACGTCAGCATCAGCCAATCACAGCGTGACACGTGTCGCCACGTGTCGCAATCCTACGGTGCCGACAGTCTCTTTCCCACGTGTCGCCACGTCGTCGCACGTCACCGCCACGTCAGCATCAATAATTGAGTATCCTATCCTTATCTGACACGTGGCGGATAAGAATCTCAGCGACCAATCAGAAGCCGCCACGTGTCACAATAATTGAAGCCCAACCACTCTGCCACGTGTCACCTTATCATCTTATCCAGAATCTTCAAACCAGCAAACCAGAATGTGCCACGTCGACAAATCCGGCGTCGCGACGCTGAGGACCTGGCGTCGCGACGCTGGTGGAACCAAATTTTTTCTATAAATTGAGCTCGAGATTTCAGAATTCAGTGCACCTTCCTCTCTCTTCAATTCCTTCTAAAGAGAGAGCTTCTCTCTCTAGATTCTTTAGTTTTAGTTTTTTTTTTTTTAGATTTTAGTTTTGTAAATAATTTTAATTACTTTTGTAATAATAGTAATTTAATTTTTACTTTTTACTTTTTACAGTTTTACTATTACCATGAGGAGGTAACTTCTCCAGCTAGGGTGAAAGGTAATTCTTTTACTGTTACTATTTAGATTAATCTCCCTTAAAAATAATATATTCACTATTTAAAATATTGACTTAAAAAGGATACCGCCAGATTGGTCGGTTGGTAATTCATTTTAATCTGGTTAAACCTGACTAATAAAAGATACCGCCAGATTGGTCGGTTGGCAATTTAATTTTGGTTCCGCCTTTATGGCTGGTTGGACTTAATTTGACTTAATCAGGATACCGCCTATATGGTCGGTTGGTATTATTATCACAAGTTTTATATATTATTTTATGGGAGATATCTAAATTAGTAGTAGTAAAAGTAATTCCTTTTACTTTAGCATTTTATTTTATTTTACTTTTCAGTTTTACTTTATGTCTTTTACTTTTCAGTATTTTTACTTTATGTCTTTTACTTTTATGTATTTACTAGCCCTAGTTATGTGTTAGCTATCTAGGGGTTGTGATGAATTCTAATATCACCGGTTTATAAGGGGTTATTTTATAGTTTGGGTAATTTAAAGGTTTACTTATTAAGTCTTAAGTTTAATGCTTCTTGTTGTCTGATCACCAATAAGATTGATGTGGTAAATCTAAAATGAACTAGACATAGGGATTTTAGGTTTCAGCCTTAGACTTAATAGCTCACGATCTTCCTTGAGGATAGATAACCCTTTAATAGATTTCCTTACAGGATAGGAATATACCTGTCGGGCGGGGGTAGCCATAATTGGAACTTAAACTTAATGAATCCAGATAATTTGATTGACATAGACATATGGTTCAATTGGGTTAAACTGGGTATTTGCGTCTGACCATCGACAGAGGCTTTTGCATAATTTAGTGTTCCAGGTTAGTAAACTGATTTATTACACAAACATAAAATAACCACTTCATCTTTTAAATGATATTAGAAGGATTCACAACCCTAGATATTTGTGTCTTTTGTTATTTTCCTTAGTATTTTCTTTTGTCTTTTTATTATTTGTAAAACCACATTCAACCAATCAAACAATCATTCTCCTCATCCTCAATTAGATATCTGTAAATAAATAGATTCAATAATTAATAACAACAGTAGGAATTAAGTCCTCGTGGGATCGATATTTTTATACTACTTGAACGATACGTGCGCTTGCGTTATACGTGTGTGTTTACGCCGGTCATGGACCTTGGACCACCCCGAGGTAAATAACAGGCATCATAATGTTCTCGAGGGAGGAACCCATTCTTCAGACGATGGAACTAGAACCCATTCCGGTAAGAAACTGTTGAATAAGCCAATCCCGACTAGACAAAATGCCTATATAGATTTGAAATTATATGTAGGAACTTTCCTCTATTGCTTTCCATGCAGCTGCTTTGGAGTCTAATTCAGACCGGAGAGAGGCAAGTTCTTCTTCTAAGCTCCTCACTCTGATTGACAATAGATCAGCAGCAGAATTGGAGTTCCTCCTTTACCTCCCTGACTCAACTAAATTTTCCTTGAGTTGAACTGAATCCACCTCTAGTTAGTCTCACTTAGATTTGGGATAAGCCAATTTTTCTGTCACTTCCTTCTCCAGTTTGGTGACGATGACCTTGCTATATAATTTGGACTCCTATTGCTTAACGGCCAGTTCCCTCAATTCATTTCTATTCTATCTTAAAGCAATTATATTCTTGTCTTGATCAGACAGAGGTTGCATCGCATAATGGATGGCTTGCAAATATTAATTCAAATGACTTAGAAAATATTTCACCAAAATACATAAGGGAATAAGCCACGTGAATACTTACCATCATCATGGTGTGGCGAAATACCGATCTAGGTCTGTTCAATGCTGGCCTTGGACGTAAAACTCATCCCCTTTAGTGTATAGGTCATGAAACACTCTGAAGCAAGAATATGGATTATCCTGGAGTGCCTCACTCCCCATTACAAAGATTCGGTCTGGTTTCATAAAGATCGACCTCCAAATTTCCGTATCTCCCTCCTATATCGCAAAAAGACGAGAAAATAAAAAGTTAGGCTAATCCTCATCAGAAACCCTTGGTTGTACTCTCCCTCGGAATCCAGAACATCGAAGAGGATATAGGAGCTGAAGGCTCCTCCCCAACGTCAGTAGGAGTTGATGGCTCCCCTGCAGCGTCAACATGAGCTGAAAGGCCTTTCTCCAACATCGGAGGGTGCTCGAATTTTAATAACAAGGCCATCACCGTCACCAATAAAAATACAAAAAACATGGTTAGAAAAAAAAAACCTAAGGAAAAAATAAAACATGAAAAGAACAAGTTAAATGAATACTTATCTATGCGGCCAGAGTAGGAGTGGGTTCTGACACCATTGCAGCCTTCAGAGTTGCCTATCTCTCTGGAATTCGTGTGGCATTCCTATTTAGCACCTTTTTTTAGAGAGTTGGAAGTCCACCTGAAATCCTTGATGCAAGAGAGACCGGTGCTGCTACCTGTACTCTAATAACTGCTTCAAAAGATCCCATCTTAGCATCAGAAACAATCGGCAGCTCCATCAACAACTCGAGATGTTTCCATCTCCGGCTTACGTCCTAATCTTCCATGAACATCCTGTTGAAGCCAGCACATCCATGCTTCATGCAGTAAAATCCAATTTCCACCGAAAGCATGATTGCAGTGATTGAAGGCAGAGTGAAATTGGCATGAAGCTGGATCAAGTTGTCAAACCGCGTGTTACTGTAGCACGCGGTTTGGGCAGTATATAAGGAGCCATAAATCCATTGTTAATGTATCCCTAAATGTGTGAAAGTGTAGTGAGAGTGATTGGTGAGAGTTTTTTGTAAAGCTTTTATTGGAAGCTTTGTAATTCTTTTGTGGGTATATAAAAGAAGAGTTTTCTCTCAAATTATCCTCTATTTTTGTGTGTTTATTCACAACAAGTGGTATCAGAGCTACGGTTCCACGGAGGGATCCCGAAACTCAGAAACAGAGCTTCGGTTCGGAAAGTCGGTTCCGACAAAAGTTGTCGAAAATCGATTTTGAGCACACCATCGGACTTTTCACGGCGAGACGAGCACGGTGATATTTTCCGGCGATCGATCGGAGGTCCAGAACGGCGTCACGCGCCGCACGCGCCTTACAGAAGGCTGTCCACGCGCCACAGTCGCAGTCACGCGCTTCACGCGCTCCCAAGGAAGAAGACGACACACGTGGCGCCACGTCATCAGCCCAGTCAGCCCACGTCAGCGCCACGTCAGCGACCAGTCAGCGCCCAGTCAGCGCCACGTCAGCGCACAGTCAGCGCCCAGTCAGCGCCACGTCAGCGCACAGTCAGCAGCCCAGTCAGCTGCAACGTCAGCGTGCCTGGTAAATTTCAGATAGATCCCTGAACTTTCTGAAAATTACAATTTAGACCCTATACTTTCAGATATTTACAATTCAGTCCCTGAACTTTTTTGTAAATTGCAATTTAGTCCCTGAACTTTTCCGTAATTGCACTTTTGCCCCTGAACTTTTGGAAATTACACTTTGACCCCTGTAATTTCTGGAATTTGCAATTTGGTCCCTGTGTCGGATTTTGACAAACGAAGTGTCATTTCCACCATTTTCGGCCATTCCGGACGCAACGGTGAGGTCCGTTTTTTGAAATTCTGCTTAGAATTTTTATGATGGAGGGGAGCAACGGAAAAATGATTTTGTTAACCAGTACAAACTATTTCACATGGAGAGGAAGGAGGAAGGATGAAAGACCTTCTGTATGTGAAGGACTATGATGGATCGGTATTTCTGGAGCAGAAACCAGAAGGAATGACCGATGGAAAGTGGGCTAATCTTCACCAGAAAACATGCAGTACTATTCGTCAGTGGATCGACGACAGTATCGTAAACCATGTCAGTGAAGAGATAAATGCACGTGTCTTATGGAGAAAGCTGGAGGAGCTTTTTCGAGCAAAGACTGGAAACAACAAGCTGTACTACATCAAGAAGATGATGGGTTTGAAATACCAGGAAGGTACAGCTGTGGCGGATCATATCAACGATTTCCTCGGAACCATGAAGGAATTGTCTGGATTGGGCATAGACTTCGGAGATGAGGTAAATGGCTTAATACTCCTTAATACGTTACTAGAATCTTGGGAAACGTTCAGATCTACGGTGATAAATTCAGCCGCAGATGGGAAAGTCACTATGGAGATGGCAAAGACCAGGATCTTCGAGGAAGAAAAGAGGACGAGAATGCAAGAGTCAGCATCAACCTCTACCTCAGAAGCTCTAGTGACAGAGAAGAACACCAGAAGGGGGAGGAGTAAAAGCCGAGGCCCAGGGAGATCAGACAAGAACCGAGGTAAGTCAAGAACTAGAGATATTGAGTGCTATCACTGTAAAAATAAAGGTCATATGAAGAGGGATTGCTACAAGTTGAAGAACGAGCAGTCCAGGAGAGATGGTGACTCTAATCAAGAAAGAGTTGCTACTACCACCGAAAAGACCTCCAAAGAATTTCATATTATATATGAAGAAGATGTTGTGAATCTTGCCAGCCACGAGACCAGTTGGGTGATAGATAGTGGCGCATCCATACACGCCACATCTCGCAGAGACTTCTTTTCATCTTACACACCAGGGGACTACGGTGCTGTAAGAATGGGGAATGACGGACAGTCCAAAGCCGTCGGTATTGGAGACATCTGCCTTGAAACAGAGAACGGGACAAGGCTAGTGTTGAAGGGAGTCAAGCACATCCCAGATATCCGGTTAAACCTGATCTCAACAGGCAAGCTGGATGATGAAGGTTTCTGCAGCACCTTTAGTGACGGATGCTGGAAGCTCACTAAAGGATCAATGGTCGTGGCACAAGGTAAGAAAGATTCAACTCTTTATTTGATGCATGCTAAGCTTTCAAATAGTAGCATAAATACAGTCAACAGCAATGAGGCAGCCGAGCTATGGCACAAAAAGCTCGGTCACATGAGCCAAACAGGGATGGAGATACTACGCAGGCGGAATGTTCTTCCCGAATTGAAGAACTCACACTTACGGAAGTGTGAACACTGCATGGCTGGAAAGCAGAACAGAGTATCCTTCCAGAGCTCCCCGCCTCAACGGAAACCGGAGGTACTAGATCTCATACATTCAGATGTATGCGGTCCGATGCAGACACGAACACTTGGTGGGTCACTGTATTATGTGACATTCATTGATGATCATTCAAGGAAGATCTGGGCATACACCTTGAAGAGAAAAGATCAAGTGCTGGGAGTGTTCAAGGAGTTTCATGCTTTGGTGGAGAGAGAAACCGGCAAGAAACTGAAGTGCATCAGAACAGATAACGGTGGAGAATACAGAGGTCCGTTTGATCAGTACTGCAAGACGCAAGGAATTAGACATCAAACGACACCTCCGAAGACACCTCAGCTGAATGGCCTAGCTGAGAGGATGAACAGAACCTTGGGTATCCACATCCAAAATGATATCTTCAGATTTTAACATTTCAAATTTTATTCACTAATTTTATTAGTGTAAACTAATATAACTCAATTAAACAATTTAATTAAGTGTTCTTTTTAGTGAGTTATTTCAATTTTAATTCTTAAAATTTTAGTTCACTTTTTTAAGTTTAAAACAAAATTCGGATTTAGACAATTATTTAATTAAACTATTTAATTAGATATAGGTGATTTATGTTATTTTTATTTGATACGTGGAGTTGTATCCCGAGTACAGACCATACTACCGTCCATTCGGAATCGGCTATGGAATTTATATCCGGGTTTACATCATATATATCAAAATAAATAATTAGTCTTCTATCAATCATCTTTTTCTGAATAACCAATTTTTAACTTATTTAAATTAAACCATTTAATTTATTTGCATGTATTAATCTGAATTTTAAATATTTATAATTTGCATAACTTTTATACTTAGATTAAATCAACATGCATTTAACGTCATTGCATGTTATAATGCATGAGTGGACATCTTAAGCTATATGACATGTTATTTAAACAATTTGAATTGAAAACATACCTACAATAAAACTAATGCATTGACCGGACTTTTTGATTTTTATAGAAAAGTCTAATTAATACACAAAATACCCAATGCATTTTTTGTTCTTCAACTCTTGACTCCATGGATTGACTTGTGGAAATTTTGCTCCTCGAGTAGTAACATTCGCAATATATGGATATAATGTTTCAAGTAGTCGTGTGATCACTACGGACCACATTAGCACTTTGGCTTGTAAGACTTGCTTTCGTGTGGTAATCATCTCCACACGTCGTCGTCAAACTCACCACACCTACGCTTACCATAGCTTCCCACAACCACTATCCACATTTATCAAACATTACTCAATTATTACCTTAGTGTCCACCTTGGTAATGTGCTTCATAAGTTACATAGTAAAATTAAATACAACATTTGTAATTAATTCATAAAATAGCTTTATGGCCTTACATTCCCAAAAACACTAATAACACCAAAAATCCGGAATAATTTTCGGCCAATGCATTTAAAATAAATAAACATCATCACATGAATTTATTTTATCTCGTAAAATTATTATTTTTTATGTCTACTCTTATGAAGAATAAAATTTATTTTTGCATGCATCTCATACATAAAAAATAAATAACACATTAATTATCGCATAATTAAAATAAAAAGAGAAGAGTTGGAATATTTTTCAACCTCGCTCTGATACCAATTGTAAGAACTGATTTCCCTCGCACATCGACCTTGAAAATTTTTCAACCCTTATCCTCTAAGTACTAAATCTGTCCAGCCATCTAATCTTTTGTTTTACACTATTTTTGATATTTTTAACAACACCGATCAGCCCCCGAACCAGAAATGAATTTTAAACAATTCCCAACACCGTAAATTACCAACTACACTCAAAAACTATCACTGCTTTGCAGATTTTTCAGCAGCAGTTCCAGGCAATATTTTCACTCTGTGACAGCCCAAAATAACCACTTTGCTTGATAATCTGGCATGTTAGAATTTTTTTATAATTGCTGTGACTCACCATCAGAAATCCGTGAGAATGGGCTTGGATCAACTAACTTGATAAGAAAATTTTCCCCTTTTGTTCTCTTATTTTTCTCTCTTTTCAATCTCATTAAAAAAAATGAGAAGTGGCTAGGGTTCACACGTGAAAATAAAACCTTTATATTTATATTTAGGATTTAGGTTAAAAATATGCTGGTACAAAATTAACTCTAACCTAAATATAAATATTAATATTTGGCCAATGGCCTTTTTGTCACTATAAAATTATTAATTTCAAAAATTAAATATGATATCAAATATTATTTAATTTGAAATTAAAATTTAACATGTAACTTATATCATTATATAAATTATATATTTGATTTTGAATTAAATCAAATTTAATTTAAAAATCAAATCATGTATTAAATGATTATCTAATAATCATTAATATAAAAAAATATTAAATATTTTAATATATAATTACAAAATGTGATATTATATCATTATTAATCAAATTATTAATTATGTAAATAAATAATTCTCAATTATTTAATAATTTTCAAGTGAGTTCATAATTGGATTATCCAATTATTTCATGGATTTCTATAGTGTAACGAGCGAAAACGGAGACTAAATGGATCTACAGTTTCGAGCTCCAATAATCTCAAAATATTAATTAAAACTCTTTAATTAAATATACCAAATTATTAACTTTAGGTTATTCCACTAAAAAACTAAAGCTGCACTCTCGTTACTGCAGATATATTTTATACCGAAACTTGTCGGCGTCCACCAATATAATCACTATATAGAGATTGACCATCCAAGAGTATCTCATAATTAGATCAGGTCATAATATTTGTTATACCCCTTTAATTATTTTTTGCCATGAGTACCTTTGATTCTCTAATGAACGATTTATTCATAACTATTATGAATATTAATCTTTTTATTCGTAATATAGAAAGACTTGAGCGCTCTAACCGTTCAATTATTGAATCAACCCTTAAGAAAGATTCTCATACACTTCTCGCAATAATGAGTGGATTTCATATCTATGTAAAACGTCCCAAGCCACACGTCAAACTATGTCCCGAAAATACGTACCTATTGGTCGAGATTTCTTCACCAACCTTACCTTTGTAAATCAAATGACATAGCCTACCATGCAGGAGTTCGTAGTACACTCAGGATTCAGATCAACCCATATATGATCATCTATTAGACTGATATGAATTTCTTTGTTTAACGGATATTAAGAGAAATTCATTTATGTCTTGGTCCATATAAGGTGTCTTCATTCCTATGTCACCACATGACGAACTCGGATCAAAGTCGTCATACAATATGGAATGGACCGCAGCTGTAGATAAACCACAAACAAAGTGTCCATCTTTGTTTGCTCTCTACGGACTATTTAGGATTACTAATTTCATATTTAAACCCTATTGTGTATAACACTTATACACTAAATCTGAAAGTATATTTATTATCTAAGGGCATACATGACAATTTATAATATACGACTTTAAAATAAATATTTTAATACATAAATAAAAACATCTTTTATTACTTAAAAATCACATTTACATATTTCATTATGCTTTAGGGCATATATCCCAATATTTATACGACCGGATTTTCTGTGTGATGAGTGCATGTCCTGCGGACAAAGGGGATGATATCTGGTCGAACATGCTGCATCAAGAAACTAGAAAACAAATGTGAAATTTAAGATTTTGGGGCACTTAGGTCGTTCCTTAAGCGTAAGTTGGCTCTAAAAAATATCTTTAAAAGTCTAGGTCAGTTGCTGGATCTCTTCATGGAGTTGAGAATCTTAGGGTTACTGTTTTGGGGTTTGGTTTTCACGTCTTCTCTAAAGCCCCCCCCCCCCCCCCCCCCCCTCGTTTGTGTGTTATGGTGTCCTTTTTATAGTGTTTAGGGTTGTGTTTATTAGGGAAATGAACTCTTTGTTAAGGAAAATGATTTTTAAGAAGGAAAGTGAGATTAAGATGGAAATTGGTAAAGAATGAAAGAGATATATTCCTTCTATAAAACTGGAAACGCGATATATATCTTGCCTGACTTTAAGGCATGTCCGGCCAGAATTGATAGTGATGTTTGGCCGGACAAATATGACATTCGGTCAGGTTTGGTTTATGAATCCGGTCGGATGTATATGACATCCATCTTGGATTCGACTGCATCTTTTGGACTTTATTAGGGTTTTTTTTCCCTTCCAGCATTAAAATTTACAACTTTTTAAACATTCAGGAGTGTTCTCATAAGAAACTCATCATCGGGCTATGCGTAAAAATACAATGTCTACACCATGACTAAAAATTAATAAACAAACATGCATTTAATATTCATTCATCACAAGCATTTTTGACATAAAATTAAACATGATGCATGTACCATGTAAAATGAAATTAAAAACCTAAAAATATTTACTATGTCACGGTAACCTAACATCCCACAAATAAATATCGATGTAGGGTATGTCAGTTATTTTCATGTTAGATCGAGACAATCTTAATCGATTAATATATTCGAGAATAACTCTTATTCATATATTAATCAACTACTATTTGATTTGATCAAAGAATCTTGATTAATAATTAACATTCCTTTGTGGATATAACTTGTCGTTTCAAAACTCTTGGACATAACTAGTGAAGTACCGCTATAGGGTATGTCAAATCACTAAATACATCTAGAATTCCTATCCTTTCGGAATTCGATCTCTATATTGATCCAAAATGACACAATCTGTAGGGGGACGAAAACAAAGCCGCCTTGATGCGCCTTTTGAATCTCACATTATAGAACTAACAACGGAGATTACAATATATTTGGTCATATATCTCTCTCTCACTCACTATTTTATAGTTTAAGGTTTCTATTACACTAATATCTAATTTGTATACGTGCGGCTAAAAACATAACCTAATTAATACTAATGAATTATTAGTGATATCTCCAAATTTTAACTTTTAAACTTTGTTCACTAATTTTATTAATCTAAACTAATATGATTTAATTAACTAATTTAATCAAGTATTTTCTTTTAGTGAATTATCCAATTTTAACTCTTAAAATTATTAGTTCACTTCTTCAATTCAAAATTTTTAATTCGGATACTAGCAATTATTTAATTAAACCATTTAATTAAAGTATATGTGACTTATGTTATTTTTCTTCTGTACGTGGAGTTGTATCCCGAGTTCAGAATCGGTTATGGAATTAACGTCCTAGTTTTCATCCTATATACCAAAGTAAATAACAAGTCTTCTATTTAATTGTCTATTTCCAAATTTTAAACCATATGAATTAAACTAATTAATTTATTTGTATGTATTAATCTAAATTTAAACTATTTAAATTATCATAACTATTATGCTTAGATTAATTTAACATGTATCTAATGTCATGACATGTTATAATACATGAGTGGAAATCATATGCTATATGATATGTTATTCAAATAATTTAAATTGTAAACATTCATACAACTATAGTATGTTTGGCATACAGTATTATACATTAAGATCCTGAATAGCATTAAATTAATGTCTTGTTCTTTAATTCTCTTATACTGCATTGCATAAATTAACTGTTATTATGCTGAGTAACACGCATTTATTAAAACCTGTGATGAGGTCGAGTTTATGTCTCATTGCACTATATCAAAAATCAAAATCAAAGTCAAAATTCAACCCATTTCACCTTTTTTCCAAAATAACAAACGTTAAAAGGAAAATAAAAGACAGATATTGATATTTGACACCATCACAGTTGCTGCTGCTCCACCACTGTCGCAGCGGCTATTCCAAGTGCTCCGACAAGCGACACCATATCTGCTGCTCCAAACCTTGACCTCGCATGAAATTATTAGTTCACTTCTTCAATTCAAATAATTATTTATTTATTTATGTTGAGACATTTCTCTCATATTTTATTTTTTAATTAGAATATTTGATGTGAACTATATTTTAATTATAAATTCATATTAATATATTTTAATTTTTCAACATTAAGTATTTTTAAGTTATTGTAATATTAATTTTATAAAAAAAAAAGATATAATTTTAATCAATTACTTGTAAAATCAATAAATGCAATGCAATACATCATTAATATAATACAATACTATAGCATCAAGCAATGTACAATATTAACATAACAGAATGTTGTTGTAAATGCACCCTAATGCAATACACCCTACATTAAATAATACAATACAGGTACCCCTAATGTATTGACCTGGCTTCTTGGTTCTCTATATTAATCTAATTAGTACACAAAATATTCAAAGTATTCTTTGGTATTCAACTCTTGACTCTATGGATTGTCTTGCGGAAATTTAAATGGATATGATGCTTCATATAGTCGTGTGCTCACTACGAACCACATTAACACTTAAGTTCTTAAGACATGTTTTCGTGTGTAATGACCTCCACACGTTGATGTCGAACTCACCATGCATATTCTTACCATAGCTTCCCACAATCACAATCCACATCTACCAAATATCGCTCAATCACTATATTTCATGTTCTCCTTGGTAACATAATCCATAAGTTACATAATAAAAAATAATTACAACATTTACATTAATTCCTAAAATAGTTTTATTACCTTACATTCCAAAAAACATTAATAAAAACAATAGTCGGAAAAATTTATGACTAATGAATTTATTAAAATAAATAAACATTCATCACATTTATCTTAAAAAATTATTTATTTTATGTCAACTCTTATTATATATAATATTTTATTTTTTATGCATCTCATATATAAAAAATAAACATCACATTAATTATCACATAATTAAAAATTAAAAGAGAAGTTTAGAGTACTTTTTCAACTTGCTCTTGATGCCAATTGCAGAAGTTAATCTCGTGAACTCTTCACAAAAAGCCCTTTCGCAGCTGAATTTGCACCTTTCTTCCTTTTCTCTTCAATGTGCGGCAATTATAGGGATTGGAAAGCCTCTACAATTCTGCGATTCTAGCTCTTTTCAGAAATCTTATGTGTGTCAGAAATTACCCTCGTCGGTCCCAAAATGTTCCTAACTGATGTGGGATTATTTTGGCACTACTGGGTAGTTTTTGCACCACCGAAACATCCCCAAAAATAGTCCCAAACAGCTACTTCTTGCTCGTACTGCATTGTATAATTTTTTGCTGCAGTGTGCGTGAACTTCAGGAGTTTTTAAATCCGATTGTGCAATCAAATCAGCCCTAATCAATCTCAAAGAAGTCACATGTGATCCCAAATTTTTTCGCTAAAAAATCAGATCCAAAATCAATCCTTAATTTACGCATGTAGTGGACAATTTCTTGCTCACTATGGTGAGCTTCTTGGAGGAGAAGAAATTGGATTTCCTTTGATCTTTCATGTTATATCTCTCCATCAAAAAGCCTTGAAAGTGGGCTCTTGAATCTCACAAAGAATTTTCTCTAAACGAATTAGTGAAATTAATTCACAGCTTTTGTCAGTTTTCTTCCTCTGTAGAGAGAGGGGGAAAACATAAACTAAGAGGGCTAGGGTTTTAATTTTATCAACTCTTGAAAAGTTCACTTGTTGTCAAACTTGTGGCCATCAAAACTGTAAGTTTTCATGGGGATGTGGTTTTTGACGAAGCGGAAGCAGCATTATGGGGCTTGCAAGTAGCAGTCAAAGAGAGATTCAATTCAATTATTGTGGAATCAGATGCAAAGGAAGTTGTCAATCTGATAAACAACAAGAATAGTAACATTACAGAGGTGGAATGGGTTATTTCAGAGATTAAAGAAGTTAGCAATGTATTCCTAGATTTTAGATGCATCTACATATCTAGGAATTGTAATGAATTAGAACATGCTTTGGCTAAGCTAGCTTTGGAAAAAATTGATACTGTTGTATGGCAGGATATATTCCCTGCAGACATTATGTACCTCTTACAAATGAGTGATTAATGATAAGTATTACTTTCTTCAAAAAAATAAAAATAATAATAATAGGGAACAATTTCCCTTTCATAATCGGGATTATGATTGTTTAGTTCTAATCAAATTACAAAAACAAATCATAATCCCACACTAATTCCTAGTGTGCGTGTGAACCGCCTATTTTTTATTTTCTTTAATTAATTAAATACCAATATCAAATATTAGATATTTATTTTGGAGTCAAAATTCAAAATTATTTAATCAAATGATTAAATTAATTAATTAAATTAATTTAAACTCTTTAAATTAATTTCTCGATTATCTCATAACCGAGTGCTTTGAAACTTTATATTAAACTATTTAATATAGTTTCTCGACTGTGAATTAAATTAATTATTAATCACATAATAATTTTACCATGTTTATGAGATTATAATTGGACTCTCCAATTATTTTATGGCTTCTTATAGTGTATCGAGCTAACACGAGGACTAAATGAACCTACAACTCCGAGCTCCAATAATATCTGGATATTGATGAAAACTCTTTAATCAAATATCTTTTATTATTAACTTCTAATTATTCCACTAAAAACTTGAAGTTGAACTCTCATTACTGTAAATGTATTTATATTGAAACTCGTCGGCGTCCATCGGTATAATCACTGCATATAGATTAACCTTCCGCGAGTATCTCATAATTAGAGATGGGTCATTATGTCTGTTATACCCTCTAATTATTTTTTACTATAAATATCATTGATTCTCTAATGAACAAATTATTCATAATTTTTATGAATTTTATCTTTCTATTTATAATAGAAAAACTCAAGCTCTAATTGTTCAAGTACCGAATCAACTCTTAAGGAAGATACTCATCTACTTCTCGCAAGAATGAGTGGACTTAATGTCTATGTAAGACGTCCTCAACTACACACAAATCATGCCCCCAAAGTTAGTAGTTATTGGTCGGGATTGATACACCAACCCCACCTTTGTAAATCAAATGACACAGTCTGCCATACAAAAGTTCGTAGTAAACTTAGGATTCAGATCAATTCATACATGATCATCTATTAGACATATATGAATTTCTTTATTTAACGGATATTATAATAAATTCACTTATGTCTTGGTACAGTCCTATATGATCGCATCATATAAGGTGTCTTTATTCTCATGTCACCATATGAACAATCTCGGATCAAGGTCGTTATACTATAATGGAATGGACCGCATATGTAGATAAACCATAAACAAAGTGTCTGTTTTCGTCTGTTCTCTACGGACTATTTAGGATTACTAATTTAAACTTAAATCCTTTTATGTATAACACTTATACACTAAGTCTGAAAGTACATTAGTAACCAAGAACATTCATGACAATTTATAATATGTGACTTTAAAATCAGTACTTTGATAAATGAAAATCGCATCGCTCATTAATTAAAAATTAACTTCGTTTACTTATTACATTATGCTCTAAATCATATATTCTAATAATTTCATCAATTGGTGTTCCCTCGTATGATTGGAAGATATTATCTTTTTTTCCACTCGCTTTTAGTGACTTGTAATGATGGATCTGAGCTCATTTTCTAACTAATCCAGAATTAATACTAGCTCACCACATCTCTGTCATAACCTAGCTATAATACCAAGTTGTTACGTGCCTAATTTTAAGATGTAGGAAAAATTTTCTAAATATGTAGGGCGTATAAATATATAAGGAATGAAAAGATATAATCCTTAATGTGAAAGACTAAACCCTTAGGTTTAAAGGAAATGATATGTTCCTTAATGAGAAAGAACATAACCATTGGGTTGAAAAGACTCCATGAATGGTTGACCCTTAAAGAATTACATTCATTGATATAAGGATACATTTTCAAAGGTAACCCTCTATATCCATAAAAAATAGTCATTGGGTTCATTTCTAATAATCCAAAAAAAATCTATAACTCATTCATTGTTAGAAAGTCAATTCTAGAGAAAGTTTCCACCATTATTCCAAGTTCAAGTTCTTGAAAAAATGAGTACCCCTTCTACAAGAAGCAACCAAGTTATCATACGAGAACGTTAGCCACAAATAATCCATAAGTGCAACAAGGTGGGGCTAATAAGTTCTTAAGAACATAGGTTTTTCTCGAATTGGTTTCAAGTATTCATCTTCTACAATTTCCAAGTTTTTCTAAGTCTCCATGTTTATGTTTTATTGACTGTATGAAAGTAATAATTTGATTGAATGATGCATGTTAAAATTGATTAATAACACACTCCGCCCAACATAATACGCTTAAAGAATTCGTGTAGGATACTTCAAGGGATGCTAACCTCCTTTTTAGGATGATTTGAGGTACTGTAGGAGCGAAACGGGGTTTACCACTATGCCTATGATGTTTGGTGACCATGAATCTGTGGGGCTCGCAGCCCGTAGAGAGTATGGATTAGCCCGCGGGGGACTAAATCGGAGAATGAAGGAGTCACCACCCAGTGTGAACTGTGAAAGATTTAAGGCTGCACTCACCCCTCGCAAGGGAAGACCTCAAACCGTTGGGTTCATAATGGTCATTTACTTATGCCAGTATAATGTATGGGTTCACACAATGGTATAGTCAAGTCTTATGCAGTTCATGCAAGGTAATTCAAATAAACACGAATTGCACACCCATAAATATTGATAGAAATAATATGGCTCCACGCAAAGATATAATTAAATCACTCATGCATAATATAAGACGACTGATTAATGAAATAAATTAATATGAATTATGTAAAATATAAAGAACATGAAAAGTATAATGCAATGTAAATAATTAATCACACACGCATAAAGGAAAATGAATAACTAAAGAGGTAAAAAAAATGCATAAAGTATAAAGAAAGAGGTCGACGCATATATGAGTATTTCCCAAGTGGTACTTGGAATTGTATCTCAAATACAGACCGCACTACCGTCCATTCGGATTCGGCTACGGAATTTAGTATGGAGTTCCATCTGATATACTGCAATGGATAATAACACACATAATCATCAATACAATGTAAACGGACATAAAAAATAGACGGGAAATAATATAATAATGCATATACGTATAATCATCAACATGAACAAACATAAACGAAATTAAGGCGAAATAATAAAATAACAAAAAATAAATGAATAGATAAAAATAAATAACAAGATGCCAAAGAAGAAATGTGGCCAGAGATTTGGCCATTTTTCTTGATGTAGGGCTTCGCACACCCGGCTGGACGTATTTCACGTCCAGCCAGGCATGCAGCGTCCGGAACTGTAAAAATAAATATGGTGAGAGTGCCATCAGGTCTTACCTTTTAAGTTACTTTCTCGGAAGTGCGTTAGGCCGTTGCCGGAAGGATCGCTGGTTCGTTGTTTGTGGTTGCTGGTTCGCTGTTTCTGGTTGTTGATTCGCTGTTTCTGGTTGCTGGTCGCTGTTTCTAGTTGCTGGTTCAAGATGCAAGTTATGTTGAAGGGTTGTGTCGCTCTCGATCTCTCTCTTCCTTCTCTGTTATCAGGTTCTTGCTCTCATGTCACTCAATCTCTCTTTCTTGGTTTGAAAGTGCAAGAATGATGATGAAGATGTTGGTGTTGCCTCCAAAGAAGAAGAAAAATGGCATTTTTCCTTGGTGATGACTTGGTCTCTTTTATAATGATTTGAAGGGATCTCCAAATAGGGAAACAAATCATGTTTATTTGGGAAATATATTATCAAATTATTTTGGGAATAAAATCTTATAAATTTGGTGATGAAGAAATCTCAAATCTTGTTAAATTGGAAAGGATGGGATCCCAAAAATCTCATTAAATTGGAAAGTGTTGATGCTCTCATAACTAAGGAGATTTTATCGTAATTGGGAAGATTATGCATGGGCGGCATGGTCAGAGGGTGGATGGGCTGAAGTTGAAAGGTGCAAGGGCATAATGGACTGACAGAGCAAGTGCTGGGTGGAGCAAGGACTATGCGGTTCAAGGCTGGGGCTGATGAGCCGAGGCTGGGGCTGAAGCTAATGGACTGACGCGACAGGGGTTGAATATAATGATCAGAGCTTGGGGGAGCATGCTATGAGGTCAGAAGCTAAGGGGCTGAACTAGTTGCACAGAGGCTGGATAGTGAGTCCGAATCTGATGAGGGGATAATTTTGGAGGTTTTCCTTCCTTCCGGCATTCGTTTTTCGCAACTTCCGTAACTTTTCAGATAGTATCTCCATACGAGGCTCATCATCGAGATCATGCAAAAATGCAATGCCTACAGGTAGCTTGAGCCTTCGAGAAGCAACAAGATTTTTACCTTAATAATTCAATATATATATTTTTATTCATTAAACAACTATAATATAAATAGAGTACAAAATAAAATTATGGGATAACAAGCCTATTCCTTTAATTCGTTAATGATAATACTAAATGATCTAATTTAATTAAAAAAAATTATAATCTTAAGCTGAATAATCTAATTTATTTATGAATGTTAATCTTAAATTAAACTATATGCTAATTAGGCTAGCCACGGTTTGATGGTATGTAATAATTATATAAATCTTTTGAGGGGTCCATTTTATTCTTTTTAATTTATGGGCATAATTCAATCCCTCTCTTATGACTTAAAAATTGAAAGAAAACAAAAAGCTTTTGATATCTGAAAGATGTTTCAATGAAAGGATTTATCCCAAATAAAATTAACTAACTAATTAAAATAGTAGGAATCTGATGCAGTTAGTGCATGTGTTAAATGACATGTGATCATAAGTCCTAAAAATGATCTTTGACTTGTTTGTGTTTATATCATTATCATCTCACATGTCACAATTCCATTACATTCATTAAGAATAAAATTATCGAAAATAACATTAACTAAAACTTTTTTAAAAATATTAATTTACATAAATCCCTTATTCTATTTCAATTTCAGTCCCATTTCATTATTTCGTAACATAACTTAAAAAAAAAACTATATTAAAATAATTTTATTACTTTTAATGAAAAAAACTATCATTCACAACCAAATAATTATTTTTCTAGAAGCCTACTTGGAATAATTCTATTAATAGAAACTCTAATTCAAGAAATTCTAATTAAAAAAACTATATTAAACGGAGCCAAAGTTACACCTATGAATTATAAAGTAACATAATGCAACAATTTTAGAAATGAAAAGTACATGAACTCACAAGACATGTCTAATTGACTGGAATTCTGTAGGTCTCAGGCAATTAGGCTATCAAGGGTTGGAATCATGCTAGTCAAGGGTAAAAAATCAACTTTATAGATCAGCTAAAAAAAATCAGCATATGTTAAAGTTACAACTGTAAGCTTGAATAAATGACAATTGATGAAATAATCACACTTGACTCAAGTGATTTATGTGAGTAACAAGTAATTATGCATTCAAATATATTTTCTAATCTAACACAAGTCAATACTATCCGATGAGACGTGAATGCCTCAACCATATGAAAGAATTAGGTTATACCCAATGCACAAGGCTTCCATTACAAACAAAGTTTGGGGAAGATTCTGATGAATCCAACACCTAATGAAACCGAAACGAAGATAACCTATACTGTCATAAAAGAATACTCTTGACCTCCATAAAGCACTCCACCATGTAATAGAAGAAATACCAATTCCCATATTAGCTAATTAGCAATGCTTTTGAACACGATATAGCAGAAGTAGAATTGCACTCAATCACACAAAAAAACCAACCATGACCAAATGCAAAATGGTGTGAACATCAATAGGGCAAAAATAGGCTTATTTGACATCTTAGAAGTTAGGAGTTGAAGAACTTAGGTGATTGATAACAAATCAAGAGGTTTTCAGACCTTCCAATGTCTAAAATCAGCAAAAAATGATCCAACTATTCTTCTCAACACCATTACCAAGCTATCAAATGTAAACCAAAAACTCGCATTTAAAGTACAAAACAAGTGCACATGATACAAAATTGTCTACGAGTTAAAACAAGGGTTATTTCAAATACTCTCTTAATCCCTCGACAGATCTACTGTGGTTTTCCAGAACCGTATAAATATCTTTATCCCTTCTAAGATGAAGCATCAATACCTGGCTCACGAATTTGAATAGATGTTCTTGACAAACTTGCTTCGAGCTCATTTAGCTCATCCATGTCTAGTTCGTCATCGTCATCGTCATCGTCATCGTCATCGTCAGGAAGGATCTCTTCAGAATCCGCCAGTGCACCACTGGAACTGCTTAGTCCTGCTGTAGCTGATTCAACCTTACCCTAAAGTTTCACACAAAAGGTGTGTCCATTTATGAATGTAAATCAGTAAATTCTACATTGCTTTTCTTGCACCTCATAACAAGATGGGATGAATTCAGACCACAAAAGAGGTCCAAAAATTTAAAAAGCATAGTCAATTACCTTCTGTTCGTTACTCTCGGGTTCTTCTTCTCTCTGATATTTTTCATATGCCTCGGCATCATCCACAAACAAGCTTGCATCCGAAAGAAACAACTCGCGACCACTAAAAATGAATGAAAAATTGAATTAACAGAAATTTTAAATGATAAAATTGGGGAAGAGTAGGATATGCAGCAGAACATTACCTCATACGGTCATTCTTAGCCCTATCTGCTCGTTGTGCAGCCAAACCTACTTCTCTTTCTTCCAACTTTTTCTTCTTCCATTGCATAAACAACTCTGGAGTCATTGGCGTTGTCGACTTTAATTTTGCACGCTGTATTTAATAGCAGATGTTCCATTATAAAAGTACCGAATTGAAAAAATAAATGATTGGTGAAACCGTGAATACGAAAAGAATGTTCTTACAGAAATGTTAAAAGACTGGGTACGGATGTGAAGTTTTAGCAAAGAGAAAAGAAAGATTATAACCTGATCTTCAATTTCATCTTCAATAGGGAGCCTATCAGACTCTTCTTCAAGAAGTGCCTTCATTTGAGATTTTAAGACGTATCCTGGAGGAAGAGCATGTCTGTAGTGGCATTCTTTGCCACCATTTGGACAAACCCAGAACCAACCATACTGCTTCTTTTCCACTGCTTCAAGAAAGTACTTGCAAACCTGTACATAAGTTAACAATAATCAACAAATATAGATAAATAGTTGAATTCATAAAAAGCATTTCATGAATTATGAGTTCAATACATACTGTTTAGTAGAAAGACAGATATTCCTTGCTCATTTTAATTGATTTCTTCTATGTAAGACTAATCAATAGGGCCACATTGGTAAGTGCTACAAGATCAAGTGCACTGGATGGAACCCATGGTTATGGACTCGAATCCATCAGTATGGAACTTTTTTTTTTCAAGTGAAATCCCCTAGTATGAAAGAGTGAAAAAGTGCTTTCGTTATTGTGGAATAAGAAGCCTAGGTATTAGACAAATCATTTTCATAAAATTCTTAAACACAAACCCTAATAGAAGTTTTGGATAATCTGACAAAGCGAAGGCACTGCCACTCTCAATAAGAGCAAATGATCACCTTCCAACAATATAGCATGCCTTTAAAGATCACATTCCCCTCACTGAAGCACCCAAATTGTAGTCAAAAGAAAAGGAAAACCACGAAATTTTCTCCAATCCCTGTTTGCATTTCATTTTGTAGTTTCACCCTTAAATAACGTTATTATTTTAAAATTTCAACCGTCTTTACTTCCTGTCACTCTTTACAAATAAATGGAGAAAGAGTAACTCCAATCCCCTCCTAAATCATCTCCCTCCTACCAATCCTTTTTAATCACTTTTCCATCCCTCCTACAAACATAGGATTCATATAATGACCATAAAATTCACAAATTCAACTCTCTTTCAACGTATAATACAAAAACACAGACAATTTTGGGAAAAATTGTCATAATAAAGAATACAAACAGGAAGATTTGTATAGAGAAGACCAAAAGATGCAGTGATTAGCGAATGCATTATATAGGTTTTATAGCCACCCCAAATATGTAACCTGATACGGCAACATATATTAGTCACAACTCATAGGCTGAGACACTAGCCAACACCTCAATATGAATGCCCCATCAGATTATCAAACATTTATGTTTTCAAAAGGTAAAAGGATGAATAAAATACAAAAGATGAACTATGTACAAATAGAAATAGAATCCAAATGTAAAATCAATAACTGCACCCATAACCATCAACATCATATATGAAGAAAAGATTCAGAAGAATGGTATAACTTACAATCTCAGTTGGTTTGTTCTGGTTATACTCTGTCTTCTTTGACTCAATAACCTTCTCCAGTGTCTCTTGGTCCCAATCCTCCATTGTTTCTTAAAACAATATACCCAGCATACAGTCAAAATCACATTTATCTTCAAATTAAACAATAAAAATAAAACTGAAATCATAAAACACAAACAACAAAAAAGGAGACAATGCATAAGTTAAATATCTATCCATTACCTTCATCACGCTTATCACTGTACATATCAATCTTCTCACCCTTCCTCTGAACATTCAAATCATGTGAGAACTTGCATTTAAAACCCTTCTGACACTGTCCCGCTTTGTAAAATTCGCATAGTATAGACTTTGGATCCACACCTGTAAAGAATCTCACTTTCTAAGACCACAAACATACCAACTGATATGCAAGCACAACTGTATCAAATAAACAATAAAAGACAAGGACCAAAAATAGAACTAATTGATTGTAAATGAGAACCAATTGATTGTAAATGAGACATACCAACCGGTACTTTTGGCTGAGTAACAGCCACTTTGAACAAATCATTCAGCTCCTTCTCTCTGGCTTTCTCTTCCTCTTTCTTTTTCTGTCATCAAGGCAACATTTGATTACATGCTATTTAATTAGACAATTAAAAGCTTTAATTATTCTAACAGTAATATTAGGGATGGCAATTTCACCCGCAAACTTGTAAACCCATTGGTACCCGCCTGATGTGGATAGGATTTGGTATGTCTTTTAACGGGTAATGGGTGAGTGTGGGTAGTGGGCGGGTTTGGTAAATGGGCAAATCCAGTGGATATCCGCATTCGATATCCGCTAACCCGCACTATTTATTTTATTTAGATTTTTTTGTAATATTTATTTAGGAGCAAAACAATTAGTTCGAGAAAACTTATTGTATGCCAACTATACAAGCAATGAAAACCTAATATGAAGAGCAATGAGCAAAATTTGAATTAAAGTATTTTATGAAAGATATGAAAGATAGGTTTTGATAGAATTTGTTTAATTTAGGGTTTGAATTGGTTATTTTGACAATATAAAATAATTGTCATCTTGATTGTTGATTTTTAGTCCGATTGTGTTTAAACATATTACATATGTTTGACTCTATAACTTTTATTATTAAGTTCGATCAATTGTATTTTATTGATTTAAGTGTTTGAAATTTAAGAACCCGTTAAAAATCCGTTGGGTACCAATGCGAGTTTTGTTGGACAATTATGACCCATAGCATCACTATTTGTACAGAACATGGTGTTGTTGTACAAATTAACTATGTGACAAAAGAAATTGCTCTTTTATCATTTGTAATTAGATTACCGGGATATATAAATGATAAAAGTCCATATGATTAATTCCGGATTAATAAGATATGAGACAATATTAATCCACTAAGGTTTAATCATTAAAACATCCCTAGTCGTAGTATTATCGAGATTGGACATCGATAATGCGGAGTAGACTAGTATTGCACTTGTGCGCATTGTGGGAGTATAACGGCATAGTTCTCATATATTTGGGTATTGGATACTCATGCAAGTGTAATAGGAGGTTGTGTTTACCGATGGTACGGAAACAGCTTCGCTCTGGATAGACCCCTCAGAATTCCATTGGTAGTATGACTATGTTTCTATGGAAGTCCGAATCAGGGTAGATGTATTTGGTCTTAACCTGAGACTTGCACCGTTAATACTTGCGACAATCAATATACTTTAGTTTTGGTCGTCCAGGGCTTTAACAGGTTCTGTGTACGCCTCTTCTGGGTATATTGAGAATCGTAGTGTATTGGGTGTGATGTCAAGATGAAAGTATCACTTCAGTCATATGGAGATGATGGTCACGTAGGATACGGAACTGGTGCTCTTATATGCAGCAGCTATCGGGATAATATGACTAGGTCATGTTTATCCGATTATAGAGACTAGTTACCAGAGATCCGATATGTGCTTCGTACGGGGCAGACACAATTTCAGCCCCAGGCCTAGCACGTGACATCCGATACTGGATCGCAATACGCAATACTATGTATACTACGCCTGATATAGATTACATATTCCTTTAAGAATATTTCTGGAGAATTGGGTAGGCACGGTGCTTTGCTAGAAGCCAACCATGTCTTGTAAATCGGTAAAAACGTAGTACTAGGTACGTACGTGTTCGGATAGTCCGACGACCGGATTTACTGCCAACATATCCGGGGATCTCATGGGTCGCTTCCCGAAGATTCACCGATGACGTATGACTCGGATATAATTAATCTATGATTAATTATAAAAGAGAGAAAATTAATCTGGAATTAATTACAGAGATATTTTATCTGGGATAAAATACTATTTAAAGAGAGAACGATTAATTTGGAATTAATCGATAAAATAATATATTCGATATATTATACGAAATTAGATTTCGACGCGGAATTAAAATTGGATTTTAATTCGGGCGAACGAGTTAATTTAGAATTAATTCGCTAGCGACGTGAATAGCAATTTTGCTAGGCATAATTATTTAATTAAATTTGATTTAATTACGTCGCAACGGAAAATTCGTTAATTTGGAATTAGCGAACCCGAGCCTGAGAGTGTTTGCGGGCCCACTCGCATTTCGAATCAAGTGGGGCCCACATGTCACATCAGTTGTCACATCACTTGTCACTTTAGTTGCTTTTGGTGATGAGTTTTGGTGAGAATGATGATAGCTTATTTTACACTCCAAGTATGTGAGATTTATGACATGTACCAAATTGATTTTGGTATATCTAATTTTGTTTTTGGAATACAAGATTAAGTCAACAAAAAACTCATCTCCCTCTCTCTCTCCATTCACGGTTTTGAACCCAATTTTTCTCTCCCATTTTCTTCTAATGCCGAGAGCACTAAGGAGAAGTAAAGGGGAATTTTGTTGCAATTTTCTCCATTGCAAGCACATCAAATGGTCATTCAAAGGTGATAGGGAAACAAACCCTTGAGCATGGAATCATTCACAAAGCTTGGAGCTTGAAGATCCAACAAGGGGACCTTGGCCGAAACATACAAAGAAGAGAAGCTTGGAGCATAAATTTTGGTTGTCATCGCATCCAAAAGCCGATCAAAGTGAGTATTTCCGCAACTTTACTTTGTTGTATTCGCACTTTTCATCGCTTAATTGATCTTGGGATGACTTAGAAAACCCAACAAGTTTAATATTTTATTTTTGAGTGCGGTTGGGTTTGGTAATGATAAGTAAAACCCGCAATGGATAATGGGTGGGTGGGTTTAGTCTATGCAAACTTGCACCAAAACCCACCTGCTGCCATCCCTAAGCAACATTCACATTCTCTCTCAAACAACCTTGTTTCCGAGAAAGAGTTATCGTTCTCTTTGTTTCGCAGTCAGTTAGAAGCTTAGTCCTGGAATGCATCCACATATCGTAATTATTGTTGCAATCTCGAAGCTACCGACTTACAACATAACTCTCTTGAAAGACTTTATTTTAATCTTAATTCTCACATAGGGTATATTTGCAACTGTTATGCGCTTCTGCTTAACTTTGAAAGCACAACCACGGTGAACATTTACTTTTACTAGGCAAATATTATTTACCAATCACCCACCTAAATATACTTTACAGCTAGTAATTTCCTTCCACAATAGTAACTGTGGATTGGACCAAAACACCTTAATCCCAAAAATAACCTCAAGTATTTTGTTGACACATTTACAAGAATTTTTTCCGCATAAACAAAATAAAGAGCTAAATGTAGCCAGTTAATATAATTCCTAAATTTTCCCTAGTAAACACACAAGTAAGGCTACAAATATAGGTCTTGTTTGACATTGTGATTTGATCTGTAGTGAGATGATAAAATTGTGTTTTGGTCAAAATACAATTTTTAAATATTTGGTTAATGATAAAAATTTATGATTATAAATCGTGATTTCTTTTTAAAACTGAATACAGTAGAAGTTAAGCATTTTAGTTTTTACTCACCATCAAAATATTTAAAAAGCACACCGCAATTATTTTATAAGCATAAAACAAAATTACATATCACCGTTTATGAACACCATTTTTTCACCAAACATTTTTAATCATAATACCACAGAAAGCCATAAACTATTTATACTAACTCCATACAAACTAAAGAAACGTGATATAATCGAACAAATGAAAAGGAAATTCAATATAAGAAATGAGAATAGAAAATTAAATAATCCTATTAACTTTTATTATTTTACTTCAATCATATCATGTCAGGTCTGTTTGTGCTAATGGATATGCTTAGTTACTCAGAAAAAGTAAACATGTACTTATAAATGAAACACCAATAATTTTTCCCACATTATAATAAAGTAACCCAAGCTATATAATTTCCATTATGCTAAATTCAAAAAATTGCATTAAAACAGAATTTCAAAATTTGAACGAACCTTGACGGCGACTTTGGTCGGGTCGAGTTTGGGCTGAACCGATTGTTTGAGATTTTGAACGTATTTCTGAACATTTTTGCTCTTATTTTTGTTCTTCAAACCGAATGTTTTGTCCTCTACCACTTTTTGCTTCTTCGCTAAATCGGATTTCGATTGCTGCTTCGGCGGCATCGTTTTATTCGATTTAAAAAATTTTATTCACACCACAAAAATATGATTGATCAAATAAATAATTACAGGAAAAAGAGATTGGCGTCCAAAATTGTTTTATTTTCTTGATTTTTTTTCCCTTTTCTCTTATTCTCTCAGAGAGTGAAAATGGTTTTAAGTGGATTTATGAGAGCGGTTAGAATGAGGGTTTCTAGTCTGCCAAGGGATTTGCTTTTGCTGAGATGGAAGATGGTGTTTGTGTTTGTGTTTTTTCCCCGAAATGACGAATTCGTCCTTTGTCGTTCACATCCCGGCCAACGACGTGTCGTTTTGCTTACAGGAATAGTTTTAAATGTCTTTTAAGTTCGAAGGTAGACATGCACACGATTGCGGTTCGGAATCGTAATCAAATCGCAACTGAACCGTTGACCAACCATAAATCGAATCATTGATTATGTAATTGAACCGTTATCTATTAGCCGTTACGATCAACGGTTTCAACCGTTAGCCGTTACGGTTATAGTTTTTTAATAATAATAAAATTTTAAAATATCTAATTTGCCCCTCCCAACAACTATATTTTCGGGGCATTTTAGACACCATAAAAAATAAAAAAAATACTATAAATAACCCTAAACTCATTTTTCAAAATCATTTAATATTCTCACTCTCTCAATTTCTCAAATCCCATATATTTAATCAATTTATTATCTTATTATCTCAATCTCTTTATTGTAATGACAAGCTCATCACACAACACTAACATTCCTGAGGCGAAGGATACCACTCAACATACCACTGGTGAAACGACTTCACGTATTCAAGTGAGAAATCGAGGTTTTGAAATGTTGACAAAATATTTCACTCTGGTCATGAATGATGTCACTGGTGAAAATGATAATGTATGTAATTATTGTGAAAAAATTTATAAGCACACCAGTGAGTATGGAACTATGACGGTCATATGAGGAGTACTCATAAAGCTGAGTTTATGTAATGACTCAAAATTTCATAACTCAACTAAAGTCGTAACTCGATGACTTAGATAAAAAAAAATTTCTCCGAGCATTAGCGAAAATTTTGGAAACGAATTAGAGACCAATAAGCCATATTCGATAATGGGCCTAACACTAGCCTATTGGGCCTAAATCAAAATAAAGGCCCAATTCTAGTAATAATGCTAGCTATATTTTAACCAATCCAATTAAGCCCAACAATAATCACAATTTTTGGCCCAAGTCCCTCTTTTCTAGAAAAACCTATAATTTCAAGACCTAGTTTAACATTTATTCAAGACTAAAAACAAGAAAAAAAAATATTGGAAACCACTCCTCCCCCCCGAAACTCCTTTGAAGCACAAGTGAATTTTTTTCTTTTTTCTTGCAAATTTCCAAGACAACCAATACCAATCCATCACAATCAAGTTTAGGAAGGAGACAAGGAAGCTTGGGGACTCTATTAGTGAAGAAAAAACTTGATTCAAGGTAAGAAAAACTTGACTCAAATATTAAAATGTTGATTTTTGATGAATTAATGATCAATGGGTGTTGTTGGCTTGTGGTTGATGTAGTTTAGATGTTTATTGTATTAAGAAAGTAATGTTTTTGAGAAATCCCCAAATTATGAAACCCTAAACATTGAGTTAAGTTGAGGTTTATGAGATTGGATGTTGTGATGATGTTAGAAGGTTAGATTATGATGATTTGAATACTTGTAATAGGTTTAGCTTGTGTGATGTTGTAAACTTTGAGAGTGGAGTTGGAGGGGGATTCGACCAAGCCTAAGAGGAATGGTGGGTTGTTTTAAATATGATATGAAGTATTCATTGATGTTGTTAGGAGATAGATGTTGGGGTAAGCGCAGCGGAGGAGCGGTAAAGTGGGGAAAATAATTTTTAAACATTTAAAAAAAATTCGAGTGAATTAATTAATATCAAATATTTTTAATTCACCAAAAGTAGTTTAAATATATTATTTATTAACAATTAATAACATAATATATTTCGAAACATGATGAAATATTTTTCGACAAATACTACGCATAACAGACAAATAGTCAAACCGGTTGACCAACCACTGATCCGAGCCAACCCGATCACTTAGGCAGTGATCGGTCAGCCGTTGGGCTGCCCAAACAGTGATCATTTGGATAGTCGTGACACGACAAGCCCGTTTTGACGCGATTTTTACTGTTTTCTCGCTTTTCCGCCCAATGAACAATTTCCGGAATTAATCCACCACCCAATACACATCCAAAATCATCCAAATAACATACTTTTCCATGAAAAATATTCTGTTTTAGGGCACCAAATCAGATCTGATCCAGAAATATTATTATCTATTTTTCATGCCAAAATTCAATTTATTCACAAAAGTAATCCAATTAATTTACTCCAAAATTAATCACCATAATATAAAGCTTCAAGAACAATTCTAGACAATATTTGAGTGGCAATTCTCACTCTAGAATGGTAATTAAAATTTGAGATTAATTCACTAATTAATCTTTTACACATACTTAACAAAATAAACTTATTAAGGTTAAATCAACAACCACTACCAAGTTTTGATTCAAATATATATCCAAGATATATATATATATATATATATATATATATATAATATATATATATATATAATATATATATATATATATACACACATATCCCATACATATTTACATGCTTATGAAATAAAAATCAAGAAATTAGAAGTTAGGAACTTAATATTACCTTAATTCAAGTTCCAAATTTCCAATCTTCTTCTATTCCTTTGGTGTTGATGTTTTGTTATTAACCCTAACCTAATTTTTCTTTTGTTCTCAACTCATGATAAATGGTCAAGTCTTTCAAAATGGAAATAGCTTCCAATTTATATTTTTCTTGCCCAATGGCCGAAAATAATGGCCATTTTTTAGTCAAAAATAACAAATTATTTTGGCTATTATTTTTGACACATATTAATCTTATCCAAATATTAAATAATTATTTTGATTTTTTTTAATAAATCCATGTGTCAAAAATACATGGTTTAGCCAATTAAAATTAGCCAAATTATTAAGAATATTCCAAGTAATATTCTTAACCCAAAAATAAATAAATTAACAATTAATTAATTTATCTAATGCTTATTAACAAAAAGATAAAATACATTATGGAAAACGATTCCAAGAATATTCTTCCATTTATCATTATTAATAATTAATTAACCATTAATTAATTAATAATAATAATAATAAAACAAGTGTCAAAATCTAATAGATCATTAATATGTATCTATTCAAAATTATGTATCGTATACAAATACACATTATTTAATACGCATGTGTAAATTATGAATAATCTAAATTATCCATAATTAATTGCTCAAGTGCTTAACGAGTACACTTATATTGCGGTACTCGATAAGTTCAAGTTTTCCATGTCCATAATTTGTCCACTCACAAATTACGACGATTACAGATAATCAAGTTGAACCATTGAAGTCGAAGTCATTGCATATATGTAATCCATCTGTCATAGGTTATCAGAATTGTTCCGGAGATATAGATTAAATGTCAAATCTCCGCTATGAACAATTCATGTGTTGCGACATAATTATGATTCTTTAATAAATATTCGGAACTTGTTTCTGAATCATACCTCGGCTAAGGATTTCAAAGAATCACAAATCGGATACCTAAATCCCGTACACAGGAGTGACAGATCCTCTTTGGATACATCACATGATATCGTGAGTATCAGTCCATACCCGATGAACAGACGGAGGTCGGATCTTAAAAGATCGTTGACGTGATTGTCATCAAAGTATGGAGGATATATCACATATCCACAGTGGTATCACAAGTCAAATGAGCTAATATGTTATCTGACTCGTAAAGATTCCTATTGACATTGGTATACCATCTATAGGGAATATTCAAATAAGTCGTTCAGTATTTATCCAATAAATACCTACGTGTTTATATGAGTCTTCCAAGACTCATGGTTTACTGAGATAAACCATTAGAACATTTTCTAATATACAACACATACCGGTCTCACGAGTTTACTAACCGACCAGGTATGTAAACCTTGACTAGGAATAGTTTTAAGAATGAATTATATTGTGACAATTCTCAGTGACAATTGCAGCGCTTTTGCAATTACGTCACAACTATTCATTGTAAGGTCATTTTACGCCTTAATCATATAAAAGATTATATTGATGAAAACTACTAAATTTTATTCATAATAAAATATAAATGTACATTGTATTTACAATAAATACAACAAAATTGGCGCGCTGAGCACCTACTCTTGTTAGGATTGGTGCTCGGAGTGCCAATCTGGATCGTATTTATGTCTGATTCATAAATACGAGCAATTCTATTTTCCATAATATTACTAATTTAATAGTTGCACCCTTGTCTTTTATACACTTATTCAATCTAATTACGATTATATATCTGATTATGATTAGTGATATGTGTATATTAGACAAAGACCCTAAGATTTACAATATAGTACGCAGTTACAACGCAGTTTGTAATTGACATTCAGAAGCGCACTATAAGATGTATATCCTTAAATAAAGTTCCTGGTCAAGATTTGCTAACACGGGTCGGTTAGTAAAATCCGCTGAGACCAGTACATGTCGTATATCGTGACTTGATCCGATGGTTTATCCTAATGAACCATGAGTCTCAGGAGACTCGTATAGACATGCAGTTGTTTATTTGATAAGACACTGAACGACTCACTAAAGATTTCCTAATAGATGATACACCAACGTCAATAGGTATCTTCTCGAGTTGAGCGAGCATAGTGGTCCTCTAACTTGAGATACCATAGTGGGATATATAAGGTATCCTCCACACTTTGATGGCACTCACGTCAACGATCTATTCATGATCAGACCTCTGCCTGTTCGTTGGGTGTGGACTGATGCTCATGATATCCAGTGTGTATCAAGATAGGATCCGTCGGTCCTGTGTACATGGCATAGGCATCTGACCGGTGCTTACACACGCGTATAACGCAAGCGCACGTATCGTTCAAGTAGTATAAAAAATATTGATCACACGAGGACTTAATACCTAAGCTATTAATTTTATGAGGTCAAATGATTACTAATATCTAACAGGTTGATTGATTGATTTGAAATGGTGATGATTCTAAATTTAAAAACAAGTAAATAAAATTACACGAAGGTCGGTTTAAGAAAATTCAATATTAAAAACTATCTAGGGTTGTGAATCTTTCTAATATCTTTTAAAAGATGAAGTGGTTATTTCTTGGCTTTGTAATAAATCGGTTTACTAACCTGGAACACTAAATTATGCAAAAGCCTCTGTCGATGGTCAGACGCAAATACCCAGTTTAACCCAATTGAACCATATGTCTATGTCAACCAAATTATCTGGATTCATTAAGTTTAAGTTCCAATTATGGCTACCCCCGCCCGACAGGTATATGTCTATCATGTAAGGAAATCTATTAAAGGGTTATCTATCCTCAAGGAAGATCGTGAGCTATTAAGTCTAAGGGTGAAACCTAAAATTCCTTTGTCAAGTTTATTTTAGATTTACCACATCAATCTTATTGGTGATCAGACAACAAGAAGCATTAAGCTTAAGACTTAATAAATAAACCTTTAAATTACTCAAACTATAAAATAACCCCTTATAAACCGGTGATATTAGAATTCATCACAACCCCAGATAACTAACTTAGTTACGACACATAACTAGGGCTAGTAAAAACTTAAAAGTAAAAGACATAAAATAAAAATGCTGAAAAGTAATTGCGGTAAAGTAAAAGTTGAAAAGTAAATTACAATAAAATAAAATGCTAAGGTAAAATGATCAACTTTTACTATTTACTATTTAGATATCTCCCTTAATATAATATATTAACTTGTGATTATTTTACCAACCGTCCATATAAGCGGTAACCTGATTAAGTCAAATTAAGTCCAACCAGCCATAAAGACGGAACCAAATTAAACCTGCCATATAGGCGGTAAGAAAATTTAATTACCAACCGACCAATCTGGCGGTATCCTTGATTAGTCAGGTTTAAACCAGATTAAAATGAATTATCAACCGACCAATATAGCGGTATCCTTTTTAAGTCAATATTTTAAATAGTGAATATATTATATTTAAGGGAGATTAATCTAAATAGCAACAGTAAAAGAATTACCTTTCACCATAGCAGGGGGAAGTTACCTCCTCATGTTGAATAGTAAAAACTGTAAAAATAAAAAAGTAAATTACTATTATTACAGAACGTAATTAAAATGAATTACAAATCTAAAATTTAAAAGAAACTAGATAGAAAACTCCATATTTACATCAGAGAATTCAGAGAGGAAGGTACATCTACAACTGAAATTTCGGGCTCTATTTATAGGCGTCAGTAAGGTGTCCACGTCGCGACGCGCGTGATTATCAACGTGGCAGCTTCTGGTTCGTCGCGTGGGATTCTGGATAAGGTGATAGGGTGACACATGGCAAGGCGGCTGAGAGCTCAATGATTGCGACACGTGGCGGCTCGTGATTGGCTGATTTCAGATTCTTATCTGCCACGTGTCAATTCGGATAAGTGAGTCAATAATTGAGCTGACGTGGCGATGATGTGGCACTTGTTGGACAATTATGACCCATAGCGTCACTATTTGTACAGATCATGGTGTTGTTGTACAAATTAACTATATGACAAATGAGATTGCACTCTTATCATTTGTGATTAGATCACCTAGATATATAAATGATAGAAGGTCCCTATGATTTATTCCTGGACAGAGAATGATATGAGACAGTATCAGTCCACGAAGGATAAATCATTAAATATCCCTAGTCAGAGTATTATCGAGATTGGACATCGATAAATGAGTAAAAGACTAGTATTACACTTGTGCGCGTTGTGAGGGCACAACGACATAGTTCTCATATATTTGGGTATATGATACTCATGCAAGTGTAATATGAGGTAGTGTTTTACGATGGTACGGGAAACAGCTTCGCTCTGGATAGACCCCATCGGAATTCCATTGGTATATGACTATGTGTCTATGGAAGTCCGAAATCAGGGTAGGTGTATTTGGTCTTAACCTGAGACTTGCACCGCTAATACTTGCGACAATCAATATACTTTGGTTGCGGTCGTCCAGGGCTTTAACAGGTTTTGTGTACGCCAATGCTGGGTATATTGAGAATCGTAGTGTGTTGGGTGTGATGTCAAGACGGAAGTGTCACTCCATTCATATGGAGATGATGGTCACGTAGGATACGGTACTAGTACTCTTAAGTACTGCAGTCATCGGGATAAAATGACAAGGTCATGTTTATCCGATTATAGAGACTAGTTACCAGACATCCGACATGTGCTTCGTACGGGGCAGACAAAATTCCAGCCCTAGGCCTAGCACGTGATCATTCGATACTGGACAGAAATACACAATACTACGTATACTACGCCTGATATAGATCCTTTATTCATGTAAGGATATTTACGGAGAATTGGGTAGGCATGGCGCTTTGCTAGAAGCCAACCTTGTCTTGTAAATTGGTATAAACGTAGTACTTGGTACTTACGTGTTCGGATAGTTCGACGACTGAATTTACTGCCAACATATCCGGGGATCTCATGGGTCGCTTCCCGAAGATTCACCGATGACGTATGACTCACACTCTAAATTAATCTGGGATTAATTAGAAGAGAGAGAAAGTTAATCTGGGATTAATTACGGAGATATTTTATCTGGGATAAAATATCAATTAAAGAGAGATAACGATTAATTTGGAATTAATCGAGAAATTAATATATTTGATATATTAAACGAAATTGGATTTCGACGCGGAATTAAAATTAGATTTTAATTCGGGCGAACAAATTAATTTAGAATTAATTCGTTAGCGACGTGAATAGTGAATTCACTAGGCGTAATCATTTAATTACAACGCAACGAAAAATTCGTTAATTTAGAATTAACGAACCCAGCCCGAGATTATTTATGAGCGCATTCGCATTTCGAATTCGAGTCTGGCACACAAGTCAAATCAAGTGTCAAATCATTAGTCGCATCAAACGTCAAATCATTAGTCACTTTGAGTGATGTGACAACTTGTCACTTGATTTGATTGATTGATGGATTGATTGATTGATGGAGGTTGTTGTGGCTTTTAATGTTTGACTTTTTGAAAGCCAAATACAAATGAAATGAATTTGAAATTCAAATTAGTGTATTAGATACACTTTAGCCATCAACCAAATTGATCTCTCTCTCACTTCTTCTCCTTTCTCTCCACACGCCCAAGGGCTAAAAATGCTCACTGGTTTTGCTCAAACCGAGAGCAATGGGAAGTACAAGAGTGTGATTTTGTGGCAAAATCACAAGTGCTACCACACTTACGAGACATGCGAAGGTGATAGGGAAGTCTACCCATGAGCCGGGAATCGTTCGACGAAGCTCGGAGCTTGAAGAAGGAGCACCCATGGCCGAATTTGGAGGGCAGTGGCAGTGAACTACCGTGACAGTCCAAAGGAGCAGAATTTCGATTTTGTTCATCGCCGCGTCGCTCAACCGATCGATGTGAGTATTCCGCAACTTCTTCAATTTGTATTCGCACATATTTCATGCTTATTGTTTATAATCTTGGGACCTTAGCTAAAACCAACAATGGCATCTAGGGCAAGGTTTGAGCATGAATTAACTTAGGGTTAAAATTTGGGTAAAAATGTGTTTGAGCATGATTAATGAAATTGGATGATTTAGAATGCTTAAAGTATGTTTAATTGATGATTGATTGGATCAATTTGTTGAAATTGTGATTGGATCATTTTTTCCCCAAATTGTTATGTTGGCCGAATGGTGCCCTAAGTGTGTTCTTGGTGAATTTTGATTTTTTGATTCATTGGATGTGTTGGAAATCATTCGGGAATGTTGATTTATGTCGATTGAGGATTTAATTGGATTAAAACCAAATCGGATATAAAATTCCCTAAATGCCGAGACTTTGAGCATGTATTGGGTTTAATTTTAATCAAAATGTGTTGGACATGTGATGATGAAAATGAACATGATTAATTGGGCTAATTGGTGTTTTGGAAATATTGAATTGGTTAATTAATTGTGTTATACACTTTAAGTAATTAAATTATGAATTTGGAATTTGGTAATTTAATTATTTTGGGCTCAAAATTGGATTTGGGCTTGTTATGTTGTGAATGGGCTTATTGGGCTTGTTTGTACCAAGTTAGGTTTAGGCCAAATGGATTGCTTCCATAAAGCCCAAATGCGACTAATGGACCTTTAAAGTTTAATTGGGCCTAAATTGATTCCTAGGCTTATGGGGTAATTCCCGGATTGGATTTTGGTTATTCGGTTTGACCCGAGTTGACCAAAAGTCCACGCCTTAAGAAATTAAGTAAAAGCCCATTGGACTTTAATTAAATTGACGTTTGACTTTAATCGGGCTTTGAGACCGTAACGATTAAATTGGAATTTAGTCGTAAAAGGTTCGTAATTAAAGTGTAGTATTTAATTTGGAATTAAATAGCGAATTAGAATTAAATGCATATTGAATTGGATTTAATTATGTAGTTTAATTTAATTCAAGAATTCGTACTTTGAGTACTTATTCGTAAAACGAGTTTGACTCGAGCAAAATCAAATCGTTGTTTGAACATTGGATGGTCACTAATTATCAGATTAATTATTTGATTAGATTGATTGATAACATGCTTGTGTGAATACATGGTTGCGATGCATGAATAATGTATATCAGATGTATACTAGATGGGTGGGACAATTTTAGAAATTGTTGTAATAAATTTGATTTATTAATTGGACCTGGGTGTCCAGCCTTATACCTCCATATTCTTTGTATTCTCTTCTCACCTATTCCCCTCAATGTAAATGAGGTTTCTTTAGAAGTGTAGTGTAACAGGTAGAAGTAAATACATGTGCTAGCGGGAGAGAGAAATGGAGAGATTTGATCTAGGATCAATGTGTATAGTATTCATCCGCATATCGTTATTATTTTATTATACGCGCTTTATTATGTGTTTAGAATGCATGTTTAAGGGTGTATGATGATGAGACCTTAATAAAGATAATAAATTGGTTGCCAATTTGCACTCGAAAAACCCTCGCAAAATATTAAGCGTCTTTCCTTCCATTGAGTGATTCTCACTCAAGATCCGAGACTAGCATTGGCTTGTTGGTCAAAGTCAAGGCCTTTGTCCGTCGAGGATGTGTTTGAATCACGAAGGCTTTGTTCCATATCAGTGTCTTGTCCAAGTTGTGGTTTGTTGGACAAAGTCAAGACCACTTCTTGTCCATCGACATTGATTACGAAGCTTTCCATGGTCAATGGGTCGCGCTTGACTAGGATCACTAAGTTTGTTGTGCCAAAGCCAAGGCTTAGTTGATTCAGAGGAAAAGGTTAGGTAATACATTGGATGTATTGGCATATATAAGATATATGTTTCGGACTTGGATGACCCCTACCGGATCTAGGAATTGGATTGGATCCAATCGATCTTAGAGATCTACCTAGTTAATTATCATACAATTTGTTGGCCAAAGTCAAGATGTGTGATATTTAACGGGATCCTAGCCCGCTAGGAAACACGGTTTCCCGAGTACTCGACAGAGGGTTAGAGGCTCGCCAAAAAATAGTGGGAGGCAAGAATTGAATTTGCAATATTCGTTTAATTACTTGCCATACACGCTCAAATCAAATATCAGTCGTCGTTATAAATTAAATGTTAGTTGGACTAATATTTAAATGTTGTTTTAATAAATAGTTGGACTATATTCAACTATTCATTTATAGTTGATTTTATAATTGGATTATAGTAATCAATATAATTGATTTTAATCTATTATTATAGATGATTAAATAGTTGGACTATTGTAATCCTTATAATAAATAGTACCTAAATCATTGATTAAATAGTTGGACTATTAAAATCAAGATAAATTGAAAGATTGACATTTAAAACATAATCCTGGGGAAAATGTATTTAAATGGTTTAATTTTCAAATTGGGAATAAAATTTCAGGATGGTCCTGGAAAATAATAAGTTACTTTATTTGATAAAATAACATATTATGCCTAAGCCCGGAGTTAAGCAAATAGTAGAGCATAATCTTTGGAAGATTAATGTGATGATAACTTTAGTGCTTAATCCATTATACTTACCACAGTAGACTCCCTAATTTCTGAATCAGAACTAAGGATTAGATCCTTAAAGTATGATAAATAAATTGAAGGATCTTTATAAATCTATACTTAGATTTTAGAAGTACTAAAATTGCAATACTTAACTCTTGGAGAGTTAATGACTATTCTCAAGAGACAAAGTCAAACTTTGCAATTAGGCAAGTAACGCAAGGCGCACCTTACTTCGATATTCTAGAAACCCGAGGCTTGGCCAAAGGCTTCTGGAGTATTGAAAAGGGCAAAGGCAAAATCATTATAATCTTTGGGAAGATAAATGACATATCCCAAAATGTCTGCCTAAATTGTGGCAAATGGGATCGCAGAAGCGTGATTACCGTTTGGACAAAGCAGACATGAAGGAATTGAAGACGAGCAAGGCTCTGACTTCAAATATGTTTGTCAAGATTATGTTCACTACTAGTATTGAAATTGGATTTTAAATACTTAGTGTGATACATAAATATATTGATGTTCAGAATCTATTTTGAACAGGATACTGACTTCAATAGAGATTTATCTGCGAATTGGAAACGGGACGAAAGTCGCTGTTTTAACCGCAGGTACCTAAGTTTAGGAACTACCTTCGGGTGTGTACTTAAATTAGGAAATTGTTATAATGTAACTAGTTTGACTAGATACATTATCTCTGTATCAGTGTTTAACCCGCTGCGGGTGAACCTTTATATTCTAGAACACTAAAGTGTTTTATTATATAAAGAAGATATTGAGATAAACACATTAGATGTGAATAACAGAATTTATATTTTGAATATAAATAAATCTCAAACGTAAAACATGACAAACAAATAGCTCAACTGATTTGATCAGATGAAACTTAATTGTGGCATTGTTGTCTGAGACACAATTAAACAAGAATCGTATATCCACACTTTTGAAGAGTGGGTACCAGGACAAATTTGATTCAATCAAATAAAGTCTACGAATCTAGTTTATTGGGCAAAGTGCCTAAAACACTATATACTTGGTAAAAGTGTAAATGCCACCAATCTGTTAGCCCTAGTTCATAGTGAAGCAAGTGGGCCCATATCTAGCTAGGCTAGAGGTGGATATGAATATTTCGTGACCTTTATGGATATGGCATCGCGTTATGGTTATGTGTTTCTTTTGAAGAACACAAATCAGAAACTTTTAAAGTTTCGACACGAAATAGACAAACAAATCGGCTAAAGTATTAAACCGTCACGGTAAGACCATAATGGAAAATACTTAGGCAATAAGTTTCTAATATACTTGAAAAAGTAAAGTATTCTTTCAAATGAGGACTCCTCCCGGAACACGTCATTTTGACGGTGTGTCCGAACTGAGTAACCGAATTTTGTTGGACATGATAAGGTTAATCATGAGTCGCTCTGAGCTACCATTTCCTTCAACGGATAAGCACTAACAGTGCAGAACTTATTTTGATTAAGGTTCCATAAAATCTATTTGACAGATTTCATATTCGATATGAACGGGAAAGAAACCGGGTTTCACATTCCTGAAAATTTGGGATGCTAGGCATACGTTTGGATGACCAAATTGGATAAGTGCCAAATGTTGGTTATCCTAGGGAAACAATAAGTATAGTACTTATACAACTCACAAGAGAACAATTAGATTGTTGCTCACCATGCGGTTTTCCTAAGAGGAATACCGATATGCAGTGGTAAGTGGGAGGATAGTAAAACTCGATGAAAATCGGAGTAATACTATTCCAGGCACCGAGTCCTAATGGAACACAAATAGTTCATCAAGGATGAAACTATACCATTAATCTTCGAATACACAAGAACCGCGTATGTCGGAGAGAGTCAGAAAACAACCTGGGTATGGGTTTCTGATCTCACCTTATAAAGATGGTAATCTTTTGAGGAATACCAACTGACTACGTATGAGGAAGTGATACAAGGTATCGACTCCCTGTTATGGAAAAGTGTCGTGAATCCGAAATGGATTCCATGTATATCAATAAGTTTGGATACTAGTTGATGTACCGCTAGGCATTGTGCCTATTGGTACTTATAAGTCTTCAAGGAAGACATACATGGATGGCAACATACCAACGTACTAAGCTAGGCTTGTAGCGGAAATGTATCGTTATCAACATTGTGTTGATTACGATTCAACCTTTTAACTGTTGCCATGGTAAATCCATTTGGAGAATGCTTGCTAAAGCTGCATGTTTCATTTATGAAATATGTAAGCTGAATGGGAAAATCGCTTTTTTGAAAAGGAAACCTTTTGGAGGATGTTTACAACATCCTGTTGATTTTGTCGTACCAAAACTAGCAAACAAGGTTTGCGGGTTATTCGATCCATGTTTGGATTGAAGCAAGCATAGGTTCTAGGAATTATCGTTTCGATGTGATCATAATGGTTTATGATCTAATTCAAAACGAAATGATTCTTGTGTATATAAGAGGGTTAGTGGGAGCGCACTGACAGTGGCTGTCCTATACAATAATGATAATTTATGTCATTTCTTGGAAATGATATTCCCATAAATAACTATAGGCGAAAGCTTGGCTTTCGATAAAACTCTCCGAGAAATCGTACATTGAAAAATGTACGCGACCTGGTGTCTCATACGCTTTGAGCATATGGATTCACAAACAGGCCAATCCAAGTGATAGTCACTGGATTGATGTTAAGAACATCCGTTAGTATCTTAGAGAACTAAGGATGCTGTCTTAATCTATGGAGATGGAGAACTTGAAGTGACTGGGATCACTGTAGCAAGTTTCCTAACCGATAAGACGACTATAAGTCGCAAACGGTACTATACAGTTTGAATAACGGAACAGTGAGCTGGAAATCTTCCAAGCAAGATACTGTTACCGAATAAACAACAAATGCGGGTTATTGCTGCAACTGAGGCCGCAATAGAAGCCATTTGGGTCGATAACAAATCTAATTAGATTAGATATAATTCTGTTAGCAGCTGAGCTAGGCGTCAGCACAGGCTAAAGAATTAATGGTCTCATCAACGATCCAGATATATACTTCGATATTCATCTGATTCATTCGGATCATACATCGTGGTGATGTGATGATCGAATAAATCGCATCAGACGATAATCATGCAAATCCGCTGACGAAAGCATTTCTCAGCAGTTTGAGCCAACCCTACATAGTTCGGGTGTAAGACACTCGAGTGACTGGCTATAGGCCAAGTGGGAGATTGTTGGACAATTATGACCCATAGCGTCACTATTTGTACAGATCACTGTGTTGTTGTACAAATTAACTATGTGACAAAGGAGATTGCACTCTTATCATTTGTGATTAGATCACCAAGATGTATAAATGATAGGAGGTCCTTATGATTTGTTCCTGGATTTAGAATGATATGAGACAGTATCAATCCACGAAGATAAATCATTAAATATCCCTAGTCAGAGTATTATCGAGATTGGACATCGATAAATGCGTAAAAGACTAGTATTACACTTGTGCGCGTTGTGAGGGCACAACCATAGTTTCTCATATATTTGGGTATATGATACTCATGCAAGTGTAATAAGAGGTTGTGTTTTACCGATGGTACGGGAAATAGCTTCGCTCTGGATAGACCCCATCGGAATTCCATTGGTAGTATGACTATGTGTCTATGGAAGTCCGAAATTAGGGTAGGTGTATTTGGCCTTAACCTGAGACTTGCACCGCTAATACTTGCGACAATCAATATATTTTGGTTGCGGTCGTCCAGGGCTTTAACAGGTTCTGTGTACGCCAATGCTGGGTATATTGAGAATCGTAGTGTGTTAGGTGTGATGTCAAGACGGAAGTGTCACTCCAGTCATATGGAGATGATGGTCACGTAGGATACGGTACTAGTACTCTTAAGTACTGCAGTCATCGGGATAAAATGACAAGGTCATGTTTATCCGATTATAGAGACTAGTTACCAGACATCCGACATGTGCTTCGTACGGGGCAGACACAATTCCAGCCCTAGGCCTAGCACGTGATCATTCGATACTGGACAAAAATACACAATACTACGTATACTACGCCTGATATAGATCCTTTATTCCTGTAAGGATATTTTCGGAGAATTTGGTAGGCATGGCGCTTTGCTAGAAGCCAACCTTGTCTTGTAAATCGGTATAAACGTAGTACTTGGTACTTACGTGTTCGGATAGTCCGACGACCGAATTTACTGCCAACATATCCGGGGATCTCATGGGTCGCTTCACGAAGATTCACCGATGACGTTTGACTCGCACTCTAAATTAATCTGGGATTAATTAGAAGAGAGAGAAAGTTAATCTGGGATTAATTACGGAGATATTTTATCTGGGATAAAATATCAATTAAAGAGAGATAACGATTAATTTGGAATTAATCGAGAAATTAATATATTTGATATATTAAACGAAATTGGATTTCGACGCGGAATTAAAATTAGATTTTAATTCGGGCGAACGAATTAATTTAGAATTAATTCGTTAGCGACGTGAATAGTGACTTCGCTAGGCGTAATCATTTAATTACAACGCTAACTGAAAATTCGTTAATTTAGAATTAACGAACTCGAACCCGAGAATATTTGCGAGCACATTCGCATTTCGAATTCGAGTGCAGCACGCAAGTCAAATCAAGCGTCAAATCATTAGTAGCATCAAGCGTCAAATCATTAGTCACTTTGAGTGATGTGACAACTTGTCACTTGATTTGATTGATTGATGGATTGATTGATTGATGGAGGTTGTTGTGGCTTTTAATGTTTGACTTTTTGAAAGCCAAATACAAATGAAATGAATTTGAAATTGAAATTAGTGTATTAGATACACTTTAGCCATCAACCAAATTGATCTCTCTCTCACTTCTTCTCATTTCTCTCCACACGCCCAAGGGGCTAAAAAATGCTCACTGGTTTTGCTCAAAACCGAGAGCAATGGGAAGCACAAGAGTGGGATTTTGTGGCAAAATCACAAGTGCTAGCACACTTACGAGACATGCGAAGGTGATAGGGAAGTCTACCCATGAGCCGGGAATCGTTCGACGAAGCTCGGAGCTTGAAGAAGGAGCACCCATGGCCGAATTTGGAGGGCAGTGGCAGTGAACTACCGTGACAGTCCAAAGGAGCAGAATTTCCATTTTGTTCGTCGCCGCGTCGCTCAACCGATCGATGTGAGTATGCTGCAACTTTTTCGATTTGTATTCGCACATATTTCATGCTTATTGTTTATGATCTTGGGACCTTAGCTAAAACCAACAGCACTGACGTGGCGACACATGGCGAAAGTGATTGTCGGCACCATAGAATTGTGACACATGGCACGCTGTGATTGGCTGATGATGACGTGGCAATGACGTGGCACTTTGACTCGGTCAACCGGTTCTGTAGATGATGATGTGGCAGACACGTGGAGTGACACGTGGCGATGGCGACTGTCGGCGCCGTAGGATGATGACACGTGTCACGGCGAAAGTTAGCAGATCGGCTGTGATGGTGACACGTGGCACGGCGCACGTTAGCAAAGTCAAATTTCCCGGATTTTGACTTGTGTACCCGACGCAAACCTTTGGCGTCGCGACGCGATAAAATTACCAAAATGTCATTTTGTCCAATTTTCATTGTTTTGGGCCCAAATCACCTCCAGAGAGTCTTGGAACTTTATTTATCTACAAAATAACACAAAACACATCAAAATATTCACAAAACTCAAGAAACTATACAAAATATTAAGTTAAATGAGTGGGAAATAGTGATATAATTACCATTCATCACACCCCAAACCTAACATTTTGCTAGTCCTCGAGCAAAACATAGAATAAAATAACATAAACATCTTTAAAATAAAATTTAACTAAGCCACTTTCGTAGGGATCACAGTTGCATTTAGTGTATGCAACAAGCCTTTAAACCACTAGGTGTCTCTAGTGGACGAGTTGTAGTCTCGTGAGGGTTTACAGTAATGATACCCACAAACATTTTACAAAAGTAAAAAATGTAGTGAAACTAATGCACACAAAAGCAAAAAGACAAGCAAAAAGAGAATAAATAAGTTAGTGACTAATCAGATGAAACTTATACTCCAAGTTACTAGTTGTTTTCTTTCTTTCTAAATTACTGAATAAGTAAATTCTCCGGTTATATTTACCATTTTCCATATGCACATCCGACAAAATATTAATCAATTCATTTTTACCCACAACAGTCATAAGTGCAGTCGATAAGAGAGTAATATTTTTGTCCTAAAGTTTTATCAGAATTCACACCTTTTTGTAGCAATGGAATAATTTTCTGATTTTTCTGATTTTTTCTTTGATTTTTGATTTTTTTTTATTTATATACAATATCTTCCATCTATGTAACGAGTGTTGGGTCGGTGGCTCCCAAACCAGTTGGCTTTAGGGCACCATGTGTTAAGACACCCTTACAGACTTAATTACTCAGACTTCAGATATATATATTTTTGCAGCATCTTTGATCCATGTTGCGAGCTTTGGGCCAGTGACTCCCAAACCAGTTGGCTTTAGGGCACTAGGTGTTAAAACACCCTTACAGACTTAATAACTCGGATCTCAGATGTTTTTTTTTACTCCATCACTTTTTGAGATGCTTCCTCCAATTAAACTAGAGCACTGAATATTACAAACTTTTCAATTTTAGCTCATGTCCGTATGTTACAATGCATGTTGATAATACCTGCTAACTGAGCATATGAAGATCCATTTTAGTCAGTTTTATGGAGAACTTACAAATTAAATAATTCAAAAAGAAATAAACAAAAATTAACTTGTTTAAAAAATGGATTGAGATACGTATCAGGAGTGGAAATTCCTTACACAGCTATCTCTTACCAATTTCACATTTTTAGTCAAAATAAAAACACAAAAACGCAAAATATTTTTGTAATTTTTGAAAAATTTTCAATTTGTTTTGTATTTTTCGAAAAATTTTGGACTAAAAATAAAAACAACACACAAACTAAAAACAAGGTACTGATCAACTAATTCCCTCCCCCAAACCTAAATGAGACATTGTCCCCAATGTCTTAAACATTAGAAGAAGAGTTTAGAAGATAATACATGGTTAGCTGAAATTCTACATGAAATTAAAGGTTAAGATCCAGATTAATCCGACACCTCTTACCACGATCATCCTCGGACCAATTTATCTTTGAAAGGATAGGGTCAACTTGTGGTTCATAGGCTAAGAGTTGGTCTATTAGATCCGAAGCAGTTCTGGCAGTGAAGAGGAGTTCTTTTAAAGGTTTTGACACGAACCCATTTCTCCGGGCATCATCAAGAAACACACAAAGAAAATCATAAAATCCATCAATGTTCAGGTTCGCCCAAGATAGCACTATAAAAATTTCCTCTAATGTGCCCAAGCCACCTGGCAAAGCTATTAAAGCATCATCACTGTTAATCATTTATATCAGTCGTTCAGACATACCGGACACGATTAACTCTTCTCCATTTGATGGTCCAATAAGATTTGCCTCCGCCAAGGGTTTTGGGATGATTCCCAAAACTTGACTGCCTCCCTCCTGTACAGCTTTTGAAACGATCCCCATTATTCCAAGATTGCCTCCGCCATATACTAAGTGCATATTCCTTGCAGCTAAGACTCGACCCAATTCTTGTGCTACGTATTGTGGCTTAGTATAAACACTAGTACAGCAAAACACACAGATGTTTTCAACTCGTCTTCTTGAAGTGGCTTCCATGTTTTACTCTGGATGTCTTTATAAGTGAAATGATGAGTTAAATTTATAACACCTGAAAAGGGGTGAGTAAAATAATAGCACTAGTATCTGCCAAATGACAATTATTAGTTAACAGTAAAATAAATCGTGATAGTAAAAAAGGTCTGGATCCTGTCGGAGAAAATAAAAGAAAACAACAAAACAAATTACAATTATTAGGAAAAGACAAAGAGATATAATATGTACAAGAAAAGTAGCGGCTTGATTGACGTCTATGCTTCAGGGACAAGCTTCACATCCAATTTTCTTATAAATTGGCAAACAGGGTCTTTTTGAGTCAGATTCCCGAGACTTAACTGTTGTCTTTCTTTTTGAAATTGTGTATGTAATTTGCGAATGGCTATGTGAACATATCCACTGGGATGCGTCTCAAGAGTCGAAGATATATTATCTATAGACTCCTTACTCAAGACATCCCTAATGAATTTAATTTTATCTTCGCGATTATCAGACACCATTCCTAAATAACGACAACGAGTATTGCAATTCCAGCATGCACATTTGTAACAAACACCCATTTGCTTAGCTCTACGTTTCTTTGCATATGTGTTTCTTCCAAAACCAGGCAGATGTGAAATAAAAGATTCAGAAGACTCACTTGCCAATCAGACCCGTGCTTCAATAACCCAACGAATATCATTAGGAACACCATGGATCGTTAGTAATCTCATATGTTCCAAGCCAGCTTTGTAGACTTTCATCAGAGAGTTTTGAGAGAGAGAAGGAAATTGCTTGTGAAGTTTTGCAAGAACTTCTTCCATCCTGAAATGTCTTAATCTGCAAAAACTAAACACATAAAATTAAATCACACCAAATCACAATATATACACAAATTGCATGGGTTGCCTCCCTGCTAGCGCTAAGTTTAAAGTTGTCAGCTATACGTGACTTCTCGAACGTTAGGCTGGATCTGAAAGTGTGACACTTTCTTTTTGACACACTTGTTTTTAACCTTGAATGTTTTGTTGGAGTCAAGATCATGTATCTCAACGGCTCTATCTGGTAAAACTTTGGTGATCACAAATGGACCTGACCATCGTGATTTTGGCTTCCATGGGAAGAATTTCACCCTTGATTTGTTTATCAGTACCTTCTGCCATAGTTCCAGTTGTATGCGCACTAACTTCTCATCCTGTCTCTTCTTGGCCTTTTCTTTGTACAATTTGGCATCCTCAAAAGGCTGATTATGAAATTCCTCCAATTCGTTGAGCTGGTGGAACTTTTTCTCTTCTGTTGTTTGTAGTGCAAGAATTGACTTTTTCAGTGCAAAAGACGCTTTATCTTCAGGTCCACGGGTAATTGATATGTTTTAAGTTTGTCAATAGAACTTTGCATTGCATTGGAGTTCTGAATAGTACTGTGTATCACATCAAGTCTGAAACATTCCTCATTCTTTTAATCATCTGGGAAATTCATGGCCTTGAAAACATTGAATGTTACTTCTTGGTCCTGTACCCTCATGGTTAATTCTCATTTTTGTACATCAATAATGGTTCGACCTGTAGCCATGAACGGTCTCCTGAGGATGATTAGCACGTCTGCGTCTTCCTCCATATAAAGGACAATAAAATCTGCTGGGAAAATGAATTTGTCAACCTTGACCAACACATCCTCAACTACGCCTCTCGGAAATACGAGCTTTCTATCAGCAAGTTGTAGAGAGACTGAGGTGGGCATTGTTTCTCCAATCTGCAGTTTTCTGAAAATAGAAAAAAGGCATCAAGTTAACACTAGCACCTAAATCACATAAAGCCTTACCAAAGTTATGTTCTCCTATGATGCATGGAATGGTAAAACTGCCAGGATCTTTCAACTTTGGGGGAAGCTTCCTTTGAATGATAGCACTGCATTTTTCCGTCAATGATATTGTCTCGTAATCTCCCAATCTCCGTTTTCGTGAAAGAATGTCTTTCATGAATTTTACATAGCTGGGCATTTGTTCCAAGGCTTCTGCAAATGGAATGTTGATATGCAGCTTTTTGAACACCTCCAAGAATCGAGCAAATTGTTTGTCCAGTTTATTTTTCTGAAGACGCTGAGGAAAAGGTGGAGGTGGAGTGATCTGTTCTTTTTCCTTTGCTTCTTTTTCCTCCATCTGTTGCTTTGTTTCTTTTGGAACTTCCTCAGCAGTTGTTTTGGCTCCAACATCTTTGTTGATTTCAGTACCACTTTTTAACATGATGGCATGACACTGCTCATTCCCTATGTTCCTTGGATTTGGTTCTGTGTTACTGGGAAGATTCCCTGGCGGTCTGTAACTTTGAGCATTGGCCAGTTGTCAAATATGATTCTCCAGTGCTTTGATGGAAGCTGATTGGCTCTGAAAGATAGCATCATATGCTGCTTGTTGCTTTTTGAACATCTCTGCAATCCATTCTTTCATTTCTGGTTCTTTTTCAAACTCCTGGTTTTGCTGTTGGAATCCTGGTGGTGGATAGTTCTTTTGCTGAGTTGTTACTCCATGAAAAATTGGGATGATTTCTCCACCTTGGGTTGTAGGTGTTGGAATATGGATTGTTCCCCTGTCTGTTGAAATTATTGACAAAATTCACCGTCTCTTCAAGTTGGTTCGGCTCTGGTGCTCCTCCATATGGTGAACTTGTGGATCCAGTGGTAAGAGTCTCCATGAATTTGCATATCTGATCCAGCTTGGCGTTGACTGCGGTATTGGCTCCACTTTCATAAATTCCTGCAATTCTTTGGATCATGCTCCTTTTTGTTGGCCACAATGAATTGTTGTTGGCCATTTCTTCGATTAGGTCCCAGGCTTGATCTTCTATTTTTCCATTAAAGCTCCTTCAGCAGCAGCATCGATTGTGGTTCTCATCAGTCCAGAAAGTTCATTATAGAAGGTTTGGACTTGAAGCCATTTTGGAATCTCATGGTGAGGACATTTCCGGAGCAAATCTTTGTATCTTTCCCAAGCTTCGTAGAGAGTTTCTGAGTCTTGTTGCACAAAGGATGTGATGTCATTCCTCAGCTTTCCGGTTCTGGCTGGTGGAAAGTACTTTGCAAGAAATTTGGTGGCTAAAGTGTTCCAAGTTGTGATGGAACCTGCTGGTAGTGAATGTAGCCAAGCTTTAGCTCTGTCCTTCAAGGAGTATGGGAAAATACGCAGTCTCATTGCTTCTTCAGCTTCTCGGTTGTAATTGAAAGTGCCGCAAACTTCCAGGAAGTTGCTGATGTGGGTATTAGGATCTTCAGTTGCATTCCCCCCATACTGAACTGACTGCTGAATCATCTGAATGCATGTTTTGATGTCACCTGCATTTGCTGGTAATGGAGGAAGTACAATACATGAAATGAGTCTGTCAACCACCGAATGGTTCTGTCTCGAATGGGAATTGGTGGTGCAACCTCCAAAGGTTCAGGTTCCATGTTAACAATTGCTTCTTGGCCTTCTCGCATTTCCCTTCTCAATTGTCTGATGGTTCTTTCAATCTCTGGGTCAAGCGGTCGAAATTCAAAGCTTCTGGTTCGTCTCATGAAGTTTCTGAGAACCTGAAACACAAGAAAATAAAAACAATAAGTAAAAAGAAAATTAGATACAAGTAAAGGTATCTAACCTTAAAACTAATAGTGAAATATTAATAAGTCCCCGGCAACGGCACCAAAAACTTGATCGGTGCTTACACACGCGTATAACGCAAGCGCACGTATCGTTCAAGTAGTATAAAAAATATCAATCCCACGAGGACTTAATACCTAAGCTATTAATTTTATGAGGTCAAATGATTACTAGTATCTAACATGTTGATTGATTGATTTGAAATGGTGATGATTCTAATTTAAAAACAAGTAAATAAAATTACACGAAGGTTGGTTTAAGAAAATTCAATATTAAAACTATCCACGGTTTTGAATCTTTCTAATATCTTTTAAAAGATGAAGTGGTTATTTCATGGTTGTGTAATAAATCGGTTTACTAACCTGGAACACTAAATTATGCAAAAGCCTCTGTCGATGGTCAGACGCAAATACCCAATTTAACCCAATTGAACCATATGTCTATGTCAACCAAATTATTTGGATTCATTAAGTTTAAGTTCCAATTATGGGTACCCCCGCCCGACAGGTATATGTCTATCCTGTAAGGAAATCTATTAAAGGGTTATCTATCCTCAAGGAAGATCGTGGGCTATTAAGTCTAAGGCTGAAACCTAAAATTCCTTTGTCAAGTTTATTTTAGATTTACCACATCAATCTTATTGGTGATCAGACAACAAGAAGCATTAAGCTTAAGACTTAATAAATAAACCTTTAAATTACCCAAACTATAAAATAACCCCTTATAAACCGGTGATATTAGAATTCATCACAACCCCAGATAACTAACTTAGTTACGACACATAACTAGGGCTAGTAAAAACTTAAAAGTAAAAGACATAAATTAAAAATGCTGAAAAGTAATTGCGGTAAAGTAAAGCTGAAAAGTAAATTACAATAAAATAAAATGCTAAGGTAAAATGATCAACTTTTACTATTTACTATTTAGATATCTCCCTTAATATAATATATTAACTTGTGATTATTTTACCAACCGTCCATATAAGCGGTAACCTGATTAAGTCAAATTAAGTCCAACCAGCCATAAAGACGGAACCAAATAAACCTGCCATATAGGCAGTAAGTAAATTTAATTACCAAACCGACCAATCTGGCGGTATCCTTGATTAGTCAGGTTTAAACCCAGATTAAAATGAATTATCAACCGACCAATATAGCGGTATCCCTTTTAAGTCAATATTTTAAATAGTGAATATATTATATTTAAGGGAGATTAATCTAAATAGCAACAGTAAAAGAATTACCTTTCACCCTAGCAGGGGGAAGTTACCTCCTCATGTTGAATAGTAAAAACTGTAAAAATAAAAAAGTAAATTACTATTATTACAGAACGTAATTAAAATTAATTACAAAACTAAAATTTAAAAGAAATTAGATAGAAAACTCCTATTTACATCAGAGAATTCAGAGAGGAAGGTACATCTACAACTGAAATTTCGAGCTCTATTTATAGGCGTCAATAGGGTGTCTGCGACGCGCAGCCGCGTCGCGACGTGCGTGATTGTCGACGTGGCAGCTTCTGGTTCGTCGCGTGGGATTCTGGATAAGGTGATAAGGTGACACGTGGCAAGGCGGCTGTGAGCTCAATGATTTCGACACGTGGCAGCTCGTGATTGGCTGATTTCAGATTCTTATCTGCCACCTGTCAATTCAGATAAGTGAGTCAATAATTGAGCTGATGTGGCGATGACGTGGCGACACGTGGCGAAAGTGATTGTCGGCACCAAAGAATTGTGACATGTGGCACGCTGTGATTGGCTGATGATGACGTGGCACTTTGACTCGGTCAACCGGTGATGTGGATGATGACGTGGCAGACACGTGGCGATGGCGACTGTCGGCATCGTAGGATGATGACACGTGGCACGACGCACATTAGCAGATCGGCTTGTGATGGTGACACGTGGCACGGTGCATGTTAGCAAAGTCAAATTTTCCCGATTCTGACTTGTGGACCCGGTGCACATTAGCAAGTCTTGGTGCATGTTAGGCGTCGCGACGCCAAAGGTTTGCGCGTCGCGATGCGATAAAATTATCAAAATGCCCTTTTGTCCAAATTTCACTGTTTTGGGCCCAAATCACCTCCAGAGAGTCCTGAAACTTTATTTATCTACAAAATAACACAAAACACATCAAAATATTCACAAAACTCAAGAAACTATACAAAATATTAAGTTAAATGAGTGGGAAATCTTGATATAATTAGCACTCATCAGCATCCTCACGTGTTTACGATCTAGTAAATCCATGGCCGTGGTATAACTTCAGAAATCAGTTTCGAGTGTTATTTAGAGATCGTAAATTGAAAGTCGAATGTATTATATTGAACGGATTTGACGTTTCATCTACATCCCAGGTATAATACAGATAGCCTGTGACGGAGGGATTATACATATGCGATGACCTCAGCTTGTATAATTTAGCGAGATTATCTGTGGACGTCATAATCCATGAGTGGGTGGATTATGGACACGAAATTGGATTTCGTGACGGATAAACCTAAACTTAGAGAGTCCCACAATATGAAGTGTACTCGTTGAGTTACTTGGGCAACGCGATATGAATATACGAATTATTCATTATACTTCACCGGATTAAGTGAGTTAATTCGGATCGTTTAATCGTTAACGATACACATGCATAGGGGATTTTGGTCAATCCTAATTTTTGTGTATTTGTATTTGATACATAATACGATTAAATACACATTAATTATCCGTCAAATGCGATTTTGACACATGCCATAAATATATGTATTTGTTATTTAATGTAAATAAAAATACATATTTGGATGCTATTTAATTATTTAGTTATTTAATTGTTAAATAATTAGATAATTGAAAATTAAATATCTTATCCATTTGTCATAATTAGTATGATAAATGGTGATTTTTTATTGGAACAAATGGCATGACTTTAAATTAGGCTAAATGTGTACAAATTTAATTTGTTACTTAAAAGCTTAATTCTTTTAATTTTATTAAAATGGCAAATGACCAAAATACCCCCTTTATGCAAAAGTCGGTCATTAGGCTTCATAAAAGGAAATTTTATTTTCTTTTTCTTCAACCAACCTCCAATGCCGTGAGCTACCAAAGAAAATGGGTTCTAAAATTTTGTTTGATAATCCATGGAAAAGTGAAGAAAAAATCAAGAAAATGGTTAAAGAAAATTGGAGAATTAAAGGTAATCTTCATAACCCCCAAGCTTGAAATTAGTTTCTTGTTTCTTTATTTCTTAGAATGGTTCTAGGGTTTCTTTGCTTATAAATTTTGGGGCTTTTGATGTTGGTTGATGGATTTGGAAGCTTAAAGCATGTGTGAAGTAGATTTGGATAGTATTATAGTAATATTTATCCAATTTAATCATTTGATGATGAGTTGCTATTCTAGAGTGTTATGACCACTCTTGTAACACCTAGAATTGTTCTTGGGTTGTTCATATGCGGTGACTTGATTTGGTATTGAGTTTAATTTGATTAATGTTGAAAAATTGGATTTAAAGCATGATAAATTGGCAATTTCGTTTTCTGTTTCAGACCTGGAATGGATCTGATTTTGTTGATGAAAAATATGTTTTATGAATGTTTTGGATGTATTTTGGGTGTTGGAATCATTGTCGGAAATTATTTCCGAGTTGAAATAAGCGAAAACGGCCAAAAACGGCGTTACCGGGTGACTTTTGAGTCAACCGGTTGACGGCTGCCCAAACAATGAATCCGTCACTGTTCGGGCAGCCCATGAACTGTCCTGACACTATTGGGGCTGACCTGGGCAGTCCCTATATGTATCGGGTGGTCGGTTCGGTCAAAAATGTGTTTTGCGTCATTTTACGGAAAAAACGGTTTTCGTAAAAGTTTCGCGACGTTTCAACCTTATTTATGTTGATATTTGATGTTGAATAAATAGGTTTAGGTGAAATATGAATAAATTATTCATATTAGATATTGAATAATTTATTCGGTAATTTGAAAAAGTTTTAAATTACGATTTCGCCCGAACCGCGCTTCCGCTGCACCCTTTCCCCAAAACCCCAACAAAAATGGTATCAGAGCGGGTCTGATGCTTCATCCTTTACATTACTCATGCTTGATATTTGATATATAATCCAATTTTAATGTTCGCACATGCTTGGAATCTATATATGTTTCTTTACTTTTCGGTTCAACACTAACAAAAATGTAACTGAAATTTAATAGTTAAATTGTGTTATGTTTTCTAAGGTAGATTGAATGTTTAGAAAGTGATTTAGATTAAAATTATGCATTTGATGTAGATTATAGCTTCCAAGGAAAATCCCCGCTTTTAAATATGGTTGTAAAGTAACGTATATTGGATACATGTTCTTGGTCTGTCTTGTCAGTACGGTTTATGGGTATCTTTCTATAATTGCATCCGAGATCGTGCCAAAGCTGTGAGGGTGTAGGTTATAGAATTATTATCATACCAGTTGTATATTGATACTGGCTCCAGTGAAAGGAGAAATCCTGAACGTGCCAAAGCTGTCAGGACTACATCGGTAGCTTGCGTTTGTCATTGACAAGTGAAGCCTTGATACTCATCCTTATGAACGTTCCAAAGCTTTCATAATGAGAAACGTCAGGACCAAAAATCAGGAGTCACTGGTGAGTGATTGACAATGGGTTGTCTACCTAATGAATATACGTAGCGAGAGATCGTGCCAACTGTAAGTCGAATATATTCATGGATCCTACTCTCACTATGGAATTCGATTTAATTATTGAAAACCCCGTTGTCCGTTGGGGATTACAGTATTATGTAAAGTAGTGGGAGACACTGCTTGGTTAAAAATCCATAACTAAAGCAGTGCGTAATTTTATGGAATTTACTGCTTTCATTTTCCTTTTATTCTATATTGTCTATAGAATTATACTTCTAATCCATTGCATGCTTATTACTTGAATAGATTTTCTGACTTTACTTATGGTTGCGTAATTCTAGAATAGGTTCTAGAAAGACAGTAGACTTAGATATTGTTAGATTAGTTTAAAACCATCGGGAACTGCTGTTCCAATTTTCTTGAAAAATCAAGATGGTTTATGACTTAGTTTCTAAGTCACGAATTAGGTAATCTAAATAGATATCTTTTAAGGATATAATAGTCTTGAAAGAATTGTTTCTTATGCAGTAAGAATTGACTTGAATAGTTCATGTCTCGAAATTCTTGACTGGCATTAAGAAAACCCCTTTAGTATTTGTTTATCTTATAATGACGTTTCTTGGCTTTAATGACTTTTAGAAGTCACATGTCTGACACAGTTTGCTAATCAATTATTTGCAATCGTTGTGAATAATTGAACACAAATTATAAAGCTTAAGAAAAGATATGCGTATAATTGTGTATAGAGAATATTGATTCTCATAATACGACAACTATAGGTATTGGATACCAGATCTCCCGTCTGGTTATTTGAAATAATGTTGAATAACTGTTTTTGATATTTGATATCAGAACTTGTAACTATTGGATAGTTACTTGTTCTGTACTAAACAGTTGTTACATATTTAATATGACTAGTAGTGTCATTGATGAAAGATTACATAAGAAAAATATTCGGTAAAGTGAATAACTTAGACTGTGCTTTATGAATTTTCATATAAAGCATTAGATGCACAATCCTTATGGTAAAGGATGGTCTGATATGAGATCACCCATGTATGCTTATCCATTTAATGAATATTGTATTCAGATATGATTGAATCTCATTTAACCAATGATCGACATTGGACCACAAATTTATTAAACTAATACTTAGATGTATGTAGTTAAATGAATTAATAATTGCCTCAGATAGTTTTCTATACTCCGTAACTTAGTTAATGATTTGTCATGACTTAGTTTTACGTGTTTCTAATAGAAAACATTTGAACGTCTTGAGGGTTCAAGAACTTTCAATATGTTTCTAATGAAACGCGGATAGAATATTTTGAATGGTTCAAGATATTCTATTTGTAGTGTTGAAAACTATATTTTAAATTTATCGTGAGTCTTTGAATTGTTCAAAAGTTTGATATGATCAAACATATGAATTAAGGCAATTAGTTTTAAAGTTGTTTAATGAATGTGATTCTTACTCAATATTAAACTTTCAATGATTCCATCTTGATGGAATTGGTCCAGTGGGAGTAATTGAATCTTATGATTTGATTCGTTGATATTGAGTCTTACCGAATTAATTTCAATACTCTTGGGTTAATGCTTCAGTAACACTAATTCATCTCTTTAATTAAGGTTTCCATTTGTTTCTATAATTACATATATGATATGTATAGGTAGAAAATTCGAGTCTTGAAAAGTTTGAGATTTGAGATTTTCTTTTGTATAATTGTTATATAATTGAAAGTATTGTGCCTCGGAGGTACAGTAAGGTTTATCATTTATTCTATCTTTAATAGAAATATTGTATTCTATTTGATAGAATATCTTTTCTATGATCCCGAGTAATAAAATTATTTTACTACTTAGTGTGTACATCAAATGTTGATGATTGTAGAAAAGACTTGATTTATGAAGTCAAAATGTGAGAATGATAAAACTATAGTGGAATCACATAATAATAAGATGAAAAGACCCTTAGACAACTTCCGTATAAGTCCATAGGATGTCTGAATCATTTACAAAGTATTTGATACTTAATGATTATGTTGTTTTCTTATCGAAGAAAATTATCCTAAAACTTATAGTGGGAGCGATATTTGATATCGATTTCAGAAGCAAACATTGAACCATATATCTAAAATTGTTCGTAGCTTACTACGATCAATTTTTGAACTTGATTAAGCTTTCGTTATGAATCGTTCATAATATGTGAAAATTATTTGCGCAACAAAAGTTAAGTGAGCTTGATAAAGGTTTGACCTTTATAGTATGACAATGAGAAAGGTTATCCTCAGTAGTCTATTGTAGATTCTGAGAATACCTATCTCTGGTTGCACTGATTGAACAGTTAAAGATCTGTTGGTTAATATTAATATTAAACTTGTATTCCGGCTAAAGAATGTAAAAAGGCGTTCTTGAGTGATTTCTTCGAATGAGAGATCCGTAATGATTTCTTTGTTTGAAGAATTCATTCTAGAATGGCCCTAGAGTTTGTATTCTGCTAAGATCACAGTTTGATATATTGGCTTATAGAGCCATTGTAGACTCAGATAAGCTTTTCGAAAGTCTGTGTTCTTTCATTTTTGATACAGTTAGATTGTCTGATTTTATCAAAGCATAGAGAATACATATTTGGTAGTAGAGTCAATGGGAGCGTACAAATTTCTTTCTAGTGTTATATATCCTAAGTCTTCTTTTCTCCGTGGAAGCAGTGATAATAGTCTCTGTTATATTTGATATAAGTTTAATATATAATATAAAACTAATAGACTTGTGAGATACTCCTATTAGTCCGCATATTAGATATGATCTAATAAAAGACACACAAGACTATTGTTTAATGACAGGTTAGTATAACTGTTTGATAGTTAACGTGTCTTTTATATATATAATATTCATCTTTCGTAAAGATGATTCCTTTGTCGAAAAAAGACTGATTAGAATGTTTAGTCGATCTTATGCATCATAGGATGATGACGTAATAAATATTGTATTGTGTGTGATTAAAGATATCAATTTAATTGTAATGTTACGAGTTATTTGATATGCTGCGGACTATATGATGGATCTTGAAACATGTTCTTTGTGATCTTTGAGATATTAAGAATAAGTTTCTTATTCATGGAGAATTTAGTCTGCAACCATAAGGTCAGATTAGTTTTGATCCTAATTATGACATTAGATGGTCTATATCATATAAAGTCAGAAAAGATGCAGTGAGAATGTCACCATTGATTCAACTGTACTAGTGGAATCAGTTGCAACTTATGAAGTATTGACTTAAGAAGTTGCAAAGTGACCTCAATTATTAGAAATGTTTATATTAGTGTAGTGTTTGCGGTTGTCTTATAGCATTTGGATTTGATTTCTAAATACATATACAACTCAGTAGCTATAGAACAATATTGATATAGTTTCTGAGTCATATTGATGCGGAATTTGGATTCTGCAAATACGATGATGCTGGTTAAGGAAAACAGTTGGGTTTATTGGACAGACTCGATTTGTTAAAGCAGACTTACTTGTTTTTCCTACCTCTTGAGTGCTGGTGAGCTCTTGAGAGCCATGAGTATGCGATACACATTAAGATGTGTATAGGATACCATGGATTAGCATTAGAGCAAATGGGAGAAATTTGTTAGGGTTGGTGCTCGGAGTGCCAATCCGGATCGTATTTATTCCGATTCATAATACGAGCAATTCTATTTCCATAATATTACTAATTTAATGGTTGCACACCTTGTCTTTTATACACTTATTCGATCTAATTACGATTAGATATCTGATTTTGATTAGATTGAAACTAAATCTGGTTTAGTGATACATGTATATTAGACAAAGACCCTAGGATTTACAATATAGTGCGCAGTTACAACGTAGTTTGTAATTGACATTCAGAAGCGCACTATAAGATGTATATCCTTAAATAAAGTTCATGGTCAAGATTTGCTAACACGGGTCGGTTAGTAAAATCCGTTGAGACCAGTACATGTCGTATATCGTGACTTGATCCGATGGTTTATCCAATGAACCATGAGTCTCGGAGACTCGTATAGAATTGTAGGTGTTTATTTTTGATAAGACACTGAAGTACTCACTTAATATTTCCTAATAGATGGTACAACCATGTCAAGAGGAATCTTCTTGAGTTGAGCGAGCATAAAGTGCTTCTGACTTGAGATAACCACAGTGGGATCTATGAGTTATCCTCCACACTTGATGGCAGTCACGTCATATCTATTCATGATTAGACCTCCGCCTGTTCGTTGGGTGTGGAACTAATGCTCATGATATCTAGTGCGTATCAAGATATGATCTGTCAGTCCTATGTACAGGGCATATGCATCCTCACGTGTTTACGATCTAGTAAATCCATGGGCCGGGGTATAACTTCGAAATCAGTTTCGAGTGTTATTTAGAGAATCGTAATTGAAAGTCGCTGTATGTATAACCGAACATATTTGACGTTTCATCATATCCCAGGTATAATAAGGATAGCCTGTGACGAAGGGTTATACGTATGCTATGACCTCGGCTTGTATAGTTTAGCGAGATTATCTGTGGACGTCATAATCCATGAGTGGGTGGATTATGACACAGAATTGGGATTTCGTGACGGATAACCTAACTTAGAGAGTCCCACAATATGAAGTGTACTCGTAGAGACTTGGGCAACACAATATGAATAATACAACAGGTTATTAATTATACTTCACCAGATTAAGTGAGTTAATTCGGATCGTTTAATCGGTTAAACGACAACACATGCATTATGGGATTTTGGTCAATCCTAATTTTTGTGTATTTGTATTTGATACATAATACGATTAGATACACATTAATTATTCGTCGAATGAGATTTTGCACAATGCCATAAATATATGTATTTGGTATTTATATAAATAAAAATACATATTGGATGTTATTTAATTGTTAAATAATTAGATAATTGAAAATTAAATATCTTATTCATTTGTTCATAATTAGTATGATAAACGGTTGATTTTTTATTGAACAATGGCATGATTTAAATTAGGCTAAATGTGTACAAATTTAATTTGTTAATTAAAAGCTTATTTCTTTTAATTTGATTAAAATGGAAAATGACCAAAATACCCCCCTTTATGCAAAACTCGGTCATTAGGCCTTCATAAAAGGAAATTTTGTTTTCTTTTTCTTCACCCACCTCCATTGCCGTGAGCTACCAAAGACAATGGGTTCCAAAATTTTGTTTGATAATCCATGGAAAATGAAGAAAAAAACAAGAAAATGCTGAAGGAAAAGTGGAGAATTAAAGGTAATCTTCATCACCCCCCAAGCTGGAAATTAGTTTCTTGTTTCTTGATTTCTTAGAATGGTTCTAGGTTTTCTTTGCTTATAAATTTTGGGGCTTTGATGTTGGTTGATGGATTTGGAAGCTTAAAGCATGTGTGAAGTAGATTTGGATAGTATTATAGTAAATATTTATCCAATTTATTCATTTGATGATGAGTTTTCTATTCTAGAGTGTTATGACCACTCTTGTAACACCTAGAATTATTTTTGGGTTGTTCATATGTGGTGACTTGATTTGGTGTTGAGATTAATTTGATTAATGTTGAAAAATTGGATTTAAAGCATGATAAATTGGCAATTTCATTTTCTGTTTCAGACCTGGAATGGATCTGATTTTGTTGATGAAAAATATATTTTATGAATTTTTTGGATGTATTTTGGGTGTTGGAACAATTACCGGAAATTATTTCCGAGTTGAAATAAGCGAAAACGGCCAAAAACGGCGTTACCGGGTGACTTTTGAGTCAACCAGGTGACTGCTGTCCAAACAGTGAATCTGTCACTGTTCGGGCAGCCCATGAACTGCCCTGACACTATTGGGGCTGACCTGGGCAGTCCCCATAAGTGTCGAGTGGTCGGTTCGGTCAAAAACACGTTTTGCGTCATTTTGCGTAAAAATGGTTTTCGTAAAAGTTTCGCGACGTTTCAACCTTATTTATGTTGATATTTGATATTGAATAAATAGATTTAGGTGAAATATGAATAAATTATTCATATTAGATATTGAATAATTTATTCGGTAATTTGAAAAAGATTTAAATTACGATTTCGCCCGAACCGCGCTTCCGCTGCGCCCTTTCCCCAAAACCCCAACAACTCTAACATTTTCTCCCATTTGCTCTAGTACCAAATTTGATGGTATCTAATAATCATCGCCTCTACATGTCTATCATATAGTTTTGGAGGCAAGACATTCGTAAGCGGGTCTGTTATATTATCCTATCCAGATATCTTGCATATGGCAACGTCTCTTTGAGTGATAATCTCATGAATAATGTGGTACTTTCGCTCTATATGTTTCGACTTCTGATGCGCTCTAGGTTCTTTTGCTTGTGCAACGACAAACTATTATCATAAAATAACGGGATCGAATCCTCGATGCTTTGGACAACTCCAAATTATATGATAAATGTTCTAATCCATACAGCCTTCTTTGCATCATCTGATGGAGCAATATATTTTACCTCAGTGGTGGAATCGGCTGTTGATCCTTGTTTGGAACATTTCCAACTAACTGCAACATTATTAAGAGTAAATACAAAACCCGAGGTAGACTTTCTATATTCAAGATCTGACTGAAAGTCAGAATCTGTATGTCTTTTTATCTGTAAATCATCTTCTCCATAAATAAGAAACTTATCCTTAATACCTTTTAGGTACTTTAGGATATGTTTAACGGCCATCGAATGGTCGTTACCTGGATTTGACTGATATCTGCTAGTAACGCTTATTACATGACTAAAATCAGGTCTCATATATAATATGGTATACATGATGCTTTCTACGCATGATGCATAAGGTTGACTAGACATTCTATCATTTTTGTCTTCCGTTTGAGGAAACATCTTCTTCGAAAGATGAATGCCATGTCGAAAAGGTATATTAGAAATTTTACAATTGCTAAAGTTATATCTTTGTAGGATCTTATCTATGTACGAAGATTGGGATAACCAATCAGCCTCATTTCTCTATCTCTATAGAGTTTTTTACCAGGTATATATGAAGCTTCACCCAAGTCTTTCATGGAGAAGTTTTTACAGAGGTATGCTTTAACACCCTGCATCATTCCAAGATCATTTCCAATGATCAAGATGTCATCAACGTAAAGCACTAAGAACACTATCATACTACAACTAACCTTCTTATAAACACATGGTTCTTCTTCATTTTTGAGAAAACCAGACATACTGATTACCTCATCAAAATGAAGATTTCAAATTGGCGAAGCTTGTTTAAGTCCATAAATGAACTTCTTAAGCTTACATACCATCCCTGAATTTTGGCTGGAGACAAAACCCTCTGATTGTTCCATATATATTTCTTCATCAAGAAATCTATTAAGAAAAGTCATTTTGACATCCATTTTCCAAATATCATAATCATGGTAAGCAAAGATAGCAAATAAAATCCTAATAGACTTTAGCATCGCTACTAGTGAAAAAGTCTCATCATAGTCCACACTTGGCCTTTGAGTATAACCTTTAGCAACCAGTCGGGCTTTGAAGGTTTCAACCTTCCCATCAGGCTCTCGCTTCCTTTTATAAACCCATTTAGAACCTACGGGAATAATTCCCTCAGGAAGCGGAACCAAGTCCCATACTTGATTCCGATGCATAGAGTCTGTTTCAGAAATCATGCTTCCTGTCATTTAGCGAATCAATGCTAACATTGCTTCTCTGTAAGTATACAACAAATCAGTCTCCTCAAGGATAAGCACATCGAGACTTTTCTTGTGCAAAAATACAAGCGCTCAGGAGGTCTCGATATCCTAGTAGACCTACGAGAGTGGAATTAGAAGGTTCTCTGCTTCTTTCTAAACTATGATTCCTCTATTGGTATGTCTTCTATAGGTTGGACTTCATCAAGCTCAACCCTCATATGATTACCACAATCTGCCAAAAATTATTCTTTAAGAAATTTCGCAAAACGAGCTACGAACACATTTTGATGCTCGGGTTCATAGAATTGATATCCTTTGGAATCGAAAGATATCCAATAAACCTAACTTTTCGCCCTCGAGGTAAAAGTTTATCTTGTTGCGTCATTTTGACGTATGCAGGACAGCCTCAAACCCTAACATAATTAAGGTTCGGTTTCTTACCAACTCATATCTCATATGGAGTAGTAGGAACAACTTTAGAAGGAACCCTATTCAGCAGATGTGCAACAGTAAGAAGAGCATACCCCCATAGATATTAAGGTAGATCTATAAAACTCAACATGGATCGGACTATATCCAATAAAGTCTGATTTCTCCTTTCAGATACTCCATTGTTCTGTGGAGTACCCAGAGGAGTATATTGAGCGAGAATTACATTCTCTTTATGATACTCCGTAAACTCACTACTCATATATTCACCGTCTCAATCTGATCGTAGGCATTTGATGAATTTATCAGTTTGTTTTTCTACTTCATTTCGAAATTCTTTGAACCTTTCAAAGGTTTCCGACTTATGTTTCATCAAGTAAATATAACCATACCTTAACAAATCATCAGTAAATGTTACGAAGCAAGAAAAACCACTATGAGCAGTGTGACTTATAGGACCACATACATCACTATGTATGAGCTCCAATAAGTCAATGGCCCGATGTACAACACCAATAAATAGGGCTTTGGTCATTTTACCCTGAATGCAAGATTCATAAATTGGAAAAGACTGTATGTTTAGATTCTCAATCAAACCATTCTTAACCAAATGGGTTACGCGTTGTACACCTATATGTCCTAACCGCATATGCCATAATTCAGTATCAGTAATTTCAGATCTTGTACGTTTATTATTCCCAATTTCATAAACATCTCTAACGACATGCAAAATATAATGACCATGTGAATTTGAACATTTATGTAACAAAACATCATTCATATCATATATATACATAGAACGATTCTTAATATGTACATGATATCTTTTTGTATCTAATAAAAACAATGAGATAATATTTGCTACACAACCAGACACAAAAACACAATCTGTCAAAATGATATTTCCTTTGGATAAATGAATCTCGTATTTGTCAATGGATGCTGCAGATAAAGAATCTCCATTCCCAAAATGCAGCTACATCTCACCTGGATCCGACATCCTACTGACCCCCAGTCCCTGCAATGAATTGCAGATGTGAGTAGGACTAGCAGAATCTAAAACCCATCCAGAACCTATAGCTTCACAATCTAGAGAGATATAAATAATAGGGAAAATAAATATACCTGATGTGGCGACTCTCTCCCATGTAACAGAAGCTATGTAATTTGGACAGTTGCGCCTCCACTGTCCAATCTTGCCGTAGTGGTGGCATTTGTCCTCAACGGCTTTCTTCCTAGACTTGCCTGACTTTGCTACATTTTCTTTGGGACGAACACTGGAGCCAGTATTCTTTGCCTTTTTCTTCTTCTTCTTGCCAGATCTCGTAGATTGAGAAAGAGAAAAACTATGCAAAGAGGACTTCCAAAATAATGTCGTCACACCATTTTTGATGTCCTCCTCAGCAGTCTGAAGCATCCTATGCAACTGACTGTAGGAACAATGAATGCCATGCATGTTGAAGTTCATAATGAACTGGGAATATGACTATGAGAGTGAGCCAAGAATCAGATTCCTTGCCTAGAGTCTCATTCAGCTGGAAGTCAAACCTCTGAAGCTGTTCGATGAGATCCATCATGTGTAGGACATGTGGACTCACTGGCTTACTATCAGCCAAACGAGCGTGGAATAATTCCACGGAGATCCTATATACAAAGGTCTGCTTCTGGTTTAAAAACAGCTCTGTAAGCTGAGTTATAATACTGATTGAGTCAGACATATCGACATATTACCTCTTCATATCAGAAGATATAGTATAAAGAACAAGTTACCCGACTCTCAGATCATCATCTCTCCATTTCTGGTCTCACTCTCTTCAGGTGTCGACTCCGGAGCAATATTCAACGATACTGGACTATCCAGCACATAATCAAACTTCTCAGACCTCAAGACAATCTTAAAACAAGAATTAGCAGATAAAAATAATATCATCAATATCATAAAACATCCAACATATAATGGAATTTTAATAAAAGGATGCCCTCCCACTATTTTACATAAATTTATAATCCTCAAATAAAATACGATAATTTAATAATTAAATTAAATTCTATAGCTTCCAGTAGATCTCACAATTATTTTTCGACACATAAATTTGGCACATTGTGCCCAAATATATTTCAAAGTAGATAACAATTATCAATCACATCCAATGTGACTCTTAAAATAAAACCTGAATCGTTTCTGATCCTCACTGCTTTGGCATCTATTGGTTGGGGCGTATTCAAGGCAATACTCATCAATAAACACATCCAAGGTACTTATGCACTACCTCACTGCTTTGACATCTATTGGTATGTACTTTCGTTTTAATTTGTTTCTTATCCAATAAGTTTTACCAGTATAAATAAATTTCCATAAATCATAGTGGCACTGCTTTGCCAGATACAACCACATCATTAGGATTACATCTGTATTGACGAGACAGACCATATAGTGTACAATACACTCACAGAAAATAAAGCCTTATTATAGAGATTTTTAAAATACTGTCAAACAGTTAAAATAATTGATCCAATCAATTAATCATTAAGCATATGTAAAATAAATTGAATTCAATGTCAAATATTTAAAGCATGAAAAATTATTTCAGATGTGGGATCAGACGCTCTGATACCATTTTGTTGGGGTAAGTGCACCGGAGGCGCGGTAAAGTGGCGAAAATGAATTTTAAACATTTTAAAATTTTTTCCGAGTGAATTAATTAATATTAAATATTAGTTTAAATATATTATTTATTAACAATTAATAACATAATATAATTCGAAACACGATGAATTATTTTACGAAAATATTTTTCGACAAATACTACACGTAACAAGCAAACGGTCAAATCGGTTGACCAACTGCCGATTCGGGCTAACCCGATCACTTGGGCAATGACCGGTCAGCCATTGGGTTGCCCAAACAGTGACTAATTCATTATTTAGACCGTTTTGAAGCAATTTTCGTCATTTTTCTCGCGTTTCCGGAAGAATTTTCAAAATTAATCCACCACCCAATACACATCCAAAATCATCCAAATAACATACTTTTCCATGAAAAATATTTTGTTTTAGGGCACCAAATCAGATCTGATCCAAAAATATTATTATCCATTTTTCATGCCAAAATTCAATTTATTCACAAAATTAATCCAATTAATTTACACCAAAATTAATCCCCACAATATAAAGCTTCAAGAACAATTCTAGGCAATATTTGAGTGGCAATAACCACTCTAGAATGGAAATTAAAATTTGAGATTAATTCACTAATTAATCTTTTACATAAGCTTAACAAAAGAAACTTATTAAGGTTAAATAAATAACCAACGCCAAGTTTTGATTCAAATACATATCCAAGATATATATATATATATATACACACATATTTACACATGCAATATACAAATCCCATACATATTTACATGCTTATGAAACAAAAATCAAGAAATTAGAAGTTAGGAACTTAATATTACCTTAATTTCAAGTTCCAAATTCCCAATCTTCTTCTTCCTTTGGTTTTGATGTTTTGTTATTAACCCTAACCTATTTTTTTTTTGTTCTCAACTCATGAGAAATGGATGTAACAACCAGTAGTCTCGACCACTGTTACATTATGGACGAGTGTTACATAATATAAACTATGTTTGAACACTTATACATTGATGGAATGACCTTGTGGGACAGTCGGTAAATTCTTTGAGATTCCGATACGAGATGGTAATATGTTCCACTCCGGACAGCTCATGGTATTTGGGTCATATCTTTTTCATACGAACTTTATTTTTTATGAATTTTATATCGTCAAAAAGTTGAGATCGAGATCTAGAATTTTTACGTTGAATATTTTTCCAAATTCGAACTAGAAACAGGTTGAAAAGGCAGATAAAAAATATAGATGAATAGTGCTCGTGGACCCATCTAGAAAACTCTTACACTATATCAAGAATTCTAATTTTTTCCATTTTAAAAGTTTGTAAAATTAGCCAAATAGTCCCATTATATATAAATGACACTATTCATTTATCCCTAATATTTTAAAACAAATAGATAGAGACTTGAGGAAGAAGAAGGAGAAGAAGAGAAGAAAGAAGAATGAAAGAAAAATGAGGCCAACTCAAATCCTTCTATAACAAGCTAGGAAGAAGGAAAGCAACCATGAGAGACTTGTAGGATAAAGAAAATCCAATAAAATGAGGTAAGGTTATTTTGACCCAAAGCTTGGATTGAGAAATTTTGTTGATATGATGTTATATGAATGTTAGTAGCACTTTAGGGATTTCATTTAGTGGCATAATAAGCATGGAATTGATTGTGTTAAGCAAGGACCAAATGCTTGAAACTCTAAGTATTGAGCTAATTGGAACTATGAGATTAAAGAGTTAAGTTGGATTGAGGAGTGTTGGTTTATCAATTGTTTACATTGAGGTTTAAAGAATTTTTGAGTAAAGATTGTAGTATGGAAGTGTGGGAAGTGTTTTGGGCAAACTAGACATTGAGAGTTGATGTTAGGCCCTAAATTTGGCATAGTGTCGCTAATCGTACTGGAGAATTTCAGAAATTCGGTTCTGGATAGTGAGCGTCGCGACACTCAATGATTTGTGTCGCGATGCGTAAAGCATGGGATGCCTACTGGTTCTTCAGCATGTGTGAGCGTCGCGAGGCCCAAGGGACAGTGTCGCGACGCGTGAGCAAAAATTCCCTAGAATTTGTTTTAGTTCATTCTAGCTTCACCCTAGCGTGTTAGAGGCCACCCTAAGGGTCTCGTATCAGCTCGTATACACACATTACATCATAATATAAGTACGATATTCCTTGAAATGATGACAAGTGCTTGAGTGGATAAACTTAATTTAGTTTCGGAATATGTTCCCTAGCCCACTTTCTAATCAAAGTTATCAATTATAGATTATCGCAGGAACCTAAGTTTTCTTCAGCAAATGAGTAATGCCAGCCAGATTCCAAATCAGTGAGTGGACACTCTCTTTCTAAATTGACTCTTCATTTACATTATTTTAAAGACTTATTTTTTCGCACCTAGGGCGTTAGCTGATTTTGCAGTTATTCATGAAAAAACATGTTTTATGAAATGTTTTAGAAAAAGTGAATTAAAAAGCATGATTTGTGATTTTTGGAGGCATGGGGGAAAACCCCCTCAACTTTGACTTATGGAATTGAGGATAGATATGTGCACATGTACAGGACTAGGGGGACGGCGATACGTAATGCCCCCAGATCCTAGTTCAGGACTAGGGATGACAAATGCCCTAGATCCTAGTTCATTGTCAGGCAATAGCATAGATCCACACTCCTGACTCTAGTTCAGTGGCTTGGGGGACGGCGATATGTAACACTCCAAGACCACTAGTTAGGCGTATGAGGGGATAGCAATACGTAACGCCCCCATGCGTCAGGTTTTTCAGAGACAGATTTCAGTGTCAGACTTTCAGAGAAAATGTTTTCAAAGATGCAGTTTTCAGAAATTAAAGTTTTATAAAAGAGTTTTTGAAAGAAAATTTGGTTTTATAGAAAAGACTCAGAGTTTTACAGACGGAAAAGTTTTCAGATAGAAAAGAACCAAGAGTTTTCATAAAAGTACATCAGTTTTTATTTTAATCATCCACTCACTTAGATCGTTTAAACCATCTAACCCCTCACTCTCAGTTTCTTTATTTTACAGGTTACTCGGAGGACGAGCTCGAGAGGATGGATACTGATGACAGTCATTAGGGTGTTTGGTCCACCAGGTCAAGTCAAGAATAGAGTTCAGTCAAGTAAAGTAAAGTCCAGTTTCATATATTTTGTATAACAGAGTTGCATATGAGTATTCATGTATAGAGTTATGAAGATGTATGATATTCTCTGTTCAGTCGTATGTATATTATTTTACATACTATGTTGTGGATTTGGGCAATGGTCTCATATATGAAATAATATTTGAGAAGAGTATCAGTATTGTTTGAAGTTAGAAAGTTAGAGGCTTAGGGAAATAATACGACATATTCCCTACCGGTAGCATCTCCCGGATTGAGGATGTTACAAAGATGATATCAGAGCATGGTCTAGGGAGTCAGTGACTGTAGTGGGTAGAGTGTTAGGGTCTAGTATACGTAGTATGTCTGGGATACCCGTATGTGAGGCACTACCTCTCCAGTATCTGATCCTCGAATACGTCCTCAAGTTCTATTGACGGGTTAGTAAGATTTCCTGAACTATTCGAATATCATTTTTTTATGATGTAGATATATTCATTGAAAATCCTTCCGTAGTTTTCCTGGTTCATTTTCGGAATGTCCAAGGCAAATTATTCACCCAGAATAGTAGGAAGACAAAGAGAAAGCTAGAAAGAAAAGTAAGGAATGAAACATAGATATTCAAGTAACCAGAGACATAAATTGGGAGGTATACAGAAATAAATGATAAAGAGAACACTAAAATTTATAACAGTAAAAAGAAATATTGCAAGTCTGAGTAAGAGTAAGAGTGCCAAATAAACCTATAGAAGGTTTTCTCCCTTTCGTAAGATTCCTTCCTCCGTTAGGAAGTTCCTTCAAGTAAATCAATAGCCTTTGAATACCTTATAAAGATAGCAAAATCTCCGAATAGCAAATGATAGTCAGAAGCATAAGAGAGTTAAGAAATTAGATTAGATATGGGAGTCCCGATAGACTATAGACATCAAGAAATGAGAAGAGGTTATAGATCCCAAAACCTAGGCCCATAAGCAACTAAGCCAATGAAAGTCGTAAGCGGAGATGATTAGTGACCTCACCTCAAGTGATTTAACGTAGACACAACCCTGAACAACCCAGATTTCCACCCCTTAGTAATACTAGCAGTAGAAATTATCCTAAAAGAGTCTGTCACATACCTGTCTTACATGAGTAATAGACTATACCAAGACATAGAATACCGGAACAAGGGATGTCGACATCTGTAGAGACGTAAAATGATTGTTCCAGCCTGTATCACCATAGAAAGAGATAATTGTACGGAAGCTCTGTCCGCATGACATTAAGACGAAGTAGTGAATTTGAAAGAATGGTTTACCTAGAAGAGACCTAAAAGACTTCTAATATCAGATAAATGGAACCCGATCTAAGCCAAAATGAGAAGGTTCATAAGAACAGACCCAATAGATCAGAGACACTTAGGATTTACCGAAATGTACCAGTGCAAACAGTATGACAAAGTACCATAGCTGTGATTTATAGCAAGAAGTAGAGATTCAGAAGGAAACTTATAAGACGATCGGCTACTAGCCTCGCCAGCATAACCTAAAGCCAAGAAATAGAATATAGAAACAATCAGAAATGATACATCTTGTAATAAGGAAGTTCAGTCTATATAGTAAGAATAGACAGCTTAATTTGAGGACATTAAGTAAATGAAGGCTCTAGGATGATTGATAAATATTGAGAAATCTTAAGACATGAAATCGTTAATGTAGCTTTCAATGAACAAATAGTCAATAACAGAGATGCGTATTTACATATCTTTTTGGAATACAGATACTCACCATTCTACTAAGAGCTTAGTAAGGAGAAGAACTAATAAAAATATGCATTTGACGAATTAGATGAATCGCGAGACGGCTAGATAACCAAGCCAATAAGTTCAACGGAGCATAGATAAGAAGCATGAGATAGAATAGTTTGAAGTCACGGTGAGTTGAGCCAAATCTAGAAGTCATCGTTGTATTTGGAACCATTAAGGGTGTTAAGACCCAAAAGTGCGAATGGACTAAAGAGAACTACTCTCAGGAATATAGTATATAACTCATAAAGAGTCTCATTGTATTGAGAGAGAGAAACTAGATGCAGAATAGCACCTGAACCAAAGGATTTAGTAGTGATATCCTAAGCAATCGAAATTTATGAAGTTTCCAGGGGAATAAAGATGTAAGGAGTTCAAGGAACTGAAATGAGAAGGAAATCCATGTAGCGGAGTAAACTTCATAAGGAGGAATATCAAATGGAGTATAGTAAGACTCTGAGAGAGAATAATGATTTAAGGTAGTTAAGCAACAAAGGCTGACTGGAAAAATTATATAGGCAGCCTGATGGAGCTTTTAGAGATCATGATTTTAGAAAAGGTTCACAATAAATGTAGTATTTACTAATATTTCTATGGTTAAACAATAGGAACTAGCAGGGAAGAATACATAGGCGACATGGTAGAATATTTTAGAGAGCATGGCTCTAGAGAAGGTTTATAATAAAAGGTAGTATAATCGATAGTCAGGAAGCGAATCAAAAGTGAAATTGAAAACTGGAGACAATTCAGAAAATATTTACCAGAAGTATCTTAGTGTGGAAGCCGACACTAGTAAACATGAGAGTTCCAGGCTTATAGATGAGCAGGACGCACAAGTATGACACGAGTAGTTAGTGAGGTCAGCAAAACTGAAAAGGTTTCGGGACCAAGCCCTACCCTCCCAACCCTCGATTCACAGTAGCAGTAAGGATTGACCTAGATAATCGTCTCAAGATATTCCCAGAAATAAGTGAATGTGTAGTAGATAAGAAGACTGAAACATAAAAACCTTCAGATTTAGTACAAGAGTATGAAGAAGATAGCTCTAAGTAGAATATTTGGGAGACAAGCTATCTAGATGAAATGATGAAGAAGGAAAATAGTAGTTAAGCAATAACGATATAAGTAAGAATCAGTGTCAGATTTGACTAGGGACATGTAGAACATGATATCCATCGGGTAAGGAGACAATGACATAGACCAGATGAGTTAGAGGTATAGAGTAGAGCAGGAAGAAAGATAAAAAAAGCAACAAATAAAATGTATGGAGATGGAACTACCGAGATTGAATGAGAATAGAAAAAGACATTAGATAAACAATAGTAAAGGTACGTAAATCACAAGATAAACTTTTGATGATTAAGATCAGCAGTACTACAGAATATCAAGCTTTCTTAGCATTGAGATAAGACTAGAATTCCATCAGAAAGGAAACGGAAGAAAATAGCGAGTATAACCCATAAGATCCTATACATGTTGGGAAACAGCCGCGAGTGCGCAGCGGAAAATAAAAATTATTATGCCGCTTTCCCTTCGCCCAAGACCCATTTGTTTTGATTATTCTACAAGCCTAAGCATGTTACTATATATTCTAAGTATAAAACTCATAAAACATGCAAAGAACATAAACCTAAACATGCTAACTATCATAAGAACTCTAAATAAAATAAAGAAAGAAAAAGACTTACTTGAACCGTAGACTCCTCCAGTTCTCCCTCCAATCTACAAGCTTTTCTCGAACTCAGCAAGCTCTTCCACGTTCCAAAGAGCCACCCAAGTGTGTGGCCTCCAAAGATGCACACACCAAAGCCAAAATTCAACGGCAAGACTACGCCTTGAGTGCATGGGTATTTTGCCCTTGGTGCTAGCCTAGGCAAATACCTCAAAACTTTTAACTCGAGGTTCCTCTAGTCAATTAGACTTAAGGATCCTCAAAATCAATGGCTTACTCTTAAAATTTAAAGTTGCTCACTTATATAAACCCAAGATATGAAGGTTTGGTGTAAAAAAATTGTGAAGAATTCTTTGGGTTTATATAGTGCTACAAAGACAGCAAAATTAATTAAGAATCCGATGTGGGATAAAAGCTAATTTAATCTTAGCCATTGGATCTTAATTTAGTGGTTTAATGAGATTATAAAACCCTAATAAGAGTTTGGGCCGAATTGGAATTCAAAACAAATAATAAATTTTTTTACTATTCATGTTACTATTCACGTGAATAGTAATTTTTTTTAAAATTCCAATTCCCAAAGTGCCCCCATCGTCATTCACCAATCCCTAAGCCACTATGGAACCTCATAAATGATATGTTCAATAATTAAACACATTGAACCATTTATGAACAATTCCTACTGCAATCATATATGTTGTTATATTTGTACTGTACACTGTTAACCATTGATTTCGACTTTTTTGTGTGTGACCTTTTGGGTTCCCCTCAAGTTGGACATGAAATGAATCGTGATAATTTAATCAAACATAAATTATCCTCCAATCAGATGGTCGTTCGATTTCAATGACCAAGGTTGACATCTAGCAACATGCCAAGGCCCCCAAATGAGAAGGAAAGATATATATACCCATTCTGTATGCGATTTACATATGATACGGTCCATCGCCTCACTGTATCCCCACCTATTGACCTAGGGTATGGAAAGTGTCTACCCATATGGTCAAAGGTATAATGTTGATAGTGTCATGAATCGTGCTAACCCAAGAATCTCACATAATTCTTCCGATGTGGCCACAGTCTCAAGCACTGATCACACATATCAACCCGTGAACTGGAATACTACTCTTATAAGAAAATATTATCCGAGAGAGTGGCGATTCTCTGTTGTATTTTTACAAACTTCATGTGTTTCAACAAATGACCCAATCATACCCTTATGACCGGATCTTTTGAACCGGGGATGGAGAATGTCAAAGTTATTTGATCCACACATGAGATTGTAAAGACCTCAAGTCTAAGGACTAGTCATATAATCGATACATGAAAGTTCTCACAGACACATGGGATAAACACTCATATGAAAACTTTCGGCGGTCAGTTCGATTGACACAGCAACTCATGCATCCATGTGATACACCAAGCGGATGGATCTCCGCTAGTAGCCTATGAGATCGGCTACCCCACTTAAGGGTGGATCATATCATCATGCTAGTCTCTCCGCTTTGTGAACGCCCAGATTATTCATAAAACTATGACTAGGAACATTTAAGAGTAATGATTCTCATAAGGCGTAGAAGCCATCGTCTTATTACTCCAAGGGCTTTATTACAGTGTTGATGATTCATATAAGTTATGTAAGACACGTACAATAAAGATTTCCATTTTATTAATTAATGAAAATATTACAAATACATGTACATATAGCCCATCCACAAGTTGGGTATAGGGCATATCCCTAACAATGCAATATACCTAGTTAGAAACAAGGTAAAATGTGACCTGAAACAGATTTATTAAGGTATAACATAGAGATGACCAAAGAAATTAGGTATATGGACATCAATGAGACGAAGATAATACCTGACCAAAATAAAACTTTGGGAATAACCGAAAGAATGACACTCTTAAGTACAATCAAGCTAAGGGAACAAACCATTGTAAATGAAAGTTAACCAAATTTATAACAGTAATGAAAATTAAAGGTGTAAAAGAGTACGAACATAGATCAGGACAGAATCTCTAGTGCCAACGTTAATAATAAAGAACACCGTTTAGTCATAAAAATGCATAAAATCAGGTTTAACATAGATACCTTGTCTCAAAAATTCTATAACCAATCGAGAAGGATCACCAATGAAGCTACCTGGAATTAGTGTACTAAGTATAAGAGTCATCGATTGGTAGCAAGAGTACATGAAGAAGTTAGCTATGAGTTATGAAGTCCTAAACCGATAGATAGTTGAATATGTGAGAACTCGAAGGAAGAAGCTCATAAGTAGAAGGACTTAGTAATGAGAAAAGAGAAAAGATCAGATAGTCAGTTAAGATATGATAATGAATGCTAGAATAAGATCTAGTATATGAAGCTAAGGAAATATCTAGTAAGATATACCTTATATGGTTATTAAAGTGATTGTATTATAAGAGCAGCTGAAGAACCTAAGGAATACATAAGTCAATGGAAAGCGAAGGTTATTCGCTATAGTACAAAGTACAATAATGATGCTTTAAATAGGAATAATAACATAAGTCCCTAAGGATATTTAGAAGTTATTGTTGTCATGGCAAGAGATATAAAAAGGTTTTAGATCAGAATGGAACTAAGATTGAGTGTGACGACAGGCCACGAATATAGTATAATTTTAGAATTGATAGCTCATGCGAATAATTGAGATAGAGAATGCTGGATTTAACTAGAGGTTTAGAAGTGAGATTTCTGGGATGCATAGAGTGAGTTTTGGTATGACGGTAGATGTGATGTACTATGTAGGAGTTCACTAAGGCCATAGAACTTTGAAATAGTAGTTACAAGCATGACAAGAGTTTCCTATAGGTTAAATATTAAGATTCAAACAGAAGAGTAGAAAAAAGGGTAAGAAAAATGAGGATAGCAAAAACACAAGATATCCTCCAACCAAAACGAATCAGCGAGTTAGAACCTAGAAGGGATTCGAGGACGAATCCTATTTAAGGGGGTAGAATTTGTAACAATCGGTAGTCTCGACTATTTTTACATTATGGACAAGTGTTACATAATATAAATTATGTTTGAACACTTATACATTCATGGAAGGACCTTGGGGGACAATCGGTAAATTCTTCGAGATTCTGATACGAGATGGTACTATATTCCACTCCGGATAGTGCATGGTTTTTGGGCCTTAACTCTTTCATACGAACTTCATTTTTTATGAATTTTATATCTTTCAAAAGCTGAGATCGAGATCTACAACTTCCGCATTGAATATTTTTCCAAATTCGAACCAGAAATAGATTGAAAATACATATAAAAAATATATATGAATAGTGCTCATGGACCCATCTAGAAAACTCTCAAACTATCTCAAGAATTCTAATTTTTTCCATTTTAAAAGTTTGTAAAATTAGCCAAATAGTCTCATTATATATAAGGGACATTATTCATTAATCCCTAATATTTTGAGAGAAAGAGAAAGAGACGTGAGGAAGAAGAAGGAGAAGAAGAGAAGAAAGAAGAAGGAAAGAAAAAGGAGGCCAACTCAAATCCTTCCATAACAAGCTAGGAGGGAGGAAAGCAACCATGAGATACTTGTAGGATAAAGAAAATCCAATGAAATGAGGTAAGGTCATTTTGACCCAAATCTTAGATTGAGAAATTTTATTGATATGATATTATATGAATGTTAGTAGCATCTTAAGGATTGCATTTAGTGGCATAATAAGCATGTAATTGATTGTGTTAAGTAAGGACCAAAAACTTGAAACTCTAAGTATTGAGCTAATTGGGACTATGAGATTAAAGAGTTAAGTTGGATTGAGGAGTTTTAGTTTAGCAAGTGTTTACATTGAGGTTTAAAGAATTGTTGAGTAAAGATTGTAGTATGGAAGTGTGGGAAGTGTTTTTGGCAAACTAGGCATTGAGAGTTGATGTTAGGCCTTAAATTTGGCCTAATATCACTCACCCAGCATCACTAATTGTACTGAAGAATTTCAGAAATTCTGCATGTGTGAGCGTCGCAATGCCTAAGGGACAGCGTCGCGACGTTTGAGCAGAAATTCCCCAGAATCAGTTTTAGTTCATTCTAGCTAAACCCTAGCATGTTAGAGGCCACCCTAAGGGTCTCGTATCAGCTCGTATACACACATTACATCATAATATAAGTACGATATGCCTTGAATTGATGACAAGTGCTTGAGTGGATAAACTTAGTTAATTTCGAAATATGTTCCCCAGCCCACTTTCTAATCAAAGTTATCAATTATTAATCATCGTTGGACCCGGAGTTTTCTTCAGCAAGTGAGTAATGCCAGCCAGATTCCAAATCAGTGAGTGGACACTCTCTTTATAAATTGACTTTTCATTTACATTATTTTAAAGACTTATTTTTACGCATCTAGGGCGTTAGCTGATTTTGCAGTTATTCATGAAAAGTATATTTTATGAAATGTTTTAGAAAAAGTGAATTAAAAAGCATGATTTGTGATTTTGTGGAGGCATGAGAGAAAAACCCACCTCAGCTCTGACTTATGGAATTGAGGATAGACATGTGTACATGTAGATGACTGGGGGGACGGTGATACATAACGCCCATATATCCTAGTTTAGGACTAGGGATGACAGATGCCCTAGATCCTAGTTCAGGGTCAGACAATAGCATCGATATGCACTTCTGGCTCTAGTTCAGTGGCTTGGGGGACAACGATACGTAACGTCCCAAGACAACTAGTTAGGCCTATGTGGGAACGCCGATACGTAACGCCCCCATCGTCAGGTTTTTCAGAGACATATTTTAGTGTCAGACTTTCAGAGAAAAGGTTTTCAGAGATGCAGTTTTCAGAAATGAAAGTTTTATAAAAGATTTTTAGAAAAAAAATTTGGTTTTACAGAAAAGACTGAGAGTTTTGTAGACGGAAAAGCTTTTTCAAAAAAGTTTTGTAAAAAAAAAATTGTGTTTTCAAATTAGAAAAGAGTTTTCAGGTGATAGTTTGGGTGTTAGAACCAAGAGTTTTCATAAAAGTACATTAGTTTTTGTTTTAATCATCCACTCACTTAGATCGTTCAAACCATTTAACCCCCCCACTCCCAGTTTCTTTATTTTGCAGGTTACTCGAAGGACGAGATCGAGAGGATGGATACTGATGGCAGTCATTAGGGTGTTTGGTCCACCAGGTCAAGTCAAAAATAGAGTTCAGTCAAGTCAAGTAAAGTCCAGTTTCAGATATTTTGTATAACAAAGTTGCATATGAGTATTCATGTATAGAGTTATGAAGATGTATGATATTGTCTGTTCAGTCGTATGTATATTATTTTACGTACTATGTTGTGGATTTGGGCAATGGTCTCATATATGAAATTATATTTGAGAAGAGTATCAGTATTATTTGAAGTTAGAAAGTCAGAGGCTTAGGGAAATAGTACGGCATATTCTCTACCGGTAGCATCTCCCGGATTGGGGATGTTACAATGGCCAAGACTTTCAAAATGGAAACAACTTCCAATTTATATTTTTCTTACCCAATGGCCGAAAATAATGGCCATTTTTTAGTAAAAAATAACAAATTATTTTGGCTATTATTTTGACACCTATTAATCTTATCTAAATATTAAATGATTATTTTTATTTTTGTTAATAAATACATGTGTCAAAAATACATGGTTTAGCCAATTAAAATTGGCCAAATTATTAAGAATATTCCAAGTAATATTCTTAACCAAAAATAAATAAATTAACAATTAATTAATTTATCTAATGCTTATTAACAAAAGACAAAATACATTATGGAAAAAGATTTCAATAATATTCTTCCATTTATCATTATTAATATTAATTATCAATTAATTAATAATTAACAATAATAAAATAATTGTCAAAATCTAATAGATCATTAATGAGTATCTAATCAAAATTATGTATCGTATACAAATACATATTATTTAATACGCATGGGTAAAATATGAATAATCTAAATTATCCATAATTAATTGTCCAAGTGCTCAACGAGTACACTTTATATTGCACGACTCTCTAGGTTCAAGTTTATTTGTCACGGAAACCATTTCCATGTCCGTAATTTGTCCACTCACAAATTATGACGACCATAGATAATCAAGTTGAACCATTCAAGTCGAAGTCATTGCATATATGTAATCCCTCTATCATAGGTTATCCGAATTATTTTGGAGATATAGATTAAACGTCAAATCTCAACCATTAACAATTCATGTATCGCGATATAATTATGATTCTTTAATAAATATTCGGAACTTGTTTCCGAATCATACATTGGCTAAGGATTTCAATGAATCACAAATTGAATACCTAAATCTCGTACACGGGACTGACAGATCCTCTCTGGATACATCACATGATATCGTGAGTATCAGTCCATACCTGATGAACAGGCGGAGGTATGACCTTAAAATATCATTGACGTGACTGCCATCAAAGTGTGGAGGATATCTCACATATCCACGTGGTATCACAAGTCAAAAGAGCTAATATGTTATTCGACTCGTAAATATTCATGTTGACGTTGGTGTACCATCTATTAGGAATCTTCGAATGAGTCGTTCAGTATTTATCCAATAAATACCTACGTGTTTATATGAGTCTCCCAAGACTCGTAGTTTACTAAGATAAATCATTAGAACAATTCTAATATGCGACACGTACCGGTCTCACGGGTTTACTAACTGACCAGGTATGTAAACCTTGACCAGAAACAGTTTTAAGAATGATTTATATTATGAAAATTGTGGCACTTTTGCAATTACGTCACAACTATTCATTCTAAGGTCATTTTACGCCTTAACAATATAAAAGATTATATTGATGAAAAATACTAAATTTTATTAATAATAAAATATAAATGTATATTGTATTTATAATAAATACAACAAAATTGGCGCGTCGAGCACCAACTCTAATAATAGATATATAAAGTGGAGTGGAGATAACTTGGATTGTGTAAAAGATGAAGTTTTGGCATTTCGCGCACCAAGTGTTTGACGAAATGCCAAGCTCATATTAAATTTGGAAATTAAGCATGTTTTATATGTTATGAAGAGTGCTTATAATAATGAAAATTTTGTTGGGGGTTGTTGGATTGATGAAATTAATGAGAAGGCAAAATAAGAAAGTAAAATAACGGTGTTGGTTTAGGATACTTTATGGACAGGCTGTGAAGATTTGCTTATAAGTCACGTTTGTGATGTCCGATTGATGAAGAGTAAATATTTGGATAAACTACACATATAGAGGAGTAACATATCCAAAATTTGGAATTTTTGGACTTACTATGAAACCAGACCAAATTTTTGAAGTTGTGCAATCTGCTGCCGATGTGCCTAATTTTCCAGTTGCACAGCCCCTGAACTTCAGTCCATAACTTGAGTTTATGGTATCAGAATTGAGAACCGTAAAAACCATCATAAATTAGATACATAAAGACTATTCGATTAAAATTTCAGCTTCAGATTTGTCCCCAATTAATTACAGAATTTTCAAAGTTAGACATCAAGCAGTGAATTTTCTGACGACTAGTAAAATATAAGTTTCTGCTACCGCGCTTGTACAACTCCAAATATGAGTCCGTAAAATTCATAGATACCATATATATTTTCAATGTTCAAGTAGATTTAGTATTCATTACATATACTTTCATGTCATATGTAAATATTCCGAGTTATAAGGAAGAAAACTAATAGTTGATTTAACTTTAGATCGACGTCAAGGTACTCGAAAGTCACCCACGCCGTGTACCACCCCCGACTTGCCATGACACTGTGAGTGGATTACTTACTTTCAGAATTTATCTATTTCAGTTATTTCTTAATGAGCTCAAAATTTTATGATTTACATAAGATATTTAGTTATTTAATTTTCATGTTATTTAAAGAAAAGTCATAAGGTATTTAAGAGATTTGAGATTCTGAATACAAAGGATTTTGATGAGAATGTTTTCAAAAGTATTTAGAGGAGTCACTATTGATTTCAATACTGATGATTTTTATTTTGATCTTGGAATTGACGGATATTGGAATTGACGGATATAGATATATGCACATGTAGTTTCAAAACTAAGGGGACGGCGATACGTAACGCCCCTAGATCCTAGTTTCAGGGTCAGGATGATGACATTAATTAGCACTACTAACTCTAGTTCAGTGGCTTGGGGGACATCAATATGTAACGCCCCAAGACACTAGTTTAGGTGTATGGGGGGACGACAATACGTAACGCCCCCATGCGTCAGGTTTTCTACAGTTTTTCAAATATCTCAAATATATGATTTTCATAAATGATTTTTCATAAAAATTTTGAAAGAAAAAAATCTGATTTATATTTTATGAGTTCAGAAAGTAGTTTTATGTTATGATTATTTGATACAGGGTTAATAATACTATTTTCTATTTTTATAGCTCCACTCACTGAGTTTTTTAGGACTCACCCCCTACTTTCTAGTTTTGCAGGATCTTCCAGCTGGTGAGCCGTAATAATCTTTTGGAGACATGGATCACTGCAATCACTAATCTTGTCAGACCATCATATCAGACCTACATTCACACATAATGTAGCCCATTTTTATTTTCTTTTTGGTGTATGAAAGTTGCATGATTTCTGATGTGTTTATAAAGATTAACCAGATTTATGTATACTTTTCTTGGGGTTCATGCATTAAGTCAATTCTATGAAATGTGTATGCGCGTGCATATTGATGTGATAACTAGTTATCAGGTTAAGAGGTGAGTTTTTCTTTAATAACAGACAGTGGCTTAGGTGACATTGAAATCTGTTACCTATCAGTAACCTTCCCGAATTGGGGATGTTACTATTTAGGATTGGTACAACACAAACACAAATGACAAAGTTTTATGCTTCCAGTCCAGGTTCTTATTCTTCTACTAAATTATTTAAATATAATGAATCCCAACGGAAAGATAATCTAACTAAATTTATTGTTATGGAACATTTAGCTTTTACTTTTGATGGAAAAGAATCTTTTAATGATTTAATATATGAAAATTTGAATCATGCTGCATGTAAACTTACTAGGATGACATGTAAAAGAAAATTGATAGAATTATATGCAAAAAGTCAAAATAATTTAAGGAAATCATTTCTTAAACTTAAAGGTCGTGTTTCAATTTATAATGACATATGGAGTGATCATTGGCAGTCACATTCATACATGGGTGTGACATATCATTTAATTGATGATTCATGATTTATTCAAAAAAGAATTATTTCATTTTAATTTTTGATGATGCATATACTGCACATAATATTTATGTAATGATTATTAATATTTTACACCAATATGGATTAGTGTAAAAAAAATTTAACTATTTGATTTGATAATACATCAGTTAATATTTCATTAATTAATGAACTTAAGGCTATTTACTAACCAAATTTGGGAGGTAAATTTTTACATGTTCGATGTGCATGCATATTTTGAATTTATGTGTACGAGATGGTTTGAATTTATGTGTACGAGATGATTTGAATCCTTAAACTCTCATATTGCACCTATTAAAAAAGTAATTAATTTATTTTGCTCGTATTCTAAAATTAGAAGATAATGGTGTACTTTTTGTAAGTAAAATGGTGTTAAACCGAAAATATTCGGCCGTGATGTTTAACTCGTTAGAATTCTACTTATTTTTTCCTGATAAAAGTTTTGAATATAAAAATTTATTATGTTCATTTGTTGCTCACAATCAATATGATGTAGTTTTATATCTCAGTCATTGGGAAGTTTGTTCAAAAATTTTAGTGATTTTAAAAGTTTTTAAGATGCTACGAATATTTTAAGTGGTGTTTATAATCCATCTTCAAATATTTTTCTCCTTACAAGTCTTGACATTGTTGGGGTATTTGTCGAAGCTAATAATAGCAACGAATTTGATGATATTTTTGATGATCCTAATAATATTTTTGATGATCCTAATATTTTTTATGATCATAACAATGAATTTAATGATCCTAGTAATATTTTTGACGATCCTACAAATGCAATTAAAAAATATGTTACATCAATGATGACAAAATGACTTAATTATTATAGAGACATACCATTACTTTATCTTGTTGCTTTGTTTTGGATCCAAGCTTTAAGATTGAAGATTTGGAAAATATTTTATAAATTATTATGCTTTATTAGGTGAAAAAACTGTGATTATTTCTTTAATTATCGATAATGTTAGGATAACTTTACTTGATTTATACCATGATTATATTAGTAGATATAATATTCAAATAGATGATACTACACAATCCATGAATGCACCAATTGAGTAATCTAAGCTTTATGCTGGTAGAAGTTAGTTAATACAGCGAAGTAAAAAATCAAAGTCCACCAATACCACCACTACTAATTCAGAAATTAATTCATATCTAACGAAAATTTTCGAGTTTCCCCAAAGTGTTTTTATAGGTGAGCAGTTTTTTTATCCTTGATTGGTGGTAAGAACATCAAGGATTGTTTCCAGTCCTAGCCGTGATTGTAATGGAGATATTAGTGACACTGGTCTCGACTGTATCTGTAAAGTAAACATTTAGTATAGGTGACAATATTCTTGATGACAAAAGATCATCGTGTCTTCACGATTGATGTAGGGCGGAATATCGTTAACAAGAAAATCAGCGGAAAACTTTTGAAGATTTGTGTGATTACACGGATACAACTGGAATCGAAGGCTCAATGACTGAACTGTCTTCCCCGGATGACGATGAATAAAAGCTAAATAGAGTAAATTATTAAAAATAAAATGTAACAGAACTACGTGAGTTTTGATCCCTCTACGCCACAAGAGGATACGTAGGCAGTTTATATAAGTGCAAACTCTTTTTTTTTTCAAAACAATAAATAAATTACCAATATCAATTTTTAGTCATACTCTTTAGTAAATCTTTAATTTCTTATTATTTTTATAACAATTTAAATTAATTTATTTACTCTTTAGTAAATCTTTAATTTTTTATTATTTTATAATAATTTAATTTAATTTATTAAAAAACAATTTCAAACCTTAAAATGAATCGAACCGCACGGTTCGACTGGTTTAAGGTTCAGCTGCGGTTCAAATTTAGCCAACGGTCTACAGTTCGGTTGCGATTTTGACCAAAGCTGAACCGCCAACCGCACTATTCGGTTACAGTTTTGAACCGTAACCGAACCATGTGCATGCCTACTTGCAGGTCCACATATTTTGAGAGCTCCACAAGTTTGAACGTGGGTTGTTAGGTGAAGTTCACTCTAAAAATGAGGTCAATGTTTAAAATTCAGTTCGATTCATCGATTTGGGATGGCAAGAAGGTTAAGGGTCGGATTGAGGTTCAACCGAGGGTCGAATAGAGGTCGATAATAAATTATTATTTTATTGTGTATTTATATAAAACTAAATCTATTCTAAAAGGACTAAAACTACTAGAAATAGAGTTACTGTTGTTGTTGGATTGATTTGTGATGGTTGAGTCGTTCCCATTCACTACTGATCATCTTTGCCGTTTATAATCTTGTAAATAATTGCTTCATCCATTTCCTGTAATTTTCATTCACGTTTTCTCTTGCGCATAACTAGACCCGGCCACGGTTCCGGTTCCAACCGGTTCCGGTTCCGGTCCGTTGGGGGGCAGGGAGCCGTTTGGCTCCCTGCCCAAATAAAAAAAATTAAAAAATAAAAATTATTTTTATTATATAAAATATAAATTACTAATGTACCCCTAATAACGGTAATAAAACAGTTATATTTAGGGGCATTTTTGGTATAAAAAAAATTCTAAAATTCTATAAATAGGATTCATTTTTCATAACTTCATCACACCAAATTCTCAACTCTCTCATTTTCTATAATTCTATTATTCTCAATCTTACTTCAATACAATTCTCTTATAATCTTATATTCTTATTCTCAATCTCAATTCATTTAGTTGTTAATTTGTTATCATTCGCATCACAGTTATTCAATTTTCTTATTTTTCTTCCTAATTTCTCAAAAAAAAATGGCAAGCTCATTTGAGAACATAATGTCAAATATGCCAACCCAAGAGAGCGGTCCTAGTGTCAGTGCACAATCACGAAGAAGAGAAGTGAAGGCTCGGTCCTCGGATATTTTCAAAATTCATTTTCTATTGGAACGCCTAGAAGATGATACACAACGAGCAATTTGCAACTACTGTGGGGTGCAATATAAATTTTCTGGTGGATACGGCAATATGATCAAGCACATGGAAAAACATCATCCGGTTGAACTTGGCATTGATACGACGCAAACACAAATGGGCAGGTACGCATCATCTAGTAGAGGTACGAGTGATATGGATTTATTTAAATATTCTGATGCAAAAAATAGAGAAGAATTTGCTAAATTAACTTGTATGGCACATCTTTCTTTAAGCTTCGGTGAAAAACTTCATTTTACTAATTATGTGCATAATGCTTTAAACCCTTCTGCATGTAGAATGACTAGGAACACAACAAAACGTCATATTTTCAAATTATATAAAGATGGTAAAATTATTTTAAATGAATTATTTAAAGAGATGAAAGGTCGTATTTCTATATGTTCTGATATTTGGAGTGACCATTGGCAAACACACTCATACATGGGTGTGACTTATCATTGGATTGATGCATCATTTACTATGTAAAAAAGACTTATTGCATTTAGAGTTTTTAATGACCCACATACTGCACATAATATTTATAGAATGATGAAGGTAATTTTTTATGAATATGGTTTAGTAGAAAAAATTTTTAACAATTGGATTTGATAATGCATCTGCAAATACTGCATCCATTAATGATTTAAAATCCTTATGTGAACCAAATTTAGGGGGTCGATTTTTTCAAATTCGTTGTACATGTCATGTCATAAACGTATGTGTGCAAGACGGTCTAAAATTATTATCGATTTTCCTTGATCCAATTAAAACGGCACTTAACTGTATTTAGTCATATTCTCAAGTTAGGAGAGAATGTACCAAGTTTTGTAAAATAAATGGTATTAAACCGATTAAATTTTCAAGAGATGTTCCAACACGTTGGAATTCTACTTATTTTCTTTTATGTCAAGCATTTCAATACAAAGATGCATTATGTAGTTTTTTTTCTCAACATGTTCAAAATATCACACTTTATCCTAGTCAATGGGATATTTGTGAATTTTTTTTAGATATTTTAAGAGTTTTTAATGATGTTACTTTAGTTTTTAGCGGTGTTTATTATCCAACAACACATTTATTTCTTCTTGAGAGTTTGAATATTGTTGGCACTCTCGATGAGCATGTTGACAGTGGCGACCCTAATGATATTATTTTGTTCGAAGCCATTACTGCTATGAAGGTAAAATGGTTGCATTATTTTAGAGAAATTCCTTTACTTTATCTTATTGCTGCTGTTTTTGATCCTAAATTTAAATTAGAAGGTTTGAATGGTGGTTTACAAGCTTAATATGGTTATTTAGGAATATTAGATGAAATTGATATTTCGAGCATAATGACGAAATTAAGAAGTGATTTAATTATTTTATTTAATGATTATATTGTAAGATATAACTTAGGAATATTAGGTCAATCTAGTAGTAGCAAACCGGTAATTCAAACAAGACTTAGCGCAGGGGATCGTTGGTTATTGCAACGAAATAAAAAATCTAGGGATACGACAACTAATAACCCTGAATTAGATAATTATTTATCTACAAATTTTGAGTTTTCTAATGAAAGTTTATGCAGTAAAAATTTTAAAATCCTTGAATGGTGGAACCGGCATCAAAATATATATCTTGTTTTATCTATTATTGCTAAAGAGATCTTGGCAGCACCTATTTCCACCGTTGCGGTTGAGCAAGCCTTCAACTTGAGAGGTAATATATTGGAAGCTAGGCGATCTTCATTACATCCAAGCACTCTAGAAGCAACAGCTTGTGTGTATGATTGGACTCGAGCTGATCTGAGACGACAAGAAGATGCCTCCGATGATTTTGAAGATTTGTTCGATAATACTTCTGCAACAAGTGCAAGCGGAACCGGAGCCAAATGATCAACTGATAATGATGATTGATAATTGTAAAATTATAATTTACAAAGGGGATATGTCTAAAACTTGTAATGGAACTACGTGAGCTTTGATTCCTCTCACCCTTGGAGGATACATAGGCAACTTAAATTTTTAAAAATTTAAGCTCAAGCTCTTCAATGTAATAAATTTTTTTTATTTATAAAATTAATCTCATTTATTTTAATTAATTTTCAAAAAAAAAATTCTCTGAACCGAACCGAATCGGAACCGAACCGTTCGGTTCTGGTTCGGTTTAAGGTTCCGGTTCCACACTTGTGGAACCGGAAACCGGCCGGTTCGGTTCGCTTCCGAATCGGAACCGAACCGCCGGTCGGGTCTACGCATAACGAAGGAAACATACATATAATGGAGGAAGTTTAACGTATGTTCAATTTTTGAAATAATTAATTTTGTGATAATGTTTATCCTTTACTCTATTGGGCTTGGGCCGAATTTATTACAAATTGGAATTGGCTTGAATAATTTGGGTGTAAATAATACCTCCCGCATGCTTTTGAACCAAAGGCTTGCATGTATTTAACTTGACTCCTCCTTTACTTCATTTAAAATTCTTTTCTATCATTTTCTTTTCATTCAAGATGTCAAATTCTAAAAAACCCAAAGTTACTTTTTCTGAGTTTGATCAGGCATGGAATCGGCAACAAATAGCCGAGGATATGGCTTCTCCTCATTTACAAAAGAAAAATTTTCAACCTTTCCCCTTAACTTCATAGAAACCCAAAAAATAGCCCAAATCATAAATCCTTAAAATCAGCCTTCAAATTGAATTTAAACCCCTCACCTAATTTCTCCCTATTCACGACAACTACTCATTCTTCTTCCAAGGAGCTGGGCACGTCGGCAGCATCTTCCTCCTCCATGTTGCGCACCGCGCTAGTGGCTCAAGAGGTCTCATCGTCGTGATCCCCTCCATATGAGGAAACAACAATCAAGCCCTTGTCGCAGGAACTCAGTCACGATGGCGCTCTAGGCCACGCCCTACAAGCAGTGTGTTCCCTAGCCTAGGCCACTAAACCGCAAGCACCATCGTCGCAGTCACCAACTCTTCAGGGGGCTCAGCCGCGCACAAAACCCACTCGTTCATCAGCCATCCTCGAGCGCACTTCGTCCTCTACTTATTACACTCCGACGGTTGTCACAGATCGGCGTAAACACACACGTATAACGCAAGCGCACGTATCGTTCAAGTAGTATAAAAAGTATCGATCCCACGAGGACTTAATACCTAAGATATTAATTTTATGAGGTCAAATGATTACTAGTATCTAACAGGTTGTTTGATTGATTTGAAATGGCGACGATTCTAAATTTAAAGACAAGTAAATAAAATTGTTCGAAAGTAAGTTTTAAGAAAATTCAATATTAAAAACTATCTAGGGTTTTGAATCTTTTCAATATTATTTAAAGATGAAGTGGTTATCCTATAGCTGGGTAATATATTGATTTATTAACCTGGAACACTAAATTATGTGAAAGCCTCTGTCGATAGTCAGACATAAATACTCAGTTTAACCCAATTGAACCATATGTCTATGTCAACCAAATTATCTGGATTCATTAAGTTTAAGTTCCAATTATGGCTACCCACGCCCGACAGGTATATGTCTATACTGTAAGGAAATCTATTAAAGGGTTATCTATCCTCAAGGAAGATCGTGGGCTATTGAGTCTAAGGTCTCAAACTTAAAATCCCTATGTCTAGTTCATTTTAAGTTTACCTAATCAATTTTATTAATGGCCAGTTAATAAAAAACATTAAGATTAAGACTCAATAAATAAATCTTTATATTACCCAAACTATAATCTAACCCTTATAAACCGGTGATATTGAAATTCATCACAACCCTAGATAACTAACTTAGTTATGACACATGGCTAGGGCTGGTAAAAACTTAAAAGTAAAAGCCATAAAGTAAAAATGTGAAATAGTAAATGCGGTAAAGTAAATACTGAAAAGTAAATAACAATAAAATAAAATGCTAAGGTAAAATGAATTACTTTTACTATTTACTATTTTAGATATCTCCTATAAAATAATATATAAACTTGTGATAATATTACCAATCAGCCATATAGGCGGTAACCTGATTAATTCAAATTAAGTCCGACCAGCCATAAAGGCGGTATGATTTGTCCATGAACCTGCCATATAGGCGGTAAGAAAATTTAATTATCAACCAGCCATATAGGCGGTATCCTTGATTAGTCAGGTTTAAACCAATTTAAATTTAATAGCCAACCGACCAATATGGCGGTATCCTTATTAAGTCAAATTTTAAATAGTAAATATATTATATTTAAGGGAGATTAATCTAAATGGTAACAGTAAAAGAATTACCTTTCACCTTAGCAAGGAGAAGTTACCTCATCATGGTTGAATAGTAAAACTGAAACAGTAAAAACAAGATAAATTATTATTACTATTACAAAAAGTAATTACTATTACAGAATGTAATTAAAAATTAATTACAAAACTTAAATTAAAAGAAATTAGAGAGAGAAACCCTCTATTTACATCAAAGAAATGAGAGAGAATGATGCAACTAAAACTGAAATCTCGAGCTTAATTTATAGACAATTTGTTTGCGTCCAGCGTTGCGACGCCAAGGGATTCAGCGTCGCGACGCTGGATCTGTTGACTTTGGTCCACGCGGGTTGACCATGCGTGTTCTGTCGGTAGAATCTGGTGATGACACGTGTCATGCGGTAAAGGTGGTGCAATGAGAATACGACACGTGGCAGACGGTGATTAGCTGAGCTTTCGGTCTAATGAACATCTGACACGTGGCACGCGTTTAGGATTGGTCCAATGAGAGATTAACACGTGGCAGCATGTGATTCGCCGGTGATTCGGTCCAATGAAAAATCAACACGTGGCACGCGCTTGCTTTGGTCCAATGAGATTTCGACACGTGGCACACGGCGCATTTTAGCAGATCTTCTGTGATGATGATACGTGTCACGGCGCACGTTAGCAAAGTCAAACTTTTCTAAGATTCTGACCCGTTGACCCGACGCACATTAGCATGGCCGGTGCACTTTAGGCGTCGTGACTCGCAGAGTCTTGGCGTCGCGACGCGGACAAATTACCAAAATGCCCATTTTCCCAATTTTCACTACTTTGCTCCAAATCACCTCCAGAATGTCCTGAAATTTTATTTATCTATAAAATAACACAAAACACATCAAAATATTCACAAAGCTCAAGAAACTATACAAAATATTAGGTTAAATGAGTAAGAAATAGTGATAGATTTATCACTCATCACACCCCCAAACCTAACATTTTGCTAGTCCTCGAGCAAAACATAGAATAAAATAACATAATAAAATTTAACTAAGCCACTTTCGTAGGGATCACGGTTGCATTTAGCGTATGCAACAAGCCTTTAAACCCCTAGGTGTCCCTAGTGGATGAGTTGTAGTCTCGTGAGGGTTTACAGCAATGATACCCACAAACATTTTACAAAAGTAAAAAGGTAGTGAAACTAATGCACACAAAAGCAAAAAGACAAGCGAAAAGAGAATAAAGAAGTTAGTGACTAATCAGGTGAAACTTCTACTCCAAGTTACTAGTTGTTTTCTTTCTTTCTAAATCACTGAATAAGTAAACTCTCCGATTATATTTACCATTCTCCATATACACAGCTTATCAAAATATTAAACAACTCATTTTTGCCCACAACAGTCACAAGTGCAGTTGATAAGAGAGTAATATTTTTGTCCTAAAGTTTTATCAGAATTCACACCTTTTTGCAGCAATGGAATAAATTTTTTTTTTTTTTGATTTTTTTTTATTTATATACAATATCTTCATCTATGTAACGAGTGTTGGGTCGGTGGCTCCCAAACCAGTTGGCTTTAGGGCACCAGGTGTTAAGACACCCCTACAGACTTAATTACTCAGACTTCAGATATATATATTTTTGCAGCATCTTCGATCCATGTAACGAACTTTGGGCCAGTGACTCCCAAACCAGTTGGCTTTAAGGCACTAGGTGTTAAAACACCATTACAAACTTAATAACTCGGATCTCAGATGTTTTTTTTTTTTACTCCATTTCTTTTTTAGATGCTTCCTCCGATTAAACTAGAGCACTGAATATTACAATCTTTTCAATTTTAGCTCATGTCCGTATGTTTCCATGTATGTTGATAATACCTGTCAACTGAGCATATGAAGATTCATTTTAGTCAGTGTTATGGAGAATTCACAAATTAAATAATTTAAAAGGAAATAAACAAAAATTAACTTGTTTCGAAATAGGTTTGAGATACGTCTCAGGAGTGGAAACTCCTTACTCGGCTATCTTTTACCAATTTCACATTTTTAGTCAAAACACAAAAACGCAAAATATTTTTGTAATTTTTTGAAAATTTTTCAATTTTTTTGTATTTTTCGAAAAATTTTGGACTAAAAATAAAAACAACACACAAACTAAAAATAAGGTATTGATCAACTAATTCCCTCCCCCAAACCTAAATGAGACATTGTCCCCAATGTCTTAAAAAGTAGAAGAAGATTTTAGAAAATAATACCTGGTTAGCTGAAATTCTACAGGAAATTAAAGGTTAAGATCCAGATTAATCCTACGCCTCTTACCACGATCGTCCTCAGACCAATTTATCTTTGAAAGAATAGGGTCAACTCGTGGTTCATAGGCTATGAGTTGGTCTATTAGATCCGGAGCAGTTCTGGCAGTAAATAGGAGTTCTTTCAAAGGTTTTGACACGAACCCATTTCTCCGAGCATCATCAAGAAACACACAAAGAAAATCATAAAATCCATCAACGTTGAGAAATCCAATTGGTTTCTGGTGTATGTTCAGGTTCGCCCAAGATAATACTATAAATATTTCCTCCAATGTACCCAAGCCACCTGGCAAAGCAATAAAAGCATCGGCACGGTTAATCATTTCTACCAAACGTTCAGACATACCTGGCACGATCAGTTCCTCTCCGTTTTATGGTTCAATAAGATTTGCCTCTGCCAAGGGTTTTAGGATGATTCCCAAAACGTGACTGCCTCCTTCCTGTACGGCCTTTGAAACGATCCCCATAAGTCCAAGATTTCCTCCGCCATATATTAAGTGCATATTCCTTGCAGCTAAGACTCGACCCAATTCTTGTGCTGCTTCTACGTATTGTGGCTTAGTACCAACACTACTACCGCAGAACACACAGATGTTTTCAACTCGTCTTCTTCAAGTGGCTTCCATGTTTTACTCTGGATGTCTTCAAAAGTGCAATGATGAGTTGAATTTATAATACCTGAAAAGGGTGAGTAAAATAATAACACTAGTACCTGCCAAATGACAATTATTAGTTAAACAAATCATGATAGTCAAAAAGGTATGGATCCTGTCGGAGAAAATAAAAGAAAACAATAAAACAAATTACAATTATTAGGAAAAGACAAAGAGATATATTATTTACAAGAAAAGTAGCGGCTTGGTTGACGTATATGCGTCAGGGACAAGCTTCCCATCCAATTTTCTTATAAATTGGCAAACAAGGTCTTTTTGAGTCAGATTCCTGAGACTTAACTGTTGTCTTTCTTTTTAAAATTGTGTATGTAATTTGCGAAAGGCTATGTGAACATATCCACTGGATGCGTCTCAAGAGTTGAAGATATATCATCTAAGGACTTCTTACTCAAGCCATCCTTAATGAATTTAATTTTGTCTTCTTGATTATCAGACATCATTCCTAAAGATCGACAACGAGTATTGCAATTCCATCGTGCACATTTGTAACAAACACCCATTTTCTTAGCTCTACGTTTCTTTGCATATGTGCTTCTTCCAAAACCAGGCAGATGTGAAATAAAAGAGTCAGAAGACTCACCTGCCAATCGGACCCGTGCTTCAATTACCCAACGAATATCATTAGGAACACCGTGAATTGTTAGTAACCTCATCCATTCCAAGCGAGCTTTGTAGACTTTCATCAGAGATTTTTTAGGGAGAGAAGGAAATTGCTTGTGAAGATTTACGAGAGCTTCTTCCATCTTGAAATGACTTAATCTGCAAAAACTAAACACACAAAATTAAATCATACCAAATCAAAATATATACACAAATTGCATGGGTTGCCTCCCTGCGAGCGCTAAGTTTAGAGTCGTCAGCTAAACTTGACTTCTCGAACGTTAAGCTGGATCTGAAAGTGTGACACTTTCTTTTTGTCGCTCAAATGATTCTCCCCAGTAGTGTTTGACACGCTGACTGTTAACCTTGAATGTGTTGTTGGTATTGGGATCCAGTAACTCAACAGCTCCATAAGGTAAAACCTGAGTGATCACAAATGGACCTGACCACCTAGATTTCAACTTTCCAAGAAAAAGTTTCAACCTCGAATTGTATAACAACATCTGCTGCCTTGGTTCCAACTGTCCGTGAATTATTTTTCGGTCATGCCATTTTTTGGTCTTTTCCTTATACAATTTGGCATTCTCATAAGCCTGTAGGCGAAATTCCTCCAATTCGTTGAGTTGGTGAAGTATTTTCTCTCCTGCAGCTTGTGAATCAAAATTCAACTTCTTCAGTGCCCAGTACGCCTTGTGCTCAAGCTCAACTGGCAGATGGCACGCTTTCCCAAACACCAATCGATATGGAGACATACCAATGGGTGTCTTGTAAGCTTTCCTGTAGGCCCATAATGCATCATCTAGTTTTGTTGACCAGTCCCTCCTTGTTGATCCAACGGTTCTTTCTATGATTCTTTTGATTTCCCTGTTTGAAACCTCAACCTGTCCATTTGACTGTGGATGGTAAGCTGTGGCAACCTTGTGAGTAACTCCGTATTTGGATAGGAGTGCATCGAAATATCTGTTGCAGAAATATGAGCCACCATCGCTGATGATTGCACAAGGTGTTCCGAATCGATTGAAAATGTTCTTTTTAAGGAATTTGATCACCACTTTTGAATCATTGGATGGCAGTGCAATTGCTTTGACCCATTTGGAGACGTAGTCTACAGCAACCAGGATGTACAGGTTTCTGAATGATGGAACAAAGGGTCCCATGAAATCAATACCCCACACATCGAATATTTCCAATTCTAGAATATTTTGCAACGGTCCTTCATTTCTCCTCGAAATATTCCCTGTTCTCTGGCACCTGTCACATTGAAAAGCAAAAAGATAAGCATCTTTAAAAAGAGTGGGCCAGAACAAACCTGATTGAAGAACTTTTGCTGCAGTTTTATTTCCGCTGAAGTGTCCGCCATATGGTGATGAATGACAGTGCTGCAAAACACTATTGATTTCCTCATGTGGAACACACCGTCTCAATAATTGATCAGCACAGCATTTGAACAGGTACGGTTCATCCCAGACATAGTGCTTGACTTCTTTGAAGAACTTTTTCCGTTGCTGAGTTGTCCATTCCAACGGCCATTTTCCTGACACAATGTAGTTGACATAGTCAGCATACCAAGGGACTTCCTGTTGTTTCATGGCAAACAGCTGTTCATCTAGAAAATTTTCTTTGATTGACAAATCTTTGTCAGTTGTTTCTCCATTCTCGAGCCTCGATAGATGATCTGCCACCTGATTCTCTGTTCATTTCCTGTCTCTGATCTCCACGTCGAATTCTTGCAGAAGAAGTATCCAACAGATCAATCTGGGTTTGGCATCTTTCTTTGTGATCAAATATTTGATTGCTGAATGATCTGTGTAGACCACCACTTTGGGACCCAGCAGATAGGAGCGGAATTTATCAAAAGCGTACACAACTGCGAGCAACTCTTTTTCAGTGGTTGTGTAGTTGAGTTGAGCTTCATTCAGAGTTCTGCTGGAGTAGTAAATGGTGTGGAAAATCTTTGTTTTGCGTTGTCCCAAAACTGCACCTACAGCAAAATCACTAGCATCGTACATCATTTCAAATGGAAGGGTCCAGTCTGGTGCTACAATGATGGGGGCAGAAATCAACTTCTGTTTTAAGATCTCAAAAGCTTCCTGGCATTCTTTGGTGAAGTTGAAAGGCACATCCTTCTCCAGAAGATTGCAAAGAGGTTTTACAATCTTGGAAAAATCTTTGATAAATCTCCTATAAAAACCTGCATGTCCGAGAAAGCTCCGAATCCCTTTGACAGATGTTGGTGGAGGCAGTTTTTCAATTGTCTCTATCTTTGCTTTGTCTACCTCAATCCCCTTTTTTGAGATCCGGTGTCCAAGAACAATGCCATTTTGTACCATGAAATGACATTTCTCCCAATTGAGCACCAAGTTTGTATCTTCGCACCTTTGTAACACATGTTCCAAATTTTGCAAACAATGATCAAAAGAATCTCCAAATATAGAAAAGTCAGCCATGAAAACCTCCATACTCTGCTCTAGCATGTCTGAGAATATGGCCATCATGCAACGCTGGAATGTGACAGGGGCATTACATAATCCAAATGGCATCCTGCGGAAAGCAAAAGTACCATAGGGACATGTAAATGTGGTTTTCTCCTGATCTTCTGGGGCGATGGCAATCTGATTGTACCCTGAATATCCATCCAGAAAGTAATAGAACTCATGTCCTGCCAGTCTGTCTAACATCTGGTCAATAAATGGTAGCGGAAAATGGTCCTTTCTCGTGGCTTTGTTCAGTTTCCTGTAGTCCATGCATACTCTCCATCCAGTTACTGTTCTTGTTGGGATTAGCTCATTCTTTTCATTGTTAACCATAGTAATTCCTCCTTTCTTTGGTACACACTGCATATGACTCACCCAACTACTATCTGAAATTGGGTAAATGATGCCAGCATCCAACCATTTGATTATTTCTTTCTTCACGACTTCCTTCATGATTGGATTAAGTCTCCGTTGATGCTCCACTGTGGGTTTGTACTCATCGTTCATCAGAATCTTGTGCATGCAAAATGATGGACTAATGCCTCAAATGTCTACTATAGTCCAGCCAATGGCTCTTTTGTGTTCTCGTAATACTCTCAGTAGCTTTTCTTCCTGCTCCAATGTTAGTGAAGAAGAAATAATAACAGGTAATTCAGAAGTGTTTACAAGAAATGCATACCTGAGATGGCTCGGAAGTAACTTCAGCTCCAGCTGTGGTGGTTCTTCAATCGAATGCTTGATTCGATCTTTCTTGGGCAGTTCCAAGCTTTCAACTGGTGGTGTCGCTTTGAATCGGAATGGTTTGTTAAGGTAGTTGATACATTCCAGGATTTCAGCATCTAGCTCACTGTCAGTCATATTGGTGATGCAAGCTTCAAGTGTATCTGTGGGATTTGGCTCAGTATTTTGAACGATACTTTCAACAACATCAACTCTGAAGCATTCTTCTTCATTTTCATCACTCGGGAATTTCATGGCTTTGAAAACATTAAAGGTCACTTCTTGGTCCTGCACTTTCATGGTTAGTTCTCATTTTTGCACATCAATCACAGTTTTACCTATAGCCAGGAATGGTCTCCTAAGAATGATAGGTATTTCTTTGTCTTCTTCCATGTCAAGGATGATGAAATCTGCTGGGAGAATTAGTTTGTCTACTTTCACCAGCACATCTTCAACAACACCTCTTGGAAATGCAAGTGTTCGGTCTGCAAGTTGCAATGAAACTGAGGTAGGCATTGCTTCTCCAATCTGCAGTTTCCTGTAAATAGAAAAAGGCATCAAGTTAACACTGGCTCCTAAATCACATAAAGCCTTACCGATGTAATGTTCTCCAATGGTGCATGGAACTGTGAAACTGCCAGGATCTTTCAACTTCGGGGGAAGTTTCCTCTGAATAATGGCGCTGCATTCTTCCGTTAATGCTACTGTTTTGTAGTCTCCCAATCTCCGTTTTCTTGAAAGAATATCTTTCATGAATTTGACATAGCTGGGCATTTCTTCCAAGGCTTCTGCAAATGGAATGTTGATATGCAGCTTTTTGAATACCTCCAAGAAATTAGCAAAATGTTTGTCTAGTTTGTTTTTCTGAAGTCGCTGAGGAAAAGGTGGAGGTGGAATGATCTGATCTTTTTCTTTTTCCTTTGCTTCTTTTTCCTCCATCTGTGGAACTGTATCTTTTGGAATTTCCTCAATTGTTGCCTTGATCCCTACATCTTTGTTGATCTCAGTACCACTTTTCAAAGTAATGGCTTGAATTTGCTCATTTCCTCGGTTCATTGGATTTGGTTCTGTGTTGCTAGGAAGATTACCTGGTGGTCTATAACTCTGAGCATTGGCTAGTTGTCCAATTTGATTCTCCAGTGCTTTAATAGAAGCTGACTGGCTCTGAATCACAACATCGTACTTTTTTAACTGAACCAGCACTTCTGCTATTCCTGGTTCATTTGTCTGCTCCTGGCCTTTGTTTTGTTGCTGAAATCCAGGTGGTGGATAGTTCTGTTGGAATCCAGGTGGTGGATTGTTCTTTTGCCCTGAATTGTTACTCCATGAAAAATTAGGATGATTCCTCCACCCTAGGTTGTAGGTGTTGGAATATGGATTGTTCCTCTGTCTGTTGAAATTATTGACATAATTCACCGTCTCTTCAAGTTGGTTTGGTTCTGGTGCTCGTCCATATGGTGAACTTGTGGATCCAGTGGTAAAAGTCTCCATGAATTTGCATATCTGATCCAGCTTGGTATTGACTGCTGTATTGACTCCACTTTCATAAATTCCTGCAATTCTTTGGATCATGCTCCTTTCTGTTGGCCACAAAGAATTATTGTTGGCCATTTCTTCGATTAGGTCACAGGCTTGATCTTCTCCTTTTGCCATCAGGGCTCCTCCAGCAGCAGCATCGATTGTGGTTCTCATTATTCCAGAAAGTCCATTATAGAAAGTTTGGACTTGAAGCCATTTTGGAATCTCATGGTGAGGACATTTCTGGAGCAAATCTTTGTACCTTTCCCAAGCTTCGTAAAGAGTTTCCGAGTATTGTTGTACAAAGGATGTGATGTCATTTCTCAGTTTTCCAGTTCTGGCTGGTGGAAAGTACTTTGCAAGAAGAAATTTGGTGGCTAAAATGTTCCAAGTTGTGATGGAACCTGCTGGTAGTGAATGTAGCCAAGCTTTAGCTCTGTCCTCAAGGAGTATGGGAAAAAACGCAGTCTCATTGCTTTCAGCTTCTCGGTTGTAATTGAAAGTGCCGCAAACTTCCAGGAAGTTGCTGAAGTGGTATTAGGGTCTTCAATTGCATTTCCTCCAAACTGAACTGACTGCTGAATCATCTGAATGCATGTTTTGATGTCACCCGCATTTCCTGGTAAGGGAGGAAGTACAATACAAGAAATGAGTCTGTCAACCACCGGAATGGTTCTGTCTCGAATGGGAATTGGTGGTGCAACATTCAAAGGTTCAGGTTCCATGTTGACTAAAGCTTCTGGCCTTCTCGCCGTTCTCTTCTCAACTGTCTGATGGTTCTTTCAATTTCCGGGTCAAGCGGTCGAAGTTCAATGCTTCTGGTTCGTCTCATGAAGTTCTGAGAACCTGAAACACAAGAAAATAAAAACAATAAGTAAAAAGAAAATTAGATACAAGTACCGGTATCTAACCTTAAAACTAATAGTGAAAGATAAATAAGTCCTCGCAACGGTGCCAAAAATATGATTGGCGTAAACACACACGTATAACGCAAGCGCACGTATCGTTCAAGTAGTATAAAAAGTATCGATCCCGAGGACTTAATACCTAAGCTATTATTTTATGAGGTCAAATGATTACTAGTATCTAACAGGTTGTTTGATTGATTTGAAATGGCGACGATTCTAAATTTAAGGACAAGTAAATAAAATTGTTCGAAAGTAAGTTTTAAGAAAATTCAATATTAAAAACTATCTAGGGTTGTGAATCTTTTCAATATTATTTAAAGATGAAGTGGTTATCCTATAGCTGGGTAATATATTGATTTATTAACCTGGAACACTAAATTATGTGAAAGCCTCTGTCGATGGTCAGACACAAATACCCAGTTTAACCCAATTGAACCATATGTCTATGTCAACCAAATTATCTGGATTCATTAAGTTTAAGTTCTAATTATAGCTACCCACGCCCGACAGGTATATGTCTATCATGTAAGGAAATCTATTAAATGGTTATCTATCCTCAAGGAAGATCATGGGCTATTGAGTCTAAGGTCTCAAACTTAAAATCCCTATGTCTAGTTCATTTTAAGTTTACCTAATCAATTTTATTAATGGCCAATTAATAAAAAGCATTAAGATTAAGACTCAATAAATAAATATTTATATTACCCAAACTATAATCTAACCCTTATAAACCGGTGATATTGAAATTCATCACAACCCTAGATAACTAACTTAGTTATGACACATGGTTAGGGCTAGTAAAAGCCATAAAGTAAAAATGTGAAATAGTAAATGCGGTAAAGTAAATACTGAAAAGTAAATAACAATAAAATAAAATGCTAAGGTAAAATGAATTACTTTTACTATTTACTATTTTAGATATCTCCCATAAAATAATATATAAACTTGTGATAATATTATTAACCAGCCATATGGGCGGTAACCTGATTAATTCAAATTAAGTCCGACCAGCCATAAAGGCGGTATGATTTGTCCATGAACCTGCCATATAGGCGGTAAGAAAATTTAATTATCAACCAGCCATATAGGCGGTATCCTTGATTAGTCAGGTTTAAACCAATTTAAATTTAATAGCCAACCGACCAATATGGCGGTATCCTTATTAAGTCAAATTTTAAATAGTAAATATATTATATTTAAGGGAGATTAATCTAAATGGTAACAGTAAAAGAATTACCTTTCACCTTAGCAAGGAGAAGTTACCTCATCATGGTTGAATAGTAAAACTGAAACAGTAAAAACAAGATAAATTACTATTACTATTACAAAAAGTAATTACTATTACAGAATGTAATTAAAAATTAATTACAAAACTTAAATTAAAAGAAATTAGAGAGAGAAACTCTCTATTTACATCAAAGAAATGAGAGAGAATGGTGCAACTAAAACTGAAATCTCGAGCTCAATTTATAGATAATTTTTTTGCGTCAAGCGTCGCGACGGCAAGGGATTCAGCGTCGCGACGCTGGATCTGTTGACTTTGGTCCACGCAAGTTGACCATGCGTGTTCTGTCGGCAGACTCTGGTGATGACACGTGTCACGCGGTAAAGGTGGTGCAATGAGAAGACGACACGTGGCAGACGGTGATTAGCTGAGCTTTCGGTCTAATGAACCTCTGACACGTGGCACGCATTTAGGATTGGTCCAATGAGAGATTAACACGTGGCAGCATGTGATTCGCTGGTGATTCGGTCCAATGAAATCTTGACACGTGGCACGCACTTGCTTTGGTCCAATGATATTTCGACCCGTGGCACACGGCGTATTTTAGCAGATCTTCTGTGATGATGATACGTGTCACGGCGCACGTTAGCAAAGTCAAACTTTCTCAGATTCTGACCCGTTGACCCGACGCACATTAGCATGGCCGGCGCACTTTAGGCATCGCGACTCGCAGAGTCTTGGCATCGCGACGCAGACAAATTACCAAAATGCCCATTTTCCCAATTTTCACTGTTTTGCTCCAAATCACCTCCGAAATGTCCTGAAATTTTATTTATCTACAAAATAACACAAAACACATCAAAATATTCACAAATCTCAAGAAACTATACAAAATATTAGGTTAAATGAGTGGGAAATAGTGATAGATTTATCATTCATCAGTCACACACTCTTCGATAACATAGCCCTATCTAGTGGGCCTTTCATCATCGCATCCATCTGCCCCATCTGAGGTAGTCTTGTGCGCTCCTGGGTTTGCCTCCCTTCTGACGACAGCCATCTCTCTGGAGCCTTCTATCTCGTATGATCCATTGTTACATGTAATGGTCACGCTCCCTCTGCCACCAGCGTGTGAAATAGCTACTCCTTCTTTGGCCACTCATGTGTGTGTGCACTCTGCGTCACAAGCCCAAGAAGCCCTTTTGCATAAGCTAGCACGAAAATCAACTGAAGGGTCAGATCTTAATGGCTTCCTCGAACATATCCCATGTAATATACTGAGGTCTTCTAAGTCCATTAGCTCCCAATAATCTGGTACTCTCAATCTATCTATCAGTACAGTCTTAGTCTGCTTTCACCACGTCTCCGCCTCACCTTTCATCATAAATGCAGCAAACCTAACATTCTATTGATCTGTCAGGTCTAACACACTGAATATATGCTCAATATCATTCTCCCATTTCTCAACAGCAAGGGAATCAGCTGTATCATGAAACTGAGGAGGCCTCAAATTAAGAAACTGGTCTAGTTTGCTCGCACTACCACCGTTGCTCGAAGGTATATTAGTTGCTGGTCCTCTGAAAACCATATGTGCAACTACATCAATAAACCTTCCCAAAATGTCTTCTAGATTAGTGGCTGTCGGGGAAACTGAAGGAGCGGCATAGGTCATATTATGGACAGTCGCATGAATAGGGTTAGATACAACTGAACGATGGGGCGACTGTCGAAACTACTGGAGGTATATGTCTAGAACCTTCGTTACCCTCAATAATCGGTGGTACACCAGATGAAGCTACAACCAATTCAGGATCTACTGGCTAAGTGTGAGGTCTCTTTACACTAATACTCTACATTCTCACATATCGTCAAACTATCCATCTCTCACGTTGAGTATCAGTACCACGGCCACGTCCAAATATTTTTCTACAGACACAAAACTACCATTTTCATACCCTTATCTAATGCAATGTGTCTACAGAATCTATAACCTTCGCTCTGATACCAAAATTTATCACAACCCCCTCCCTAAAGCGGGCCCAACCCTAGAAAGGGGTCCGCGAACCACTTTAGCTCGAGCACCTATATGTCATGCAATTGAACTAAAAGTTCGCAAAGGAAAATAATATTTCATAAAATGAAATCCAATAAATCCCAAATAAGTGTTTAAACCAAAAGTGTCTGAAAACATGAAAGTTATCCTAAATGTCCTATCTCAAAAGCCAAAAGAAATGTCTAGACCAACCCGACTGACGGCTGTGGAAAACGAGTCAAATCTCGGTACTAATACTGCTAATGTTGCGCTGGCGAACTACCTAGGATGTTTGGTAAATGAGGGGTGAGCTTAAAGAGCTTAGTAAGTAAAAACATTCATACTCTCAACATGACATCACCAACAAAAAATATATATAAATACATATATAATTAATATATGAAAACAACAATTAATATATAACAGCTAACTCAGGCAAACATACTCAGCACAACACATCTCAATTAAACAAGGTTTACTATCCAGATTCGGTATAATAATGGATTGAAACTATTGACTGAGTCTCTCTCTTACCCCCAAGGTTTCCCACCATATAATCCTACATAAATGTGCAAGAGGGGGAATGAACCACACGCATCTGCTAATCTCGCATAATATCGCATAATCTCACATATCTGACCATTATCATACTAAGTCCGGCAGCATAACAAAAATTTCACACAGCATCCAACACAACACATCTCATCGCATTTCATCCATCAACTCATCTCAAAATCACATAATATTCAAATACTTCGATTCATAGTACAAGCATACAATTTATACCCAAAATTTATATTCATAATTTATGTTCTCATGTATTCGATTTTTCAATCAATTTTCCAACATATATATATAAATATATTTATATTATATTACGTAAACTCACATATCAAACATCAATCAACAAACATTTATGTTAAGGGAATCATCATGCTTTGTACTTACCTCAATTCACGCAAGACTTTCTACATCTATATGTACTCGCTAAAATCTGGAAAAATTGTAAAATTTCAATCAGGTCCCTATATTTTACTAAAATTACGATTTTACCCCTAAACTTTCCAAATTTGCAATTTCCAAATAAGTCCAAAACTCTCAAAATATTACAATTACACCCATAAAACTGTAAAATATAACGTACCGAGCTCCAACTACTTCATAATTTCAGAACGAGGTGGTCCACGGACAGTTCACGTCACCAGGATCACAACGGTAGTGGTGGTAATGGCGGATGCTCGGGGGTTACCGACGAATGATCGGATGACATTAACTCTCATTTTTGGCTCGTTTCACGACAACCGAAGGTCTGAATTGGACAAACGAGGTGTCTAACCCGTGTATCTCGACGAGGGGAAGATTCTGGTCTGGGAGGTGAACTACACGCATGGTGGCGCGTGGGAGCGTGGATCAGCGACGCGGCGGCGCGTGGGAGAGCATCCGGTGATTTCAGACGATCAGACCGGCGGCGTTGGCTTCGTCTCGGTGAGAGGATTCTCCTGGAGTGGTCACTCGCCAGAAAAGGTGACCGGAAGACGACAAACGAGCCATTTCTCTCTCCTATCCACATTTTCTCTCTTTCTTTTGCGTTTTCTCTCTCTACTGGTTTTGCATTTTCTCTCTCTACGGGTATGTCTCTCTCTATAACTGTTCAATGGTCTCTGCAATTAACTTTAATATATTGTTTCCTCTCTAGTTGATTCACACCAAGCATACACTAAATGGATAAATTAGGTTTAGTTAATTTTTAAATAGGGAGGGTGGTTGAGTTTTATAGGGAGAGTGTGTGTGTGGTTGCTGATTTTTAGGGGAGATAGAATTCTTATTTATTTGAAATAAAAGATAGAGACTTGGTCTCACAATCTACACACCTTACAAAAAATTTCGTCCTCGAAATTTCTCAATCTTCAAATAGTTCTAGATATTTCTCTCCCATGTCTTGTTCCACTTCCCAAGTTGCCTCATGTATGTGATGATTAGTCCACATGACCTTTACAAGGGGGATCTGTCTGGATCTCAACTCTTGGACTTTCCGCTTTACAATCTTCACGAGATTTTCTTCATAAGTCATATTCTCCCTCAATTCGACCGGTTAGCTCTCCAGGATGTGAGTAGGATCTGGTATGTACTTCTTCAGTACTGACACATGAAACACATTGTTAATCCTTTCTAATTCTGGTGGTAATGTCAGACGATATGCCACTTTTCCCACTCTCTCAAATATCTCGTAAGGACCAATATAGCGTAGTGTTAACTTTCCTTTACAGCCGAATCTTAATACTCCCTTCCAATGGGAGACTTTCAATAAGACTTTATCCCCCACTTGAAACTCAAGGTCATTTCTTCTTTTGTCAGCATAACACTTCTGTCGACTCTGCACCTCCAACAGTCTAGCTCGAATAAGTCTGATCCTCTCATATGTCATATCTACCAAGTCTGAACCATCAATCTATCTATCTCCAACCTCGTTCCAACAAACAGGAGTCCTACACCTCCTCCCATACAATGCCTCAAATGGAGTCATACCGATACTCGCCTGAAAGCTATTGTTGTAGGCAAACTCTATCAGAGGTAGATGATCATCCCGTCCTCCAGCAAAAGTCAATACACATGATCTCAGTAGATCCTCCAATGTCTGAATAGTCCGCTCTGACTGCTCGTCAGTCTGAGGGTGAAATGGTGTGCTCATAGTAATCTTCGACCCCATAGACTTCTGGAAACCCTGCCCAAAATGAGAAGTAAATCTGGCATCTCTATCTGATACAATCGATGTCGGTACTCCATCTAACCGCACAATCTGCTCCATATACAGTTCTGCTAATCTCTCTGGTCCCAACGTAACTCGAATCTGTAGAAAATAGGCAGACTTAGACAATCGGTCCACTATGACCCAAATTGCATCGTATCCTTTCTGTGTATCGGTAGCCCTACTACAAAATTCATCACAATGTTTTCCTACGGCCACTCAGGTATAGGTAGAGGCTGGAGTAATCCAGCTGGCTGCTGATGCTTTGCCTTCATATGCTGACAAACCAGGCAACGGGATAAAAACTTTGCAATCTCTCTCTTCATTCCCGACCACCAGTATGTTTTCTTCAGATTCTGATACATCTTAGTACTCTCCATGATGCATGTTATACGGGGCATCGCGAGCTTCATCCAAGATCTCCTGTTTAAGCATTCCGATAGGTGGTACCACAACTCTGTCATCAAAAAGTAATACATCATCTGAACTTGATCTGAAATTAGTAATCTCTCACTCTGTAGCCTCTATTTTCCATTTCTTGCATTGTCCATCAACGTCTTGTACACTTTTAAGTCTATCGGGCAATGTAGGCTGAACTTTCTAATGAGCAAAAAGCTCTCCTCTGTCAGATACATCAAAGGTCAAACGTAATGTCGCCATCTCCTCAAACATCCTCCGTCTAGCTCTCAGAAATTACAGTTTACCGACGTTCTTGCTACTGACTGCGTCAGCAACTACATTGGCCTTCCCCGGATGGTAATTAATAGTACAATCATAATCACTGAGGAAATCCATCCAACGCATTTGCCTTAAATTCAACTCTCTGAGTGGGAAGATATTTCAGGCTCTTATGGTCGGTATAAATCTCGCATTTGGCACCATATAGGTAATGCCTCCAAATATTAAGAGCATGTACAATCGCTGCCAACTCTAGATCGTGGGTGGGATAATTATTATCATTGGTCTTTAATTGTCTAGAGACATACGCAATCACTCTCCCATGCTGCATCAGCATACATCCTAATCCCCGATGCGATGCGTCCGTATAAACCACATATCCATCAAGTCCAGATGGTAGAGTGAATATCAGTGCAGTAGTCAATTTATCCTTCAAAATCTGGAAGCTCCTCTCACACTCGACAGTCCACCAAAATGGTATTTCCTTTCTCGTCAGCTAAGTCATCAAAATAACAATAATAGAGAAGTCTCGGATAAATCGATGGTAGTAGCCTGCTAATCCCAAGAAGCTCCGAACCTCTATTGCTGTCTTTGGTCTCTCTCACCTAAAAACTGCTTCGATCTTCTGCGGATCTACATAGATACCCTCTCATGAGATGATGTGTCTCAAAAATACCACTATGTCCAGCCAAAACTCACATTTAGAGAACTTGACATATAACTTTTCCCTCTTCAAAGTGTCCAATACCAATCGAATGTGTTGCTAATGATCGATCTGGAAGGAGGAATACACAAAGATGTCATCAATAAACACTACAATAAACTTATCCAAATACGGCTGAAACACTATATTCATCAAACACATGAATGCTGCAGGTGTATTATATGTCTGAGATGTCTTTCCTCTACCACCATATGCTCCACTCGGAGTCCCTCTGCCTCTGCCCTGTGTGAAACCCAAGTCTCGCCCACGACTACCACCAGAACTTGTCCCTCGACTACGTCCTGTTATCACTACTCCTCTTGCTGGTTGCTCAACTCCTCGAGATCCATCACAAGCCGAACAATCTCTAACCAAATGTCCAAACTGCTGACATTCGTAACATCTCTTTGCTATGTTGCATTGTGTGCTTATATGACCCTTCTAACCACAATTATAGAATTTGCGTGTGCTAGTCGATTGAGATGCTACACTCGCTACACTCTGATTAACAACGGTATTGTGCCTCTATTATAAACCCGGTGTAGACATGGCGATGCTGTCCGGGCTCACGGCCTGGTCGGGAGTACGGAGTAGCCCGCGGGGGACTAAATCGGAGAATAAATGGAGTCGCCACTCGGTGTGAACTGGGAAATGATTTAAGGTCGTACTCACCCCTCGCAAGGGAAGACCTCAAACCGTTGGGTTCGGAATGGTCCCTTACTTATGCCAATTGTAATGAAAAGATTTATGCAATAGTATAATCAAGTCTTATGCAACACATGTAAGATAATGTAATCAACACACATTGCACACCCATAAACGTAAATAAATAAAAAAAAAAGGAAGACAAATGTATAATTCTATAGACATATTAAACAATGAAGCGCAATAACGTAACTAATAAAAACTATAAAAATATTAATAATAAAAGCGGATAATTAGATACGTAATGTAAACGAAATGACCAAAGAAGCAAACATGAATGAAATATGATGAAAGGAGGTCTGTTCACTGTATGTGCGTTCGTCCAGCGTTCAAAAACACGTTCAAATGGAAATGAGACAGAATGTTTGTGTTCGTATAGCGTTCGGAAATGCGTTCGAACAGGATAAGACCTGATGCATGGTAAAACAGAATACATGCGTGTTCGAGTAGCGTTCGGAAACGTGTTCGAATAGAAATGAGACAGAATGTTTGCATTCTTATAGCGTTTGGAAACGCATTCAAACGAGATAAGACCTGATGCATGGTAAAATAGAATGCATGCACGTTCGAGTAGCGTATGTAAATGCATTCGAACGGGCTGAGGCAGAATGCATACGTTCGTGTAGCGTTCGGAAATGTGTTCGAACAAGATTACCAAAGTGGTATCTAAAATGACACAAACACATGCGCGAATGCTTATCAAGCAGTACGTGGAGTTGTATCCCAAGTACAGACCGTACTACCGTCCATTCGGATTTGGCTACGGAATTTATGTCTGGGTTTCCATCCGATATACCACAAGAGGCAACACTCAAGCACTAACACAACATGAATGTAAAGTGAAGAATGAAAACATAACAACCAAAAAGGGTAAATGACAAGATCAACAGAAGACGGGCACGGAAAAACTATGGTAAAGGTAGCCTTTGGGCGTTTCCCTCGAATAGAGGACCTTTAATTGAACCTAGTTAGCCCATGCGCATTAGATTAACAATGCATAAATAAATAACATGCGGAAGGTAAACAACTGAATAATAAAAGAGATACGACCAAGACCGACATCTATATATGACCTCGTAAGCCCGATTGAACGTATTTCGCATTCAATCAAACATACTTCGTTCGGCGTGGAAAAACATCACGGTAAAGGTAGCCTTTACGCATTTCCCTCGAATAGATGACCCTTACCCCACATGATTATCCCATGCGCATCAAGATTATCACGTATGCCCGATTGAACGTATCTCACGTTCAATCAAACGTACTTCGTCCGGCACAGTAAAACATCGGTAAAGGTAGCCTTTTGGCTTTTCCCTCAAATGGAGGACATTTAATCCAACGTGATTTAGCCCATGCGCACTAGATTAAAAATGCATAAATAAAGAAACGACACATAGAAAATAAATAGCGGAACAATAAACACAAAAATACCTAAGACATGATAAAGGAACCTGTCCAAAATGCCCGTGTTCATGTAGCGTTCGGAAACCCGTTCGAATAGGGTGAGGCAGAATACATGCGTTCGAGTAGCGTTCGAGAACGCGTTCGAACGGGATGATGAAAGTCGCATCCATAATGTAATAAACACATGCATGAACGTTTCCCCAAGTGGTACATGGAGTTGTATCCCAAGTACAGACCGCACTACCGTCCATTCGGATTCGGCTACGAAATTTATGTTTGGGTTTCCATCTGATATACCACGAGAGGCGACACTCAAGCGTTAACACAATGCTATCATGAAAATAGACGTGAAGTATGATAATGCATATAAAAAACATAAACGAAGAGACAAACATGCGAAATAACAAGGAAGATAAACAACACAAAACAAATGCGGGATAATAAAACGACAATAAACGTGAATTAAAACGAAATGATAAAAAGCTAATAATAAGAAATAAATGTGCGATAAATAAATAACGGATCGTCAAAGAAAGATGTGATCAAGAGTTTGGTCGACTTTGATATAGGACTCTGCACACCATTGGACATATTTCATATCCAACCGAGCGTGCCGCATCCAAAACTACAAAATAAAAAAGTAATAAAAGGTGCCCTCAAGTCTTACCTTTTAAGTTGCTTCTTGGAAGTGTGTTACGTCATCGTCGGAAAGGTTAATGTTCTGTCACTTTTTCGGTTCACTGGTTCAACATTTTATCCACTGTTTTCCTGCGTTTTCTGCTGCTATTTTTCTGCATTTTATGTTGCTATTTTGCTGGTTTGTGTCGCTGTTTTGGACTATTTTTTATGCCATTTCAATCGCTATTTTTTGCTATTTTGAGGCTGGTTTTGGGATGATTTTTGGACTGTTTTAGGGACTATTTTTCTCGGTTCAGGGGGACTATTTTTGGGGTTAATTTTGGTGAAATAAGGGACTGTTTAGGGTGGTTATTTCACAGTTTTAGGGGATTATTTCGGTGGTGGTTGGTTTGCTGGAGGGGGGTATATTTTTTGTTTATGTAATCGGTGAAGGGCTTAGTTTTTGTGTTTGTTGAAGTGGTGGAGGGGGCTGTTTCTGTTGCTTATGAGTGTATGGAGAGTGAGAGACCGAGAGTTATGAGTGTTTAGGGTTTATTACGTGTGTATGGTGCCGTGAATGAGAGTGAAAGAGAAGAGTTGTATGCGTTCATAGCCCCCTGGAGAGAGAAATGGTTTGGTTTAGTCCTCTTTTTATAATGGTGTATTAGGGTTTCCTTGTGTGTGCATGACTTGGAAAGGTAAAAAATGAAGCAAATAAGGGATATGTTTAATTAAGTTATTTAGGGAAAGAATATTGTGTAATTTTGGTGGGGAATATATTTAATTTGGGAGGTGATTTATTTAGATTAGGAAGATGATTTGATTTAAATTAGGAAGGGGATTTGATTGGATTTTGACATGTGTTAAATGTGTTTTGAATATTTTGGATGGGATTTGGTGGGCCTTGGGCGTGTGGGTTGGTTGTTTGTAGGCTTAGGCGTGTGACTTGGTATGGACTGCGGGAATTTTGGGCTAAGGCTAATAGTTAAAACAGGGATTAATCGAGCGAACCTGAGGCTAAACAAACGAATTAAATCTGAGGATGTACTTATTTTTGAATTTTCCCTTTCGACGTCCGTTTCCCGCAACTATGCAACTTATCGGGTAGTGCCTCCAAGCGAGGCTCATCATCGGGCTTTCATACAAAAATGAAAGTGTCTACAGTCGCCCCCACTTTGATGGGCTTGTGTAGTGTGTGACAATGACAATCCTATCAAAGTCATGCATGCATTTTTACTTACATGGCTCGTCAGTTGTTGCCTGACTTACCTGTTGTTCTGAGATGCTTCAAACTGAGTTGATCTAGTGGTGAGGTGCCTCGACCCCTGGTCCATTCCTGAACCGTGCTCCATTCCTGGAGCGCCATTCCCGGCTTGTTAATCCTCATTCCTGAGTTATTACTGATGTTATGGTTCATTCCCGAACCGTGCTCCATTCTTGGAGCGCCATTCCCGGCTTGCTAATTCTCATTCCCGAGGTGTCACTGATGTGATGGTTCACTCCTGAACCGTGCTCCATTCCCGGAGCGCCATTCCCAGCTTGCTAATCCTCATTCTCGAGGTGTTGCTATGTGATGGTTCATTCCCGAACCGTGCTCCATTCCCGGAGCGCCATTCCCGACTTGCTAATCATCATTCTTGAGGTGTTACTGATGTGATGGTTCATTCCTGAATCATGCTCCATTCCCGAAGCACCATTCCCGGCTTGCTAATCCTCATTCCCGAGGTGTTGTTGATGTGATGGTTCATTCCCGAACCATGCTCCATTCCCAGCTTGCTAATCCTCATTCCCGAGGTATTGCTGATGTGATGGTTCATTCCCGAACCATGTTCCATTCTCAGAGCGCCATTCCCGGCTTGCTAATCCTCATTCTCGAGGTGTTGCTGATGTGATGGTTCATTCTCGAACCATGCTCCATTCTCGGAGTGCCATTCCCGGCTTGCTAATCCTCAATCCCGAGGTGTTGCTGATGTGATGGTCCATTCTCGGAGTGCCATTCCCGGCTCGCTAATCCTCATTCTCGAGGTGTCACTGATGTGATTATTCATTCCCGAACCGTTACTTGAGAGGTGGTCCATTCTGAACCGTTACTGTATGAGAAGGGGCAGACTAGTCGCCCCTAGACTTGGTTTATCTTTCTGTTCTTCGCTGCTTGCACTAGGTTAAAGTAGACCATGTGATGTGACGTTTCATACCAGCGTACTATACTGTCTTTTACGAAATAGTCCCAATAGTTATACATATTATTGTCCTCAAAGGATGCCCAGTGTCAAAACCGGAGAACCTTCAAAGTACTCGATGCAACTCAAATCCGACCGTTTGAATAAACGATCTGAACCAGACTCAAAGTGTGTGTGTGCTAAGGTTCTTTTACAGCTTGATCCTTGGGTAAGCCAACTCAATGATTTTGTTTCAAAGAATGGGATCGAGGGGTCAAACCAACCTAGATGCCTTGATCATGCTCTGCAATTACTTCTCCGTACTCAATGTGATATGATTTTCTTTTTCTTTTATTTCGTCTCTTTTTTTGTCTTTTTTTTTACACACCTACCCTTTAAGGTAGCATTTTTCCTCATGGTGGTCCTAATACTCACCCATTGGTAGCTTCACGCTTATCGGTTATAGGTGGTTTATATTTTCTTTAGAGACTTTTCTTTTGTTTCCAACCATACCACATATCGTAACACAAGTAAGTCAGGATGGACATCTAAGTGAACGGTTATTCATCGATCCGTAATCTCTTCAACTAGTCACATTGCTGACTACTCAGGCTTTCACTGTTGAGATCCTATAATTAAGTGCTCGCGAGTCTAGTCGAGATCAACTACTAAAAATATCGGATGAGAGTACCTCTCGCACTTATCGTTTCTAAGGTTTCACCTTGGAGCAAATATTTTCATCATCGGACTTATGCCTAACCATTAAGGACTTCTCTCTCTCTATTTTTTCAATTTCAACTCTCCTGGAATTCTTCCTTTCAACTGCCGATAGTGTGGGCCTCGCCCACTGGGATTCATTCCCGAAGACTGCTGGTAATATGGGCCTCAACCTTGGGATTCATTCCCGAAAACTGCTGGTGATGTAGGCCTCGACACTGGGATTCATTCCCGCAACTGATGGTAATGTGGGCCTCAACCCTGGGATTCATTCCCGAAACTGATGATGCTGTGTTACTGCTCATGGCTTGCTTGCATTTGCCACTTTTTCCTTCTTTTCTTTGAAACCTGCGAACACAAAACAAAAAATTGCAAGTACGTTACGTGTATGCATGCATGCATGGATGTGTTTCCTATTTCGTTGGGTTAGGTCTTCCGCCAGTTCTTCCAGTGATCGATCGGTCTCCTCTTCCTCAAGAAAAATATTACTTCAACATGTCCATATTGATTGGCTCGGTGAACTCGTTCCCTTCTAAATCTGATAGTCTTACTGCCCTGTTTCCCATCACTTTCTTGACTACATAGGGTCATTCTCAGTTGGGTCTGAACTTTCCTCTCAGGTCCATCGTCGACGGCTTTGACTGCTTGAGTACCAGATCACCTTCTCTGATCTTGGTAGGGCGTACCTTCTTGTTGAATGCTCGAGCCAATCTCTTTCGGTATACCTTCATATGATGCAAGGACTTCATCCTCTTCTCATCTAGTAATACTAATTGTTCGAATCTCTGCGAGTCCCATTCTTGTTCAGGTAACTCTGCCTCCGCTAGTACCCGCATTGACTGTATCTCCATTTCCACCGGTAATACTGCTTCCATTCCGTAAGCTAATGAATATGGCGTGGCTCCCGTTGCTGTTCTCACCGAAGTTCTGTATCCCCACAGGGCGTACGGAAGTTTGTCTGCCAATCTTTATAACTTTCGGTCATCTTGGCTAGTATTTTCTTTATCGTCTTATTGGCTGCCTCGACTGCACCATTTTCTTGTGGCCTGTAAGGTGACGACCCGTGATGTCCTATCCCGTACTTCTGTAGCATCGCTTTGGTTTCTCCTTGAAACTGAACTTCGTTGTCCGTTACTACATGATGTGCATTCCGTATCGGCATATGATGTTCCGGGCTATGAATTTTGCCATCTGCTTTGCTGTAACGTTACGAAACGACTCGGCTTCCACCCATTTCGAAAATTAGTTTACTGCCACTACTATGAAATGATGCCCACTTGATGCGTGCGGTCGAATCTCTCTGATCATGTAAATTCCCCATGCTGAGAAAGGCCACGGCTCCGATAGCCCATGCAACTCAGTGTGCGGCAAATGATTCAAGTTATCGTGCGCTTGACAATCGTGACAATGTTTCACCAGTTTCGCGCAGTCAGCTTCCATGGTCGACCAGTAGAAGCCTTGCCTCACTATCTTGCGAGATCAATTCAATCCGTTCATATGTGGTCCACATACTCCGGCGTGTACTTCTTCCATCGCTTTCTGAGCCTCTTCCTTCCTTAAACACTTCAGTTGGATGCCATTCGCTTATCTCTTGTATAGTTCTCCCTTCAAACTCATTTATTGGGAAGCCAACTTCTGAATGGCTATCATGTCATTCCTACCTACTTCTTCTGGGAATTCCCCACGTTCTAGGTATCGCTGAATATCGTAGTACCAAGGTTTCCCATCGTCGACTTCTACTTCTAAGATCTTTTCTATCTCGTAACTGGGCTTGCTTGCTGTCGTCAACACTAGAGGTCTCATTACCAACTTCTCCGGATTCTCCCAAGTTGCGGCTAGGATGGCTAACGCGTCTGCCATTTGGTTCTCTTCTCACGGCAAGTGCTGGAACTTACAGTCGGGGATAGCTTGTGCTAGCTTCCTGAGGTAAAATAGGTAGGGTCTCAACCATTCTTCCTTCAACTCTCATTCTCCTTGCATCTGTCGGACTACTAACATCGAGTCCCCATAGACTTCTAGGCCCTTAGCTCCTAAGGTTATCAGTGTTGTCAATCCGAATGCGCATGCTTCAAACTCGGCCATGTTGTTGGTTACTCCGAACGTCAGCCTCTTGGCCATAGGCAGGGTTTCTCCTTCGGGGGTTACTATCACGATTCATATTCCGGCTCCTTTATGATTCACCACTCCATCGAAATACATCTTCCATCCTTGGACCGTTATTGCCTGGATTTCCTCATCTGGAAATTCAAACTTGTATTGGTTTACTTCTATGGGTTGTAGCGCTAAGAACTCCGCTACGGCTCGCCCTTTGATTACCTTAGAAGTGAGATATTCAATATCAAACTCCGTCAGTAATACCAACCATCTTCCTAACTTCCCTACAAGTGAAGGTACCGAATGCAGATACTTTAAGGGATTCTCCTTTGCTACCACTTGGATCTTGTAGGATTGGAAGTAGTGACACAACTTTCTGGAAGCCCACACTTTTGCCAAACAGATCTTTTCTACTTCTTGATAGTGGGCTTCATACGGAATCATCTTCTTACTGAGGTAGTAGACTACATGTTCCACCCCTGTCTCATCTACTTGTACCATCATTGCCCCCAGCACTTCGGGTTCGATGGCTAAATACAGCACCAAGGGTTTGCCCGACCTCGGAGGTTTCAATATATGAGGTTTCACCAGGTATTCTTTGATCTTGTCAAAGGTTTCTTGGCATTGTCTGTTCCACTTCACCGGCTGGTCTTTCCTCAACAGCTTGAAAATGGGCTCGTAAGCTAACATCAGCTTAGCGATGAATTGACTGATGTACTGGATTTTCCCGAGGAAGGCTCTAACTTCTTTCTCCGTCTTCGGCGTGGGCATCTCGGTAATCGCTTTGATCTTTTCAGGGTCTACTTCTATTCCTCTCATTCCTACCATATGTCCTAGAGTTTTCCCGACGTTACCCCGAACACACGTTTCTTGGGATTTAGTCATAGGTTGTATTTGTCGACTCTCTGAATGAACTTCTCAAGAGCTTCAATATGTCCGCTTCTCGTCTCCGACTTCACCATCATGTCGTCCAGGTATACTTCAATCTCCTTAGCATCAAGTCATAGAATAACGTGGTGGCCATCTGTTGATTAGTGGCTCCCGCGTTCTTAAGCCCAAACGGCATCACGTTGTAACAATATGTGCCCCACTCAATGACAAAGACGGTTTTATGCTTGTCTTCTTCAGCCATAAGGACATGATTGTATTCTGAGAACCCATCTGCGAATGAGTACATGGCAGATAAAGTTGCGCTATCCACCAGTACGTCTATATAGGATAAAGCTGCGCTATACACCACTCGGGGTATTTCACTACTTCTAGAAATCCCACGTCTATCTACTTCTTGACTTCTTCTCTAACCTTTTCGGCCCATTCAGGTCTCATTCTTCGGAGCTTCTGCTTTTTCATGTTCGGATAAGTCGGTATTGTGTGTTGGGCGATACTTTTATCTACTCCTGGCATGTCCTCGTAGGACCAAGTGAATATATTAGCGTATTTGATTAAAATTCCCTCTAATGCCTTCTACTCCTCAGAGGTAACCTCACTCGCAATTAGAACTTCCTTGGGGTCTTCAGGCGTACCAAGGTTAAATGCGTTCGTTTTGGTTGAGTTAATGTCAAATATGCTCATGTCGTACAAATTAAACGGAAGAGACTCAGGCAAATAACCGAAATGAATGTCTTTATTATTAGCGAATACGGGATTACAATCAAATAAATCAGGGAAATAAATGTCTTCGTCATCCACAACCTTGTCTTCTTCTGTCTCCTTGCTCTCCTCAAGCGTCAGACTCTCTAACTGCATCAGCTCCTATTCCCACTTGTCTTCCACCTTTGCAACTTCTTCTGCCAGTGGCTTCTTGTCCATCACATCCTGAAAGATCTCAAATCCTAGTACCATGATCCCGTTGACTTCCACTGGTTCAGGCTCTCCTTGATACCCCGTAGCCTTCACAAAGTATTATGTCAGCTTCAGCCCTTTCTTTTTAGTCTTTGGCTTGTGCTCGTCAGATTTGTACCTCAATCCTCTCTTGGTGGTCTGCCCCTTGAAGTCTGGTAGTGCTCCTACAACACTCGATCATGCGTCTGGCTCAAATTCCATCTTCTCCATGATCCTATCCACCTTAGGATCCACCCACTCCTCAAAGCTTGTCGCCACTTGGAACCTTGTGAAATGATGTATCTCCAAAGTGGCCACAGCATTATCTACCTCAGCTCTGATGGTGATGATCTCTCATCCATACGGAAACTTGATGACCTGATGCAAAGTGGAGGGCACACCCCCAAGCTTGTGAAACCATGGCCTCCCCAATAACAAAGCAAAAGTGGTCGGGATATCTAGCACTGTGAACTCAACCTCATCCTCAATTGGACCCACTTTGACTACCGCAGCAAAAGTGCCCTCTACTCCCCGCTTACTATCATCATATGCCTTGATAGTCATGTTGGAGGGACTCAAATATGTCGCCTTCATACCCAACCTCGACAGAATCTTCAAAGGGCATACATTGATAGATGAGCCATCATCCACCATCACACAAGATGTCCTATTTCCCTTCACTTTCACTTTTTTGAACAGTGGACTATTGTGATCTCTTACCTCCAACAGGAGTTCCTCATCAGAGAATGTTATCACCTGTAAAGCTTCCTTCTGTACCGACCCTACGAACATTATGGGGTTGGCATCCTCCGGTACCAATATCTTACTCAAAGCCTCAACCATGGCGCGTCTGTGCTCATGAGATGCACACAACAACTCCCAAATGCTTATATGTGCTCGCGTCTTCTTCAACTGATGCAGCACTACATCTCCTTCAGCATTACCCGCATTCTCTGCCACTTCTATGCCTTCTGCCAATACTTCATTGCCTTTCTCCGCTATATCACTGTAAAAACACCCACTTTGTGTCATCCCATTCACCTCCTCTTCATCACTGCTTGAGAAGTTCTCCCAGAAATTCTTCCCCGGCTCCGTTTCATCCTCACTACTGCTATCCCAAATCCCCAAGAAAAAGGCTTGGCGGTCAAAGGTTTGGAGGACAAGGCTTTCGGGTAGGCCAGAGCTAATCATGTAGGTGGGTGGTGGAACAGAGTGATAGTTGGGTAGGGGGTTTCTCTGTGTGTTGGGTTTTTCTTTTTCTGGATCGGGTATTTTGTGGGAGTCGATGAGGTCTTGGATTTCATGTCTGAGGCGGGAGCAGTTATCGGTGTCATGGCCTTTTTGTTGGTGGTAGTGACAATAAAGGTTCAGGTTGAGGTGCGGTGGTGGAGGATGTGGAAGTGGCTTAGGTTCTAGGGGTTTTAGGAGTCTCTGTCTCTTCAACTTCTCAAGCACTTTAGACAAAGGTTTGCCCAGGTTAGAAAATCGCATGTTTCTGATGGCGGCAACTTCGGTAGAAACAGGCTTAGTTCCTGAAGTCCCCACAATGGCCCTCATATTCAAGCCATAAAACTTCCTATTCTCAGCTTCTTCTTCCTCGATATCCATAACAGTTTCCCTCAATTGTCGAAAATCGTCAATCATAGAGGTCATCCTCCTCATTTTGCCATAAATAGAGGGCTTAGTGCCCTTGATGATCATCTTGATCTGGTCATTCTCCGAGGGCCGAGTTTTCATCTTCAAAAGCTGGCTCCTCCAGCGATCTACATAATCCTTGAAGCTCTTATATGGCTGCTGCTTGGTATTTTCCAAGTCATGAAGTGACAAGTCGATCTCCAAATTTGTGACATACTGATTAAGAAAGGCCTCCGCCAATGCCCTCCAATCATCCTTGACCTTACTCTTCAGGCCGTGATAACACACAACGGGTGCCCCCTCAAGTGACATCTCGAACATCTTCTGAACCTGACGCTTCGACAGACCCACCGAACTCATCACAGAAACATATTGTCGAAGATGAACCCTCGAATCCCCGTTCCCGTTGAACTTGGCTATGTCGGGCATCTTGAACTGAGAAGGCAACTGCTCCTCAAACGTCATGGCCTCGTAGTCTAGCAAGTCCTTATGCTTACCCCTTATCTTGCGGGTAACTGACTCTACCTGATCCCTGAGTTTCTGTAACTCTTCCTGAGACCCGGCTACCCTTCCCGCGGCATACTCAGCCATGTCATCATCAAAAATAGAGATCTCATCACTCATCTTGTTCTGAGGCTCTTCACGTCTGACGTTCTCAGGGTTTCCTGCCCCTCCTACACGGGGCACTGCCATATTGGCCACAACGGTGGTCAAGGCTTGCAACTGCTCGGTAATCTTAGTGAGATTAGTCTCTAGCTGATCCATACGAGAACCCTTGTTATCTGACCCACTCATGTTTGCTAACGGTCTTTTGACGAGTCTTCCTTCTTCTCTAACCCAACGAGTATCTATGGTGGCTTTAAAACTACAAGTTAGCATGGTACAGGTATGCGTGCGATGCATGAAATATATAAAATGCATGAGGTAATCAAATAGAATATATCCTTCCGACCTTATTTCTCCTACACTCATGGTAAGCCTATTTTTGTCTAAGGTATGGCTTATTCCATGCACCAATGTGGGGTACACAAAATCATTCTCTCTTATGCTACGGGGTGAACCTTTGCTACCTCGGTCCCTTTCCATCGGTAAAAGACAAAGACCGCTCATTCACAACATTGGCTAAGCCTATTATGGGATCGTACCATTGTCTAGAAACGACGAATTGGGCTTTCAGAAATCGTGGTTATGGGGATGAACTTAGAGGTATCCAAAAGTATACAAATATGCCGTAACAAGGCGTATCTTTTCTGGCTGAAAGCCAATGTGGATATCGAACTCATGCTTCTAGCATATTTGGATCATGTTTGGATTTTCTAAGCCCATCAAGGTTTTCACACAAGTTGGCCCATTACCATTTCAAAGCTTTCAATCATATTATTACGAGGTGTAAACTCGTCCCAGTTGAAAAAGTCCCAACAGGTTTATACTTTTGCAATAACGTGGCTAAACAACCTCAAATGATATGGGGCCCAAACACAAACTGGCCCATCGGCATTTTAGAAGCTTTTGGCCCAATCGTCATAAGACACAAACTCATCCCAGTTTAAATGGCCCAACAAGTTCACATCTCATGACAAAAAGTCCAAATGAATCCAAATGATGATGGTCCCAAACACAAGCATAAATGGTGGCTTATGTAGGTCATATAACTATGGTTCTCATGCAGTTTTATGAGAGAATTAATAAAGGCTCCCGCCGGCGAAGGGTTGCCCACAACTAGGTCTCCCCACTCAAGGGTTCGAGCGACCAAGTGAACGCACCTTTTTTATACCCTAAGGTACATGCCAACGAGTGATGATACCATATAACGATCCGCCGCTTTGAGCGAAAACAACTTCACGATGCATGAATAACTGTCAAATGGATTCCTCTATTGAAAATTCCCCAGAGTGAGGGTGGAGCGAACTCTCTTAAATACCCTTACCTCTTAGGCTATTATCGCCTTGGTGACAGGAATAAACAATAGATCCTCCAAATTAGTCCATCACTTTAAATATGCTTTAAGGTAAGCTTTGAGTAAATGATTATCTAGATGTCTTCATAGCTTTTCCTTTTGGCTATAAAAAGGTAGTGAGTGAATGAAGACACCAAATCATTATCTAACTCTAATAATACCTTTGGTTAAATCAACTTTAGTTTGGAAAGTTTTATTAACCCCTTGGTCCCAACCCACTTGTAGACAAGGTTAACTAAAGCAAAAATCACAAACATTACAAGACATTATTTCGGGGCTGATTCTCTATCCCTAGTGGAGTTGCCAGACTGTAGACACAGTGACGCTGTCCGGGCTCGCGGCCCATTCGAGAGTACGGAGTAGCCTGCGGGGGACTAAATCGGAGAATAAATGGAGTCGCCACCCAGTGTGAACTGGGAAATGATTTAAGGTCGTACTCACCCCTCGCAAGGGAAGACCTCAAACCGTTAGGTTCGGAATGGTCCCTTACTTATGCCAATTATAATGAAAAGATTTATGCAATAGTATAATCAAGTCTTATGCAACACATGCAAGATAATGTAATCAACACACATTGCACACCCATAAACGTAAATAAATAAATAAAAAAAGGAAGACAAATGCATAATTACATAGACATATTAAATAATGAAGCGCAATAACGTAACTAATAACAACTATAAAAGCATTAATAATAAAAGCGGATAATTAGATACGTAATGCAAACGAAATGACCAAAGAAGCAAACATGCATGAAATATGATGAAATGAGGTATGTTCACTGTATGTGCATTCATCCAGCATTCGGAAACGCATTCGAACGGAAATGAGATAGAATGTTCGTGTTCGTATAGCGTTCGGAAATGCATTCGAATGGGATAAGACCTGATGTATGGTAAAACAGAATGCATGCGCGTTCGAGTAGCGTTCGGAAACACATTCGAACGGAAATGAGACATAATGTTCTTGTTCGTATAGCGTTCGAAAACGAGTTCGAACGGGATAAGACCTGATGCATGGTAAAATAGAATGCATGTGTGTTCGAGTAGCGTATGTAAACGCATTTGAACGGGCTGAGGCAGAATGCATACGTTCCTGTAGCGTTCGAAAATGCGTTCGAATGAGACTACCAAAGTGGTATCTAAAATTACACAAACACATGCGTGAATGCTTCTCAAGCAGTACGTGGAGTTGTATCCCAAGTACAGACTGCACTACCATCCATTCGGATTCGGCTACGGAATTTATGTCTGGGTTTCCATCTGATATACCACAGAGGCAACACTCAAGCACTAACACAACATGAATGTAAAGTGAAGAATGAAAACATAACAACCAAAAAGAGTAAATGACAAGATCAACAGAAGACGGGCGCGGCAAAACTTTGGTAATGGTATCCTTTGGGCGTTTCCCTCGAATAGAGGACCTTTAATTAAACCTAGTTAGCCCATGCGTATTAGATTAACAATGCATAAATAAATAACATGCAGAAGGTAAACAACGGAATAATAAAATAGTACGACCAAGACCGACATCTATATAGGACCTCGTAAGCCCGATTGAACGTATTTCGCATTCAATCAAACATACTTCATTCGGCGCGGAAAAACATCGCGCTAAAGGTAGCCTTTACGCATTTCCCTCGAATAGAGGACCCTTACCCCCACATGATTAGCTCATGCGCATCAAGATTGTCAATGCAAGAATAAACAAATAAATAATATGGGACCTCGTAAGTCCGATTGAACGTATCTCATGTTCAATCAAACGTACTTCGTCCAGCGCGGCAAAACATCGGTAAAGGTAGCCTTTTGGCTTTTCCCTCAAATGGAGGACCTTTAATCCAACGTGATTAGCCCATGCGCACTAGATTAACAATGCATAAATAAAGAAAAAACACATAGAAAATAAATAGCGAAACAATAAACACAAAAATGCCTAAGACATGATAAAGGAACCTGTCCAGAATGCCCGCGTTCGTGTAGCGTCCGGAAACGCGTTCGAACGGGATGACGAAAGTGGCATCCATAATGCAATAAACACATGCGGGAATGTTTTCCCAAGGGGTACGTGGAGTTGTATCCCAAGTACAGACCGCACTACCGTCCATTCGGATTCGGCTACGGAATTTATGTCTGGGTTTCCATACGATATACTACGAGAGGCGACACTCAAGCGTTAACATAATGCAATCATGAAAATAGACGTGAAGTATGATAATACATATAACAACACATAAACGAAGAGACAAACATGCGAAATAACAAGGAAGATAAACAACACAAAACAAATGCGGGATAATAAAACGACAATAAACGTGAATTAAATACGAAATGATAAAAAACTAATAATATGAAATAAATATGCGAGAAATAAATAACGGAACGTCAAAGAAAGATGTGACCAAGAGTTTGGTCATCCTTGATATAGGACTTCGCACACCCGATTGGACATATTTCATGTCCAACCGAGCGTGCCGCATCCAAAACTACAAAATAAAAAAGTAATAAAGGGTGCCCTCAGGTCTTACCTTTTAAGTTGCTTCTTGGAAGTGTGTTACGTCGTCGTCGGAAGAGTTAATGTTCAGTCACTTTTCTGGTTCACTGGTTCAACATTTTATCCACTGTTTTCCTGCGTTTTCTGCTGCTATTTTTTTGCATTTTCTACTGCTGTTTTACTGGTTTGTGTCGCTATTTTAGACTATTTTGCTGCCATTTCAGTCGATGTTTTCTGTGGTTTTTGGGGCTGGTTTTGGGATGATTTTTGGACTATTTTGGGGTGTTTTAGGGACTGTTTTGTCTCGGTTCAGAGGGACTATTTTTGGGGTTAATTTTGGTGAAATAATGGACTGTTTAGGGTGGTTATTTCACAGTTTTAGGGGATTATTTCGGTGGTGGTTGGTTCGCTGGAGGGGGGTATATTTTTTGTTTATGTAATCGGTGAAGGGCTTAGTTTTTGTGTTTGTTGAAGCGGTGGAGGGGGCTGTTTCTGTTGCTTATGAGTGTATGGAGAGTGAGAGACCGAGAGTTATGAGTGTTTAGGGTTTATTACGTGTGTATGGTGCCGTGAATGAGAGTGAAAGATAAGAGTTGTATGCGTTCATAGCCCCCCGGAGAGAGAAATGGTTTGGTTTAGTCCTCTTTTTATAATGGTGTATTAGGGTTTCCTTGTGTGTGCATGACTTGGAAAGGGAACAAATGAAGCAAATAAGGGATATGTTTAATTAAGTTATTTAGGGAAAGAATATTGTGTAATTTTGGTGGGGAATATATTTAATTTGGGAGGTGATTTATTTAGATTAGGAAGATGATTTGATTTAAATTAGGAAGGGGATTTGATTGGATTTTGACATGTGTTAAATGTGTTTTTAATATTTTGGATGGGATTTGGTGGGCCTTGGGCGTGTGGGTTGGTTGTTTGTGGCCTTGGGCGTGTGGGTTGGTTATGTGTGGGCTAAGGCGTGTGGGTTGGTTGTGTGTGGGCTTGGACGTGTGACTTGGTGTGGGCTGTGGGATTTTGGGCCGAGGCTAATAGTTAAAATAGGGATTAATCGAGCAAACCCGAGGCTAAACAAACGAATTAAATGTGAGGATGTACTTATTTTTGAATTTTCCCTTCCGACGTCTGTTTCCCGCAACTTCCGCAACTTATCGGGTAGCGCCTCGAAACGAGGCTCATCATCGGGCTTTCATGCAAAAATGCAAGTGTCTACACCCGGTCAGTCCGACCCACACGGAACTATCCTATGGGAGGTGCACTCTGGGTGGTACCCCGCTGTGTCTCGGCTGCGGAGAATACTATCTATTATTTGGTCTATCCTATCTCCCATCAAAAACCTCATCTCGCCCTCTCTTCCTGCTCTCCTAGAAGGCAGCTCTGTTCTCTCTCTCGATCTTGATGTCACTCTTTGCAGTCATAACTCTGTCAACTAGTATTGTATGTGGCAGCTTCCCCAAAATCGAGATCTGTGACCTAATCTTTTGTCTCAGTCCGCCCTTGAACTTCTCACATTTGTCTTCCTCTCATCGAATGAACTCTGGGTAATACCAGGATAGGGAAATCATCCACCTCTCATACTCCATCACTGTCTCTGATGGTCCATGAACCGTATGCTCAAACTGACGACGCTGCTTACTACGATAAACATAAGTGAAATATTTCTTATTAAAGGCTTCCTCGAACATATCCAAGGTAATATACTGAGGTCTTCTAAGTCTATTATCTCCCCAATAATTTGGTGCTCTCAATCTATCTGTCAGTACAGTCTTAGTCTGCTTCCACCACGTCTCCGCCTTACCTCTCATCATAAATGCAGCAAACCTAACATTCTCTTGATCTAACACACTGAATATATGCTCAATATCATTCTTCAATTTCTCAGCAGCAAGGGGATCAGTTGTATCATGAAACTGAGGAGGCCTCAAATTAAGAAACTGGTCTAGTTTGCTCGCACTACCACCGTTGCTCGAAGGTACATTAGCTGTGTTGGGGTTTTAAGGGGGAATATCGGTAACGCAGCGGAAGCGGTGGAAAATCAAATTTTCCGATTTCAAAAAAAATTTCTCGGATTAATTAAATAAACATATTTATTTAATTATCCAATAATCAAATTATGAAATAAAATTCAATAAACCATATTTAAGTGAATTTACCGAATTGCCCTTACACTTGGTACTTTGTTCATTTTAGTCCGAAATTGATCAAATCAATTTTGAATGATTCTAAATCATTTCTAAGATGAACTTAGCATGTTCAAAACATCAAAACACCAAGGGCAACATAAATCCCCAAAATTGACCATTTGGCCGAGAGCTTCATTAAGCTTCAATTTGTGCATTTTGCACCTCCATGCTTCAAGACACATCCAAATGAAATCCAATCAACATGAAATTTTATATGCATCATATACACATCCTAATACACCTTATAAATGAAAAGCCGCAAATTTGGAAGTGGTCTTAAACCCTAATTTTTCAATTTCTTCAAATTGGACAAATTATACCAAATTGGTTAAATCCAATACTCCAATCATGTTTCTTCCATCCAAATCAAGTCTCAACACAATGAAACAACTATAGAAAAATTCTAGGTCATTTAAGAGTGGGTCAATAACTCTAGAATGGCAACAATGTTCTAAAACCTTAAAAGAATGCTTATTACTACATTAGTAATAAACTTCCAACATCATACATGCATATCACCTTCATCAAACTTTTATCCATCAAAAGTACAAAGAATAAAGAATATAAAAACTCAAGAACATCACAAGATGTTGCCCACAACAAGAGGAACAAATTACTCTCTAATGGAAGGTTGGAAATACTTACTAAATTCCAAGCTTTTCCTTGTTTTTCTTTTCTTTTCTCTCTACCTTCTTTGCCTTGTTTTAATGGAGTTTTGATAATTGAAAAGGTTCCTAAAACCTAAAATTAAATGAAACAATATATACTTGCCTAAATGTAAGCCTTGGCCGAATTTGGCCTAAAGCAAATACAAGTTACATTAGTTTCATTTCATTTGAATTTCATTTGCCAAGTTGATAAAATGATCATTACATTTTAATGACAATTTCAACTTAGTCAACAATGGCAACATGAAAAATATAACCATTATATTCAATTAGGGTCATGGCCGAAAATTTGACAAAAAATAAAGAAAAATGATATTTCAATTTTAACACTTTAAACAAATATCAAAGAAGTCAAATCCAATTTGACTACCATTTCCTTTACTTTAAAGTCAACAATAAACACTTATAATCATTTCCTAACTTTATCATTTGGTAAGATATTTATATTTTAATTATATTAATCATTTAACAATTAAATAATTAAATAATTAATTAAATATAAATATCTCAAATATATGTATTATATTTACTTTAAATATCTCAAATACATATATTAATGATATATGTCAAATACCTTTATTTGACAATTTATTAATGTGTATTTAATAATATCATATATTAAATACAAATACACATTAATTAGGAAATGACGGTTCGGTCCGTTCGCATGTATTTTTCGTTTAACGTTTAAACGATTTATAAATAATCATCATTATTCATAAAAGTTGCCCTAGTGCTCTACGAGTATATTTCATTAGTGAGACTCTCTAGATTCAGGTATATCCGTCACAAAATCCAATTTCGTGTCCATAATTTATCCACCCGTAAATTATGACGACCACGGATAAACTAGCTGAATCATACAGGTCGAGGTCATTGCATACGTATAATCCCTCCGTCACAGGTATCCGGATAATACCAGAGATATAGATGTAAACGTCAAATCTCTATAGGTATTATCCCGTCGACGTATCTATTAGCAATCTCTAAATAACATTCGGAACTTACTTCTGAAGTATACTGTGGCCACAGATTTAATAGACTGCTAATTATATATGGACTACCTATGCTCTGTACACAGAACTGACGGATCTTATCTTGACACACACAGGATATCCTGAGGATCGGTCCACACCCAACGAACAGGCGGAGGTCTGATCTAAATAGATCGGTGACGTGACTGCCATCCAAGTGTGGAGGATGTCTCATACATCCACAGTGGTGTCTCAAGTCGAAGGACCACTATGCTACTCAACCCGAGAAGATTCTTATTGATGTTGGTGTACCATCCATTAAGAATCTTCGGTGAACCGTTCAGTGTTTATACACTATAAACACGTACACGTCTATACGAGTCTCTCCAGACTCATGGTTCATTTGGATAAACCATCGGACTAAGTCTCGATATACGACATGTACTAGTCTCAACGGATTTGACTAACCGACCTGTGTTAGCAAATCTTGACCAGGAATAATGTTTGATAATATATATATAGCAGTGACACTTCCCAATGTCAATTACAAACTAACTTTGTAACTGTGTACTGCATTATATATTATCGGGCCTTTGTCTAATATATACATATCACTAAACCACATTTAGTTTCAATCTAATCGTAATCAGATCGAATACGTATATAAAAACAAGAGGTGCAACCATAAATAAGTAATATTATGGAAAAATGGGATGTTCGTATTCATGAATCAGACATAAATACGGTCCGGATTGGCGCTCTGAGCACCAACCCCAACAATTTCTCACACTTGCTCTAGTGTCAATCCACTGTATCATATACACATCTCAATGTGTATCGTATGCACATGGCCCTCAAAAGCTCACCCAGTACTTAAGAGGTAAGCAACAAAAAGCAGGTCTGCTATGACATATTGAGTTTGTCAAACAAACTCCATCGTTTCCCATAGTTAGCATCATTCATATTTTGTAGAATCTAAATTATACATTAATATGACATTGATGCTATATCTGTATTATGCTACAGCTACTAAGTTGTCTAAGTATTTAGGGATCGAATCCAAAATACTATGTGGACAACCGCAAACACAACACCAATACAAAACTTCTAATTTATAAGGTCATTATGCAACTTCATAAGTCAATACTTCATAAGTTGCATCTAATTCCACTAAATAGTAGAATCTTTTGTGACACTCCCACTGCATCATTTGTGACTCTTTATGACGTAGACTGTCTAACGTCATAATTAGTCTCAAAACTAATATGACCATAATGGTTGCAGATTGTATTCTCCATGAATTAGAAACTCGTTCTTAATATCTCAAGGATAACAAAGAACGTGTTTCAAGATCCATCCTATGGTCTATAGGATATCAAAATAACTCGTAACAATTACGATTAAATCGATATCTACAATCGCACATTATAAAGTATTTATTATGTCATCATCAAATGATACATAAGATTGATTAGACATTCTAATCAATATCTCTTTCGAAAAAGGAATCATCATTTACGAAAGATGAATACTTTGTATAAGACACACAATAACTGTCCAACAGTTATACTAACTGTCATACAGATAGCCTAGTTATGTCTTTTATTACATCACATCTAATGTACGAATAATAGGAGTATCTCACAAGTCTCTTGGTTTTATATCTTATATAAAACTTTATATCGTATATAACAAAGACTACTCCCACTGTTTTCACGGAGTAAAGAAGACTTAGGTAAACCTTTTTACCTCACAAATATCTCATTATTACTATAATAATGATAATGTTGTTAGGATATATAACACTAGAAAGTAATTTGTACGCTCTCACTAACCCTTTTATCACATATGTATTCTATATACTTTGACAAGATCAGACAATCTGACGATATCAAAAATAGAGAACACATATTTCTGGAAGACTTATCCGAGTCTACAATTGGCTCTATAAGCTAGCATAAAACTGCGATCTCAACAGAACACAAACTCTAGGGCCATTCCAGAATGAACCCTTCAAACAAAGAAATCACAACTGATCTCTTATCTGAATGAGTCATTCAAAAACGCCACTTTGCATTCTTCAGCTAAAATGTACAGTTTAATATCAACATTAACCAATAAATCTCTAATTATTCATTTAGTTTGACTAGAGATAAGTTTTCTCAGAATCTACAATGGATTGCTGAGTATAACTTTCTCACTGTCATACTGTAAAGGTCAAACCTTTAACAAGCTCACACTGTTTTCGCTGCGCAAACAATTAGCACATATCATGAACTAATTCATAATGAAATCTTAATCAAGTTCAAAACTTGATTTTAGTAAGCTATGAACAATCTTAGATCTATGGTTCAATGGTGAACTTCCAGAATCGATATCAAATATCGCTTCCATTATAAGTTATAGGATAATTTTCTTCAATAAGAAAACAACAGAACCATTAAGTATCAAATACTCGTAAATGATTCTGATATCCTATTAGACTTATATAGAAGATGTATAAAGGTTGTTTCATCTTATTAATCACGTAGTTCCATTTATAATTTATCATTCTCACATTTGACTTTAGTAAGTCAAGCCTTTTGTACAATAATTAACATCTGATGTTACACACCAAGTAATAAAAAAAATTTATTACTTAGGATCGTAGGAAAGATATTCTATTAAATAGAATACAATATTCTATTAAACAGAATAAACGATAAACTTTTACTTATACCTCCAAGGTGTAAGTATTTTCCATTATATAACTATTATATAAAAGAAATATTCAAATCTTAAACTTTTCAAGATTCGGATTTTCTACCTATACATATCATATATGTATCTGTAGAAATTAATGAAACATAAATAAAAAAGATGAACTAGTGATACTGGAGCATATCCCCAAGAGTATTGAAACTAATTCGGTAACATTCAATATCAAACGAATCAAATCATATAAGATTCGACTGCTCCCACTACTCAATTCCATCAAGATGGAATCGTGGAAGAATAATATTGAATATGAATCATATTCACTGAATAACCTTAGAACTAATTGCTTTAAATTCAAATGTTTGATCGTATCAAAGATCTTTGAACAGTTCAAAGACATGTAATGAATTTTAAGGATCAATTTTTCAAAATACTTCAGATTGAATATATTTGAACAAGTCAAAAATGTTCAATCTACGTTTCATCAGAACAGATTGAAAGTTCTTGATACTTTCAAGACTTTCAATATGTGTTCCTTCAGAAACACGTAACTAAGTTATGACAATTCATCAACTAAGTTACGAAATAAAGAAAACTACCTTAAGCAATTATTATTTATTAAATTACATACATCCAATGTATCAGTTAAATAATTTGGTGGTCCAATGACAATCATTGGTTAAACGAGATCTTAATCACTTTCCTGAATACAATATTCATTAAATGGATAAGGATGTGTGGTGTGATCTCGTATCAAACCATCCTTTACCATACGGAATAAGCATCTAATGCTTAAGTGATTAAACTCATAAAGCACCGTTCTAAATTATTTATTTTACCGAATAATTTTTCTTAATGTTTATCTTTACGTCAATGACACTACTAGTTATATTTAAAATATATATAACAATTGTTTATTAAGAACAAGTAACTATTCAATAGTCGCAAGTTCCGATATTAAATATCAAAACAATCGTTAACTAATATTTTTAAATAACTAGACGGGAGATCTGGTATCCAATACCTATAGTTGTAGTATTTGTGAAAATCGATATTTTCTATACACAACTATACACATCTCATTTCTTTAGCTTTACTATTTGCATTCAACTATTCACAACAATTGCAAATAATTGATTAGCAAATTGTGTCGGACACATTGCCTCTAAAGGTAATTAAAGCTAAGAAACGTCATTACTAGATAAACAAATACCTAAGGGGCTTTCTTAATGCTAGTCAAGAATCTCGAGACATGAACTAATTCAAGTCAATTCTTACTGCATAAGAAACTATTCTCTCTAAAGTATTATATCCTGAAAGGGATATCTATCTAGATTATCTATCATGACTTAGAAACTAAGTCATTAACCATCTTTATTTTTGAAGAAAATCGGAACAATAGTTCCCGATGGTTTAGACCAATCTAATAATATCCTCGTCTAGTAGTATCTAGAACCTATTCTAGAATAACTGCAACCAAGAATCAAGTCAGATAACATATCAAAATATGTGTGCAGTGAATTAAAAGTTTAATTCTATCTAATATAGATTAAGGAAAACAAACAAGCGGCTATTTCCATAATAATACACACTGCCTAAGTTAAGGAATTTTTAAACTTAGCAGTGTCTCCCATTATTTTACATAATACCGTAATCCCCAACGGAAAAACGAGAATTCAATAATTAAATCGAATTCCTTAATGGGAAGAGGACCCCATGAATATATTTCGACTCACAGCAGAGGCACGGTCTCGCCTACGTATATTCACAGGTAGACAACTCATTGTCAATCACTCACTAGTGACTCCTGGGTTTCGGTCCTGGTCGTTTCTCGTTGTCGATGCTAAGGCAGGCCCACAAGGAGACGTACCAAGGTTAAACTCATCAATGATAAACTCAAGTTACTTGCGTAACCCTGACAACTAGGGCACGTTCAGGATTCCGCTGTGGCTTGAATTTATCTAGTATCTAACATACATCAGGCATAAATAAATCTCTATCGGCTACACCCTCACAGCAGAGGCACGGTCTCGGATGTAGTCACGAAAAAATATTTATAAACCGTATTGACAAGACGGACCAAGAAACAAGTATTCCAAATACTAGTTACTTTAAAACCTTATTAAGCGGGGATATTCCATTAAGTGTCATACACCCTAAATCTAATCAAATTAGATTATAACATGCATGTATAAAGTCAAGAAAACATGATTAAACATTGAATAAAACAAGCTAATCATTTTATGGAGGCCTAGAATCAGACTCGCTCTGATACCATTTTGTTGGGGTTTTAAGGGGGAATATCGGTAACGCAGCGGAAGCGGTGGAAAATCAAATTTTCTGATTTCAAAAATTTTTCTCGGATTAATTAAATAAACATATTTATTTAATTCTCCAATAATCAAATTATGAAATAAAATTCAATAAATCATATTTAAGTGAATTTACCGAATTGCCCTTACACTTGGTACTTTGTTCATTTTAGTCCGAAATTGATCAAATCAATCTTGAATGATTCTAAATCATTTCTAAGATTAACTTAGCATGTTCAAAACATCAAAACACCAAGGGTAACATAAATCCCCAAAATTGACCATTTGGCCGAGAGCTTCATTAAGCTCCAATTTGTGCATTTTGCACTTCCATGCTTCAAGACACATCCAAATGAAATCCAATCAACATGAAATTTTATATGCATCATATACACATCCTAATACACCAAAAAAATGAAAAGCCCCAAATTTGGAAGTGGTCTTAAACCCTAATTTTTCAATTTCTTCAAATTGGACAAATTAGACAAATTGGTTAAATCCAATACTTCAATCATGTTTCTTCCATCCAAATCAAGTCTCAACACAATGAAACAACTATAGAACAATTCTAGGTCATTTAAGAGTGGGTCAATAACTCTAGAATGGCAACAAGGTTCTAAAACCTTAAAAGAATGCTTATTACACATTAGTATAAACTTCCAACATCATACATGCATATCACCTTCATCAAACTTTTATCCATCAAAAGTACAAAGAATAAAGAATATAAAAACTCAAGAACATCACAAGATGTTGCCCACAACAAGAGGAACAAATTACTCTCTAATGGAAGGTTGGAAATACTTACTAAATTCCAAGCTTTTCCTTGTTTTTCTTTTCTTTTCTCTCTACCTTATTTGCCTTGTTTTAATGGAGTTTTGATAAAGTGAAAAGGTTCCTTAAAACCTAAAATTAAATGAAACAATATATACTTGCCCAAATGTAAGCCTTTGCCGAATTTGGCCTAAAGCAAATACAAGTTACATTAGTTTCATTTCATTTGAATTTCATTTGCCAAGTTGATAAAATGATCATTACATTTTAATGACAATTTCAACTTAGTCAACAATGGCAACATGAAAAATATAACCATTATATTCAATTAGGGTCATGGCCGAAAATTTGACAAAAATAAAGAAAAATGATATTTCAATTTTAAACACTTTAAACAAATATCAAAGAAGTCAAATCCAATTTGACTACCATTTCCTTTACTTTAAAGTCAACAATAAACACTTATAATCATTTCCTAACTTTATCATTTGGTAAGATATTTATATTTTAATTATATTAATCATTTACAACAAAATAATTAAATAATTAATTAAATATAAATATCTCTAATATATGTATTATATTTACTTTAAATATCTCAAATACATATATTAATGATATATGTCAAATACCTTTATTTGACAATTTATTAATGTGTATTTAATAATATCATATATTAAATACAAATACACATTAATTAGGAAATGACGGTTCGGCCCGTTCGCATGTATTTTTCGTTTAACGTTTAAACGATTTATAAATAATCATCACTATTCATAAAAGTTGCCCTAGTGCTCTACGAGTATATTTCATTAGTGAGACTCTCTAGATTCAGGTATATCCGTCACAAAATCCAATTTCGTGTCCATAATTTATCCACCCATAAATTATGACGACCACGGATAAACTAGCTGAATCATACAGGTTGAGGTCATTGCATACGTATAATCCCTCCGTCACAGGTATCCGGATAATATCATAGATATAAATGTAAACGTCAAATCTCTATAGGTATTATCTCGTCGACGTATCTATTAGCAATCTCTAAATAACATTTGGAACTTACTTCCGAAGTATACTGTGGCCACAGATTTAACAGACTGGTAATTATATATGGACTGCCTATGCTCTGTACACAGAACTGACGGATCCTATCTTGACACACATAGGATATCCTGAGGATCGGTCCACACCCAACGAACTGGCGGAGGTCTGATCTAAATAGATCGGTGACGTGACTGCCATCCAAGTGTGGAGGATGTCTCATACATCCACAGCGGTGTCTCAAGTCGAAGGACCACTATGCTACTCAACCCGAGAAGATTCTTATTGACGTTGGTGTACCATCCATTAAGAATCTTCGGTGAGCCGTTCAGTGTTTATACACTATAAACACCTACACGTCTATACGAGTCTCTCCATACTCATGGTTCATTGGGATAAACCATCGGACCAAGTCTCGATATACGACATGTACTGGTCTCAACGGACTTGACTAACCGACCCGTGTTAGACCAGGAACAATGTTTGATAATATATATATAGCAGTGACACTTCCCAATGTCAATTACAAACTAACTTTGTAACTGTGTACTGCATTATATATTATCGGGCCTTTGTCTAATATATACATATCACTAAACCACATTTAGTTTCAATCTAATCGTAATCAGATCGAATACATATATAAAAACAAGAGGTGCAACCATAAATAAGTAATATTATGGAAAAATGGGATGTTCGTATTCATGAATCAGACATAAATACGGTACGGATTGGCGCTCTGAGCACCAACCCCAACAAGCTGCTGGTCCTCTGAAAACAATCTGTGCAATTGCATCAATAAACCTTCCCAAAACATCTTCTAGATTAGTGGCTGTCGGGGAAACTGAAGGAGCGACATGGGTCATATTAGGAACAGTCGCATGAATATTGTTATATACAACTGAATGATGGGGTGACTGTCGGAACTACTGGAGGTATTGGTCTAGAACCTTCGTTAGCCTCAATAATCAGTGGTATACTAGATGAAGTTACAACCAATTCAGGATCTACTGGCTAAGTGTGACGTCTCTTTAAACTAATACTTGACATTCTCACATATCGTCAAACTATCCCTCTCCCACGTTGAGTATCAGTACCACGGCCACGTCCAGACATTTTTCTACGGACACAAAACTACCCTTTTAATATCCTGATCTAATGCAATGTGTCTACAGAATCTATAACCTTCGCTCTGATACCAAAATTTATCACGACCTCCTCCCTAGAGCGGGCCCAACCCTAGAAAAGGGTCCGCGAACCAATTCAGCTCGAGCACCTATATGTCATTCAATTGAACTAAAAGTTCGCAAAGGAAAATAATATTCCATAAAATGCAATCCAATAAATCACAAATAAGTGTTTACACCAAAAGTGTCTGAAAACATGAAAGTTAACTTAAATGTCCTATCTCAAAAGCCAAAAGAAATATCTGGACCAACTCGACTGACGGCTGTGGCAAACGAGTCAAATCCTGGTACTGATATTGCTATTATTGCGCTGGCGAACTACCTGGGATTAGACCCGGCCACGGTTCCGGTTCGGAATCGAAACCGAACAGGAACCGAACCGAACCGGAACCCAACTCGAACCGGTCCGAACCGGTGGAACCGTACGGTTCCACCGGTTCGGACAGTTCCAACAGGAACCCTACGCCCCCAACGGCTACTAGCCGTTGGGGGGGGCAGGGAGCCAAATAAAAAGAAAATTAAAAAATAAAAATTATTTTTATTATATAAAATATAAATTACTAATGTACCCCTAAAAACGGTAATAAAATGGTTATATTTAGGGGCATTTTTTGTATCAAAAAAATTCTAAAATTCTATAAATAGGATTCATTTTTCATAATTTCATCACACCAAATTCTCAACTCTCTCATTTTCTATAATTCTCTTATTCTCAATCTTACTTCAATACAATTCTCTTATAATCTTATATTCTTATTCTCAATCTCAATTCATTTAGTTGTTAATTTGTTATCATTCGCATCGCATTTTCTTATTTTTCTTCCTAATTTCTCAAAAAAAAATGGCAAGCTCATCTGAGAACATAATGTCAAATATGCCAACCCAATAGAGCGGTCCTAGTGTCAGTGCACAATCACGAAGAAGAGAAGTGAAGGCTCGGTCCTCGGATATTTTCAAAATTCATTTTCTATTGGAACGCCTAGAAGATGATACACAACGAGCAATTTGCAACTACTGTGGGGTGCAATATAAATTTTCTGGTGGATATGGCAATATGATCAAGCACATGGAAAAACATCATCCGGTTGAACTTGGCATTGATACGACGCAAACGCAAATGGGCAGGTACGCATCATCTAGTAGAGGTACGAGTGGTATGGATTTATTTAAATATTCTGATGCAAAAAATAGAGAAGAATTTGCTAAATTAACTTGTATGGTACATCTTTCTTTAAGCTTCGGTGAAAAACTTCATTTTACTAATTATGTGCATAATGCTTTAAACCCTTCTGCATGTAGAATGACTAGGAACACAACAAAACGTCATATTTTCAAATTATATAAAGATGGTAAAATTATTTTAAATGAATTATTTAAAGAGATGAAATGTCGTATTTCTATATGTTCTGATATTTGGAGTGACCATTGGCAAACACACTCATACATGGGTGTGACTTGTCATTGGATTGATGCATCATTTACTATGCAAAAAAGACTTATTGCATTTAGAGTTTTTGATGAACCACATACTGCACATAATATTTATAGAATGATGAAGGTAATTTTTGATGAATATGGTTTAGTAGAAAAAATTTTAACAATTGGATTTGATAATGCATCTGCAAATACTGCATCCATTAATGATTTAAAATCCTTATGTGAACCAAATTTAGGGAGTCGATTTTTTCATATTCGTTGTACATGTCATGTCCTAAACTTGTGTGTGCAAGACGGTCTAAAATTATTATCGCCTTTCCTTGATCCAATTAAAACGGCACTTAACTGTATTTGGTCATATCTCAAGTTATGAGAGAATGGACCAAGTTTTGTAAAATAAATGGTATTAAACCGATTAAATTTTCAAGAGATGTTCCAACACGTTGGAATTCTACTTATTTTCTTTTATGTCAAGCATTTCAATACAAAGATGCATTATGTAGTTTTTTTTCTCAACATGTTCAAAATATCACACTTATCCTAGTCAATGGGATATTTGTGAAATTTTTTAGATATTTTAAGAGTTTTTAATGATGCTACTTTAGTTTTTAGCGGTGTTTATTATCCAACAGCACATTTATTTCTTCTTGAGAGTTTGAATATTGTTGGCACTCTCGATGAGCATGTTGACAGTGGCGACCCTAATGATATTGTTTTGTTCGAAGCCATTATGCTGCTATGAAGGTAAAATGGTTGCATTATTTTAGAGAAATTCCTTTACTTTATCTTATTGCTGCTGTTTTTGATCCTAAATTTAAATTAGAAGATTTGAATGGTGGTTTACAAGCTTATTATGGTTATTTAGGAATATTAGATGAAATTGATATTTCGAGCATAATGACGAAATTAAGAAGTGATTTAATTATTTTATTTAACGATTATATTGTAAGATATAACTTAGGAACATTAGGTCAATCTAGTAGTAGCGAACCGGTAATTCAAACAAGACTTAGCGCAGGGGATCGTTGGTTATTGCAACGAAATAAAAAAATCTAGGGATACGACAACTAATAACCCTGAATTAGATAATTATTTATCTACAAATTTTGAGTTTTCTAATGAAAGTTTATGCAGTAAAAATTTTAAAATCCTTGAATGGTGGAACCGACATCAAAATATATATTTGTTTTATATTATTGCTAAAGAGATCTTGGCATCACCTATTTCCACCGTTGCGGTTGAGCAAGCCTTCAGCTTGGGAGGTAATATATTGGAAGCTAGGCGATCTTCATTACATCCAAGCACTCTAGAAGCAACAGCTTGTGTGGATGATTGGACTCGAGCTGATCTGAGACAACAAGAAGATGCCCCGATGATTTTGAAGATTTGTTCGATAATGCTTCTGCAACAAGTGCAAGCAGAACCGGAGCCGAAGGATCAACTGATAATGATGATTGATAATTGTAAAATTATAATTTACAAATGGGATATGTCTAAAACTTGTAATGGAACTACGTGAGCTTTGATTCCTCTCACCATTGGAGGATACGTAGGCAACTTAAATTTTTAAAAATTTAAGCTCAAGCTCTTCAATGTAATAAATTTTTTTTATTTATAAAATTAATCATTATTTTAATTAATTTTCAAAAAAAAAATCTCTGAACAGAACCGAACCGGAACCGAACCGTTCGGTTCCGATTCGGTTTAAGGTTCCGGTTCCACACTTGTGGAACCGGAGAAACGGTCGGTTCGGTTCGGTTCCGAACCGGAACCGAACCGCCGGTCGGGTCTACCAGGATGTTGGGAAATGAGGGGTGAGCTTAAAGAGGTCAGTAAGTAAAAACACTCATACTCTCAACATGACTTCACCAACAAAATATATATATAAATACATATACAATTAATGTCTGAAAACAATAATTAATATATAACAACTAACTCAGTCAAACATACTCACAACAACACATCTCAATCAAACAAGGTTTGCTATCCGGATTCGGTATAATAATGGATTTAAACCATTGGGAGAGTCCATCTCTTACCCCCAAGGTTTCCCACCATATAATCCTGTATAAATGTGCAAGAGAGTGATTGAACCACACGCCTCTGTTAATCTCACATAATCTCACATAATCTCACATATCTGACCATTATCATACTAAATCCGGCAGCATAACAACAATCTCACACAGCATCCAACACAACACATCTCATCGCATTTCATCCATCAACTCATCTCAAAATCACATAATACTCAAATATTTCGATTCATAGTACAAGCATACAATTTATACCCAAAATTTATATTCACAATTTATGTTCTCATGCTATCGATTTTTTAATCAATTTTCCAATATATATATATATATAAATATAAATTTATTATATTACGTAAACTCACATATCAAACATCAATCAACAAATATTAATGTTAAGGAAATCATCGTGCTTTGTACTTACCTCAATCCACACAAGACTCTCTATATCTATATGTCCTCGCTAAAATCTGGAAAAATTGTAAAATTTCAATCAGATCCCTATATTTTACTAAAATTATGATTTTACCCTTAAACTTTACAAATTTACAATTGAACCCCAATACTCTCCATTATTATCAATTTAATCCCAAAAAGTTTTAGTTTTCACCCATTACTCATTAAAAATAAGAATTTACTCATTTAGGTCCCTAAACATGTCAAATTATAAATAAGTCCAAAACTATCAAAATATTACAATTACACCCCTAAAACTGTAAAATATAACGTACCGAGCTCCAACGACTTCAGAATTTCAGAACGAGGTGGTTCACTGACAGTTCACGTCACCAGGATCACAACGACAGTGGTGGTAATGGCGGATGCTCGGTGGTTACCGACGAACGATCAGATGGCGTTAACTCTCGTTCTTGGCTCGTTTCACGACAACCAAAGGTCCGAATTGGGCAAACGAGGTGTCTAACCCACGTATCTCGATGAGGGGAAGATTCTGGTCTGTGAGGTGAATTGCACGCACGGTGACGCGTGGGTGCGTGGATCAGCGACGTGGCGGCGCGTGGGTGGAGCATGGGAGCGCGTCCGGCGGTTTCAGGCGATCAGACCGACGACGTTGGCTTCATCTCGGCGAGGGGATTCTTCTGGAGTGGTCACTCACCGGAAAAGGTGACCGGAAGACGATGAACGGTCCTTTTCTCTCTCATATCCACACTTTCTCTCTCTTTTGTGTTTCTCTCTCTACGAGTATGTCTCTCTCTCTAACTGTTCAATGGTCTCTGCAATTAACTTTAATATATTGTTTCCTCTCTAGTTGATTCACACCAAGCACACACTAAAGGGATAAATTAGGTTAAATTAGTTTTTAAATAGGGAGGGTGGTTGAGTTTTATAGGGATGTGTGTGTGGTTGCTGATTTTTAGGGGAGATAAAATTCTTATTTATTTGAAATAAAAGATAGAGACATGGTCTCATAGATAGATTAGGAAACAACTCTTGATTTATGGGTTATTATTTGTTGAATTAGGTGTGTTTAATGATTTGAGAAGTTTGTCCCTGAATCGCGGCCATTGGCCTACCATTATGTCATTGTTTAATTGGATGTCCGAGATGTGTTTTGGTTGTCTAAGTAGTTGAAAATATTGGAGGTACTATCCCTAAAATTTAGATGACTTATCGTGGAGGAGTAAGGAAACTGTCCAAAAGGTTGGAGGACAAAAGTGGTTATTTTTTACCGCACTTAGGTTAGGCTTCTTAAGAAGAATATGTGGAAGAATTCACACTAGTAATTTAATGGCTTGCTTATTGAGGTTTTCCATTTCACGCAGGTGTCTCCCCATACAGGGAGATTCTTGTTTCTCTCGTCGCTCTATCAACGCCATCTTTTTCTAACAAAGGAAAGGTAAATCACTTGCAATGTGGCTTTGTATTCCTTCATTGTTATTGCCACTTTATGAATAATACTCCTTGTTTTTTGTCTTGGGCTCCGAAACCTTTTTACAGACCTAATACTATTTGCGAGCTCTTCAAGTATTTTATTGACTGTGTCAATTCAACTTTTTGTCAGAGACATGGCCTTCCATTTGCTGACATTCTTTCTCTTTTTTTAAGGTTGTCATATATCACTTCTCCATTTTCTTCCTCTACGGAAGCCGTTTGTTCTACCAGACGTTCCTCTCGAATAGAAGGGGGAATACCTTCAGAGGCCCCATTTTCAGCTGATCTAATCAAGTCTTTGTTTCACGAGCTTCCCATTTTTTCAAATCTAATCACACCACTCTTTGCTTCACGAGCTTCCTTTTTTTTAATCCTAACGAGCTTGCTGGGCCTATCAAGTCTTGGCCCTGTTGGAGCAAAGAATGGTGTGACTGGATTGATTGACTTTCTCCACGATATCAAGCTGTTTGGGTCCGGATACGATACGATAGACATATTACAGCTGATTTAGATGACGAGGGTTCCAATGAAACTTGCTTATGATTTTTTGGGTGGTGTCCTCTGTTTATGGTCTATGTCCTATAATTCTTTTGTATTTCTATTTAGTCTCATGTCTATCACCTTGAGAGAATCATAGCACTAATCGGGCTGCCTATTACCGGGGAGCAATCTACAGCTTTGATTGACACTGAAGGGTTGCTACTGTTTGAGCCCCTTTCTTCTAATGAATATGCCTCATATTCCTCAATCATCAATAAGAAGTGGCTGCCACACCTTTAGATAAAGAGCACATATTATTCCTTTGGGTTTTAGTGTGCCAATATCTTTTTTTCCCTTTTGGAGGATATGCCACTAAAGAGTATGTTGTTGTTGTAAGAGCCATTGCTGGGGGTCGTCCAGTAGCTTTGGGCTTCATGCTCATTGATATAGTCTTTCATTCTTTGGCTCACATCACCATGGACACGCTCTTCTCTAGGGCCAACGGTTCCATTTGGATTATTCAACTATGAATTTTTGCTTACTTTTTGGAGTTCAGAACGGAGGGTTCTACTGAGCCATTTTCAGAAGTTGCTTTTGATTATCCTTTAATAGACTACAACTATACCTGATCATGGAAGAATGCACTTTCATATTTCCTTATTGAGTCTGATGGGCCGTCACTGTATATCTTTTAATCTTCATCTGTTGGTTCTTGGTGGTTGACTCCAAATTTTTCTCTTCCCGTGGAAGGTTCTCTCTTTAATGAATTCCAAACTTAATGGGAGCTTCTTTTAAGCTTTCTACCACAGCTTCTTTGGAGTTGTATTTCCCTACCTCTAGTCTCGACAGTTTGGGTTTCCACATATCTTGTTCTATTGTCCTATCTTCTTGCATCCATCTCTTAAGGATCGACGAACTTTCTCTACGGAAGATATTGCCAAAGAGCTAGATTCTCGCCAGGCAATTATGTCTAGGACTACTCCGCTGGTGAGGCTTCTAGCTAGTGAAAAGGAGGCTACCTGTGAGTTCAGGTCTTGGTGGGATAAGGTATTCTACCAAATTCCTTATATGCCTACTTTCTTGCATGGTATTACCTGTGAACTCACTAATCTTACTTTTTTATATTGATTTATGCTTATTTTTCATGTATTCTGCAAGTGAAGATTCTCATGAGACACCTTCGTCTGTCTCAATTCCAGACAAGAAAATGAAAGTTCCGCCAAAATGAGCTATTTCTGCCAAGAAAGTCAAGTCCACCTCTTCATTCATATTTCGGAGTCTCCAGAGATCTTCGCGGGTGCAATCCTAACGCATGTCCTCATCCAAACTCATTTCTTCTCCTGATCAACCCATTAAGCTTGATCCTCCTACCAAGATTGTTGTCAACAAGGTTAAGCCGTCTGATATCATAAGCACCAATCCCTCAAAGTCTGAATCCTCCAGCACTACTAAGGAGGAAGTACACGACAATCCAGTTTCCATGAGCCAAACACATAACTATGAGGATATCAATCTTAAAGTCGAACTTGCTCAAGTAATCATGAGTTTGTTACCATTTTAGTATCTTTACACCACTTACCATTCTCCCTTCTTTTGTAACTTTCCAACCACCATTGGAGGTTGTTCCCCTTGTTGAGATTGAAGATCCCCTTGCCGGTTTAGACTTTTCATTTATCAAACCTTCCTCAGTTGCTCCTAATTGATGTCCCTCGCCCAAGACTTAATAGAGGCCAAGACTATTTTGAGGCAGATTCTCACTTTAGACATTTTCAGCCTATCCGAGAATTAGAAGGATATTGCTCTTTTGGCCATTTCGACTCTTTTGGGCTCTACTGCCTCTGCTGAAGTGACAGAAAAACTTGGTATTCTCTCTTCGTCTATTTTCACTATGTTTTCTTCTTTCATATTGTTGACGGCTGATTTTGGTCTCGGGGTAATACGGGAATATCACCTCCGAGGGAATCCTCCTTCAACGGTGAATTTGTTTGGTTATGGGGGACCAAAAGCAAATTTAGCAAAAGACAAATAATACGCCAATCGACAAGGAGAATTAACGTGGTTCGGTGGATCTTGGTCCGACCTACGTCCACGGGCACAGAACGGATGATATTTTTATTACTGAGATATGCTTCTTTGATATCTCTTGTGTTTACAAGTCTCACAATATTGATCTTGATCTCCACTTTTTTCTTCCAACTTGTTCCCCTTATGCACACTCTACCCTTCTATTTATAATGGTGAAGAAATCATATTCCTATTTGTACAAGAATTCCCAATTGGAGATGATTTCATTTTCCTATCAGGATTCATACTCAAAACTATTCTCTTTTCCCATAAGGATTCCTAATCAAAACTACCTTTACTTTCTTTATCCTACTAGGACTTTAAGTTATTACTTTACCCCATTAAAGTATGACAACTTATCACTTTTCCGCAAGAATATGATGCTTTATCTTCCTGAGCACGCCTCGTCATGTGCTCGGTCTTCATGAGGTCGGTCATGATAGCCATTTGAACTGAGAATGCTGCTGTCGATCTGATAATGCTCGGTCATCCGATCTCAAGTGCTCGGCCTCTTACCGTCAAGTTGTCGGGTCGGCTTTAACGGTCTCGATCAATGGAGTTACCCCTTTTACCCCTGTCGTGTTGTTTAAATAACATAGTGCCCGAAAAACACCATCAACATCTGTCCCCTAGTTCTCGGTAACAACGAGTTTGTGAGTTGATGCCGGGAACTATAAAAAAAGATGGTGTGCTGATGCCTTGCTGGTGGTCGCTCCAGAAATCACCGAGAAATTGTCTTTGCCATCAACTAAGTCTTCTGTTTCTATCTTCATATCCTCGGTTTATTGGAGATGCTGACTCTATTCAGAATGATTCTCCACCTCAAAGCAAATTGCTTACTTGGGTCGTTCCATCAGGAGATGAAGTTCCTCTTGTTGTCCAAACTAAAAATGACTCCTCCTCTGTAATATCTGTACCAGAGATTTGGGGGTCCTGACCCCTGACTGATCCAATCTCGATTGTGAGGAGAAAATTTTGCCTCTGAGCTAACGATGATGTGCTCGGTGGCATGTGATCCTGTCTCGAGCTGTGAGAGATGCTCGGGCCTGGGGGAACGTTACGTCCCCAGTCCGAAGGACTGACTCGGTGGGACGCAACCCGACCCCGAGCTGAGAACGACACTTGGACCTGAGGGAATGTTACGTCCCCAGTCCGAAGGGCTGACTCGGTGGGACGTACCCCGACCCCGAGCTGTGAAAGGCACTTGGACCTGAGGGAATGTTACGTCCCCAGTCCGAAGGGCTGACTCGGTGGGACGTACCCCGACCCCGAGCTGAGAAAGGTACTTGGACCTGGGGGAATGTTACGTCCCCAGTCCGAAGGACTGACTCGGTGGGACGCAACCCGACCCCGAGCTGAGAACGACACTTGGACCTGGGGGAATGTTACGTCCCCAGTCCGAAGGGCTGACTCGGTGGGACGTACCCCGACCCCGAGCTGAGAAAGGCACTTGGACCTGGGGGAATGTTACGTCCCTAGTCCGAAGGACTGACTCGGTAGGACGCAACCCGACCCCGAGCTGAGAACGACACTTGGATCTGAGGGAATGTTACATCCCCAGTCCGAAGGGCTGACTCGGTGGGACGTACCCCGACCCCGAGCTGTGAAAGGCACTTTGGACCTGAGGGAATGTTACGTCCCCAGTCCGAAGGGCTGACTCGGTGGGACGTACCCTGACCCCGAGCTGTGAAAGGCACTTGGACCTGAGGGAATGTTACGTCCCCGGTCCGAAGGACTGACTCGGTGGGACGTAACCCGACCTCGAGCTGAAAGAGGTACTTGGCTCTGGGGGAATGTCACGTCCCTAGTCCGAAGGGCTGACTCGGTGGGATGTACCCCGACCCCGAGCTGTGAAAGGAACTTGGACCTGAGGGAATGTTACGTCCCCAGTCCGAAGGGCTGACTCGGTGGGACGTACCCTGACCCCGAGCTGTGAAAGGCACTTGGACCTGGGGGAATGTTACGTCCCCAGTCCGAAGGACTGACTCGGTGGGACGCAACCCGACCCCGAGCTGAGAATGACACTTGGATCTGAGGAAATGTTACGTCCCCAGTCCGAAGGGCTGACTCGGTGGGACGTACCCCGACCCCGAGCTGTGAAAGGCACTTGGACCTGAGGGAATGTTACGTCCCCAGTCCGAAGGGCTGACTCGGTGGGACGTACCCCGACCCCGAGCTGAGCGAAAGACTTGGGTTCTGGGGGAATGTTACCTCCCCAAACCAAAAGAGCTGACTCGGTGGGATGCAACCCGACCCCGAGTTGAGTGAAAGACTTGGGTTCTGGGGGAATGTTACGTCCCCAGTCCAAAGGGCAGACTCGGTGGGACATCGCCCGACCCCGAGCTGTAAGAATCACTTGGTCTTGGGGGAATGTTACGTCCCCAGTCCAAAGGGTAGACTCGGTGGGACATCGCCCGACCCCGAGCTGTAAGAATCACTTGGTCCTGGGGGAATGTTACGTCCCCAGTCCAAATGGCAGACTCGGTGGGACATCGCCCGACCCCGAGCTGTAAAAATCACTTGGTCCTGGGGGAATGTTACGTCCCCAGTCCAAAGGCTGACTCGGTGGGACATCGCCCGACCCCGAGCTGTAAAAATCACTTGGTCCTGGGGGAATGTTACATCCCCAGTCCAAAGGGCAGACTCGGTGGGACATCGCCCGACCCCGAGCTGTAAGAATCACTTGGTCCTGGGGGAATGTTACGTCCCCAGACCAATGAGCATGACTCGGTGGGACGTAACCCGACCCCGAGCTGTAACAAACATCGATCTCGACGGTACAAGAGCAGACCCGAGCCGGAAAGAGACATCGGTCTCGGCGGTACAAGAGCAGACCCGAGCTGGAAAACAAATATCAAAATCATTGTGTGAGCCATAACAAACAAGCATAATCAAATGTCAACCTAAGTCAGAAGAGGTTTACTCACCTTTTTGGGATCTGTTGCCTTTCTTGCAACTCTACACTGGTCACTACAAGCAAGGCTCTTCTTAATATATCATCTCTGCATCTCAGCATTCCACGCATCCGACCGGATGACTTCCGCTATTAACTTGGTCGACCTAAAAAACCGAATGGTCTATGTACACACCGAGATAGCCTTCTTTTACCAAGTCTTCCACTTGCTCCCGCATGTCTCTGCGCCCGTCCGTTGCATGTCCTCTGGAGTTGTGGTGTATGCAATAAGCCTTTTGGTTCCTCTTGTCCGGGGAAAATCTTCTTTGGTCGGGTTCTACTAAGAGGCCTTTCCCTTGGATCTCCACGACAATTTATCCCAGTGGTTTATTTAGAGGAATGTATGCATTTTCCCCGACCACATGGTTTACTTGGGTCGGCGCCCTTCTCTATTGGTTGTCACGGTGCAGTGGTTTGAACTCCTTGTGCTTCGGGGGTGGTTTTCTGGGTTCTCTTTCTATACGGCGGGGGGCGCCCTCCCTTGTGGTTCTTTCTTTGATGGTGTTCCCTTATCGGGATATTTTCTCCTCGTTCTCCAATAAAACGAATTTTCGGGCCACCTCCAGGGCAGTGGCGTAGTCCGGGGTGTCTTGGATCCTTAGATGGGTCCATAGTCTTCCGACCCTCAAGGCTCCTTTCAAGCTTTCCAGGGCCTCGGGGGATTCATACCCTCCGACTTCGAGTACCATATTATGGTACCTTTCAATAAATATCTTCAGAGGCTCATCGTCTCCTTGCTTCATAAGTCTTAGTTCTCCAATTGTCTTTCTGGGGACACAAGCCCCCTTGAAGTGTCGTATGAATGACTTTCTCAGTTGTGCGAAGCTGCTGATGCTTCTTGGGGCTAGGCTTCTATACCATAGGATGGCCGGTCCGGCTAGAGTTAAGGGGAACACTTTTCAAATGGCGTCCCATGTTACCTCTTGTACCTCCATTAGTAGGACGAAGTATTCGATGTGGGTTTCGGGATCGGTACGGCCCTTGTATGGTGTCATGGTCGGCATGCTGAATCTTTTTGGGAATTTCTCCGATTTTATTTCCTCCGTGAGGGGGGACTCATCTTTGATGTCCTGGACATCTCCCCTGTTTGTATTGGGGTATACTCCTCATTTGACCAGCTCCTCCCGTAACCAAGATTTCATGCTGCTGTCTTTTATTCCATGCCGCCCCCTGTGGTTTCTTTTCGTTCTGCTACCTCGGGAGTGGCGCTTCTCAAGTCGGTGTCGTCCCGCACTTCTTTGGTATGTTCTTTTCCTCTCCTCCGGGTACTGTGAGGGCTATCGTAGGAGGGATCTGGTGATGATTTGTCATCTTCCTCTTCCCATGTGTCCTCGGTTTGGGAATCCCTTTGTACTACCACGGATCTCACCCTGTAAGGTTCCCTCCTTTGAGGTCTGTCGTCTTCGCTTGTATCAACAATTCTCTTTCCTTCCGCTATCTCACTCCTTCGCCGGCTAGTCCCGGCCTCAAATTTTCCGTCGCGTGCTCCTTCCATCCTTTCCAACCGGTCTACTATGGTTTTTAGTAGAGTTTGGTTTTCCTCCCTTTCCTTCCTAAGGTTTTCCTCGATCTTTTCCATCCAGTCTGCAGCCGAGCTCCCTGATGATTGTTGGTTTCCGCCTTCCGCCATTTGTCTTATTACGCGAGTTGCTTTTCGTAGAGTTCCCCACAGACGGCGCCAACTGTTGACGGTGGATTTTGGTCTCAGGGTAATACGGGAATATCACTCCCGAGACTAATCCTCCCTCAATAGTGAATTTGTTTGGTTATGGGGGACCAAAAGCAAACTTAGCAAAAGACAGATAAATACGCCAATCAACAAGGAGATTTAACGTGGTTCGGCGGATCAGATCCGACCTACGTCCACGGGCACAGAACGGGTGATACTTTTATTACTCAAACACGCTTCTCAGCTCTCTCTTTTGTTTACAAGTCTCACAATAATGATCTTCATCTTCACTTTTTTCTTCTTTTCAATGTTCTCCATAATCTCAATGATCTCTTCCCTTTCAACCTCCCCCTCTTATGCACACTCTACCCTTCTATTTATAATAGTGTAGAAATCATATTCCTATTTGTACAAGAATTTCCTAGTTGAAACAATTTCCATTTCCCATAAGGATTCCTAGTCAAAACTATTCCTTTTTCCCATAAGGATTCCTAATTAAAACTACATTCACTTCTTTTATCCTATTAGGATATTAACTTATCACTTTACCCCATGAAAGTATGACAACTTATCACTTTTCCGCAAGAATATGGTGTCATCTTCTGGAGCATATCTCGTTATCTGCTCGGTCTTCATGAGGTCGGTCATGATAGTCCTTTGAACTGAGAATGTTGCTGTCGATCTGATAATACTCGGTCATCCGAACCAAAGTGGTCGGTCACCTATCATCAAGTGCTCGGTCTCTACCTGTTGTGGTCGGGTCGGCATTAATGATTTCGACCGAGAAGGGAATTACCCATTTACCCCTGCCGTACTCCTTAAATAACATAGTGCTTAAAAAACACCATCGAATCCTCCTTCAACGGTGAATTTGTTTGGTTATAGGGGACCAAAAGCAAATTTAGCAAAAGACAAATAATACGCCAATCGACAAGGAGAATTAACGTGGTTCGGTGGATCTTGGTCCGACCTACGTCCACGGGCACAGAACGGATGATATTTTTATTACTGAGATATGCTTCTTTGATATCTCTTGTGTTTACAAGTCTCACAATATTGATCTTGATCTCCATTTTTTTCTTCCAACTTGTTCCCCTTATGCACACTCTACCCTTCTATTTATAATGGTGAAGAAATCATATTCCTATTTGTACAAGAATTCCCAGTTGGAGATGATTTCATTTTCCTATCAGGATTCATACTCAAAACTATTCTCTTTTCCCATAAGGATTCCTAATCAAAACTACCTTTACTTTCTTTATCCTACTAGGACTTTAAGTTATTACTTTACCCCATTAAAGTATGACAACTTATCACTTTTCCGCAAGAATATGATGCTTTATCTTCCTGAGCACGCCTCGTCATGTGCTCGGTCTTCATGAGGTCGGTCATGATAGCCATTTGAACTGAGAATGCTGCTGTCGATCTGATAATGCTCGGTCATCCGATCTCAAGTGCTCGGCCTCTTACCGTCAAGTTGTCGGGTCGGCTTTAACGGTCTCGATCAATGGAGTTACCCCTTTTACCCCTGTCGTGTTGTTTAAATAACATAGTGCCCGAAAAACACCATCAACACATATCTTTTAATATGTGAGCCACAGAGCTGAAGATGGATGTTGGGGAAGTTGTGGGAAAGAAGGAAAAGGTTGATGCATTGTTGGATAACTCAAAAGAATGTGTTAACAGGAGTGCAGATTTGAAGGCTGGTTTGATCTTGAAATAGGAAATGATTAAGGCTCTGAAGGAAGAAATTACTTCTCTAGAGTAGGAGCGGGTAGACATGCTGGCCAAAGGCCGAGCTATGGAGATGCGGCATCAGGGAATTCGCCAGGAAATTCAATTTTTGAGTGATTTCCTCAAAGTCAATTATGACCAACTGAGGATTTGAGAGGAGGAGCGAGAGGCTGTAGAGCAGAGACGTTTTGATTGCATGTTTAGTGGCAGAATTTATGTCATACTTTTAACTTTAATGATCTCGGTATCTTTTGTTGCCGACTGATGTTAACTTTTGATGTTTGCTTTGACTTTGAACTTTTGGATAGTTAGGATCCTATATCTGGACATCTAGCTCTTCATATAATGTATTTGTTTTGGCCTGTTCGTTTCCTACATTATGTAGCTGAATTTGACGAGATTAAAATAAAATGGTCGTGAGTCAATTTACAGAATTTAGCCATATTGTTGGCTATTTGCATGATTTATTCTTTATCATCTTAGATATGTATATGTATAGTATTTCATGATTGAGACCTACTTTTGCATAAATAAGCCATGAGTGGGCCTATTTATTTTATGTATAACATAAGTGGCATGTTGGCCAGCAAGTGCCTTCTTATAGGATTTTAAGCCATATTAGTGGCTTACTAAGAAGAAAAGAAAACTAAACATAAAAGAAAACATAAGAAACTTCCATTAGGCCATAACTTTGCCTTCACAAAAATTTTCCATACTTCCCACATAGTGGGAAAATGTCTTTTAAGGTATTGCCCATTGATGTAGCTTTTGTGGGGGTCACCCTCTAAACTTTCTAGCCAATAGATATTTCCTCTTAAAATTTTGAGGATTTTAAAAGGCCCTTCCCAATTTGGTGACCATTTGCCAAATTCTCTATCCTTGTGCCCAATTTGGAGTATTATTTTCCACACCAGGTACACTTCTGAGAACTTTTTCTTCCTCACTCTTTTGTTATAATTCCTGGAGACTTTCTTTTTTTGTGCCAACAGAGTATTGAAGGCCTGCATCCTTTGCTCATCCAGTTCTTCTAACTCCATTATCATGGCTTGATTATATTCCTCAAGAATCAATTCATTTTGCTTGGCTACTCTCAAAGAATGAACTCACCTCCATTGGTATGTCAGCATCATGATAGAATGTTAGGGAAAAGTGACCCATGCCTGTTGCGTTCCTTTGGAAGTCTTGTAGTCCCAAAAGGTCTCTAATAGTATCATGTGCCAGTGTCTCAGAATTTTCTCAATCATTTTTTACAAAATGCCAATGAGCAGTTTGTTTAAAGTCTATACTTGACCGTTGGCATGAGGATAATGGGGCATGGAATTGATTAACTTGATCTCGTAATCTTTAGCAAAGTCTTTCATCTCCTCGCATGTGAACATGGTGCCTTGATCAATTATTATGAACTGAGGAATTCCGAATTTGAGGATGAGGTTTTCCTTGATAAAATGGATCCCGTCTCTCTGCTCTATCATTTTCAATAGTACAACCTCCACCCATTTTGAAAATAATATGTAGCCACAATGATAAAACTGTGGCCCTCTGAGGTCGCATGATACACTTTTCCAATCAAGTCGATGGCACATCCTCGGAAAAGGCCATGGCTTTATTACTGAGTATAGATCACTTACAGGAACTCGTTGGATGGCTCCATATTTCTGACACTACTAGCATCATTTTGAGTAATTAATATTGTTTTTTAGGATAGTTAGCCAATAATAGTCATGTCTCTTTAATAGTCATTTCATTTTTATTCCTACCTGATGAGTACCACATACTCCTTCATGCACTTGCTTCATCGCCTTCATAGCATAGGAAAGCTTAAACACCTTAGGAGGAGCCCATCAAATCTATTCATGTATAAATATCGTCATAGAAAGACAAAATTCTTTGCTTGAACTTTGAATCCATGAAAAAACCTTATATTTGGATTTTCCAAGTACTTCTTGAATTCTTCCCTCTGATCTCCTACCATTCTTACATTAGTATTGAAGACTTCCACATTAATTCCTCTCTTGTATGGAAGGGTGATGGAGCGCTTATGAATGATGATGTTTATGTGTGAGTTCCTCTGACATTTTTATCCTATAGGTAACTTGTACCAATGATCTGCTTCCTAGTTATCATTTCTTGGAACATGTTGGAATGTCACTTCTTCCAAAAATTCAAGGAGTTGTATGGCAGCTGTGAAATAAATAGCCAATGAAAAATTATTGCACTTGTATTCCTCCACTACTTTCTTCAATACCAGTTAGGAATCCCCTTTGATCAAAACATTTCCTACTTCTAATTCCTAGAGGATTTCCATGGCGATGATGAGTGCTTCATACTCTACATGATTGTTGGTACATTCAAATTCCAGGTTGAATGACAGAGCTGTTTTGGATCCTGCAGGAGAAGTGATGATAATTCCTGCTCCTATCGAACTTTCAGTATTGGAACCATCCAATTGGAGAATCTAGGGAGCCTTTTCAACTCTGTACACCGGAAGCTCCAGTTCCTGCTCATTCTTTATTTCTAAATAAGGATGATCAGCTAGAAAGTCTGCAAGGGTTTGCCCTTTCACAGATTTTTGAGGAAAATAAATTAAAGTAAACTCAGATAATAATAAAGACCATTTACCAATCCTTCCAGTGATCAACGGTCTGTTTCGCATGTATTTGATTTGATCAATTTGGGATACCATATAAATTTAGGAGGAAATCATATAATGGTGTAACATGGTTCATGCAAACTATATAGGCAGACATACCTTCTCAATTGGAGAGTAATTCACCTCTATGGAGGAAAAATGTCTTCATCACCCTTATTACTTCCACTTCGTCTCCTGTCCATAGCAAGAGGAATTGGTGCAAGGAGGATGACACATACCAATTGGCATGAATCAAATCTCTTCCAATAAGAGCTTGATAACTGGCAGAGGAATTCACTATAAAAAAATATAGACAAATAAATCTCACTCCCAACAGTAAGTTCTATTGGTAATATCCCAAGTGTGTTGGTTATATCTCCTGTAAAAGCTACCATAGAAACCTTTGTTGAAATTAGGTTATCCTCTGACTTTCCCAATGTCCTAACATCTTGGAATGCATTACATTTAATGTTGACCTATTATCCACGAGTACTCAGGATATTGGCCTTCCATTTACATATGCTTTAATGTATAAATGCTTGCTATGCCTTGTCATGTCCCATGAGAACTCTTGGAACGCCCCAATTACACGCTTGAATTGTCATTCGAGAGTGTGGCTTTCTGTTATTCTCCTTTTCAAATGAAGGTAACTTCCCTAAATTTTCTGCTAATTCCGCTTTTCTTGTAACTTTACTTTCATTTTCTTTCTAAAAATTTAATAGCAGATTCAAGCTTGTCATGACACAACTCAAAGGAACAAGAATCCCTCCGCCATGAAATTGCTTTCTACAAGCTCTTCCTCTAAAAAATTATCCGAGCTCCCTACTGACTACTGATCTTTAATAGACTTCCTGTAAAATTTTGATTTCACTATCACAGGCACCTATGCCAACTTCTCATTCCTCGTTAAAGCAACCCTTCGACATATGAGTCTTCTATTCTAGGTCTATGAGAGTTTTTCGGGAAATGTTTTATGTTCTACCCTATGTCATTGATAGCTTGGCCAGTCTGTTGGAGGTGTTAGACAATTATGACCCATAGCGTCACTATTTGTAAAAGACATTGTGGTTTTTGTACAAATTAATTATGTAGCAATGAAATTGTATTTTATCATTTTGTAATTTGATTACTTAAATATATATAAATGATAAAAGTCCCTATGATTAGTTCCGGATTATAAGATATGAGACAGTATTAATCCATAAAGGTTTAATCATTAAATATCCCTAGTCGTAGTATTATCGAGACTGGACATCGATAATACGGAATAGACTAGTATCGCATTTGTGCGTGTTATGGAAGCGTAGCGGCATAGTTCTCATATATTTAAGTATTGGATACTTATGCAAGTGTGATAGGAGGTTGTGTTTACCGATGGTACAAAAACAGCTTCGCTCTGGATAGACCCCGCGGAATCCCATTGGTAGTATGACTATGTGTCTATGGGAATCCGCATCAGGGTAGGTGTATTTGGTCTTAACCTGAGACTTACATCGCTAATACTTGCGACAATCAATACGCTTTAGTTTTGGTCGTCCAGGACTTTAACAGGTTATGTGTACGCCTCTTCTGGGTTTATTGAGAATCGTAGTATATTGGGTATGATGTCAAGAAGGAAGTATCACTTCAGTCATATGGAGATGATGATCACGCAGGGATATAGAACTGGTACTCTAAATGGTTGCAACCATCGGGACAATATGACAAGGTCATGATTATCCGATTTAAAGAGACTAGTTGTTTGTAATCCGATATATGCTTCGTACGGGGGAGACATTATTCCAGCCCCAGGCCTTGCATGTGACATCAGATACTGGATAGCTATACACAATACTATGTATACTACGCCTGACAAAGATCGTATATTCTATTAAGAATATTTCTGGAGAATTGGGTAGGCATGGCGCTTTGCTAGAAGCCAACCATGTCTCGTAAATCGGTAAAAACATAGTACGAGGTACGTACGTGTTCGGATAGTCTGACGACCGAATTTACTGCCAACATATCCAGAGATCTCTTGGGTCGCTTCCCGAAGATTCACCGATGACGTATGATTCGAACATAATTAATCTTGGATTAATTACGGAGATATTTTATCTGGGATAAAATACTAATTGAAGAGAGAGAAACGATTAATTTGGAATTAATCGATAAAAAAATATATTCGATATATTAAATTAAATTAGATTTCGACGCGGAATTAAAATTAGATTTTAATTCGGGCTAACGAATTAATTTAGAGTTAATTCGCTAGCGACGTGAATAGTAATTTTACTTGGCATAATTATTTAATTAAATTTGATTTAATTACGTCGCAACGGAAAATTCGTTAATTCAGAATTAACGAACCCGAGCCCGAGATGTGTTTGCGAGGCCACTCCGATTTAGAATCAAGTCACATCACTCGTCACATCGCACGTCATTCAAGTCACATCACTCATCACATCGCACGTCATTCAAGTGATAGATGTCAACTCACTTTTTGGTGATTGACATGCAGTCACTATTCATGAAAGAGGTGGTTGTGAGGCTTTAATGCAAATTTTGGCTCCAAATTTTTGGTTTGACTTTTTGAAAGATATACCAAAATTTGGTAAAGCATTTTCATTAATTGTTTTTAGAAAACAAATACCAAAAACAAAGAAATCTCTCTCTCTCTCTCTTGGCTAAAACCGTGAGCCTCCTTGAAGAACAAAGGAAATTGTTTTCTTTTCTTCACTTGCTAGCACACTTCAAGAATCATCACAAGGTGATAGGGAAACCAACCTTTGAGCTTGGAATCAAAAGGACAAAGCTTGGAGCTTGGATTTTCACCTTGGCCGAATTCAACAATGAGATCTTGGAGTTCATTTTTCTTCTCAACACATCTCAAATCCGTTCAATGTAAGCGATTGACCTCCGTGTTGGAAATGGGACTCGAGTTGCCGTTTTGGCCGTGGGCACTTATGTTTTGGAACTGCCCTCGCGGCATGTACTTGAACTTATAAACTGTTATTTTTTACCTAGTTTGACTAGGAATATAATTTCTGTATCTATGTTAACCCAATGTGGGTATACTTTTGTATTTAGAAACACCGGGTGTTTTATGTATAAAAATGATATGGAAATTTGCACAGCTGATGCAAATGATGGTCTTTATATTTTGAATATAAATCAATCTCAAACATATAATGTAACAAACAAAAGGCTTAAAGTAAGTAACAAAGATGAAACTTATATGTGGCATTGTCGTCTGGGACACATAAACAAGACACGTATATCCACACTTTCGAAGAATGGGTACTTGGATGGATTTGATCCAAATTCATATGACGTCTGCGAATCTTGTTTATTAGGCAAGATGCCTAAATCACCTTTTAGCGGTAAAGGTGTACGTGCCACCGAACTGTTAGCCCTTATTCATACTGACGTTTGTGGGCCCATGTCTAGCCAGGCTAGAGGTGGATATGAATACTTCGTAACCTTTACGGATGATGCATCGCATTATGGTTATGTGTATCTTATGAGACACAAGTCGGAAACTTTTGAGAAATTCAAAGAGTTTCGACACAAAGTAGAAAAACAGACCGGCAAAAGTATTAAGACATTACGGTCGGACCGTGGTGGTGAATACTTAAGCAATGAGTTTCTTGATTACTTGAAAGAATATGGTATTCTTTCACAGTGGACTCCTCCCGGAACACCGCAATTAAAAGGTGTGTCCGAACGGAGAAACCGAACTTTGTTAGACATGGTGAGGTCTATAATGAGTCGCACAGAGCTACCTATTTCCTTCTAGGGATATGCATTGAACAGTGCAATACTTATTTTGAATAAGGTTCCGTCAAAGTCTTTTCAACAGACTCCATATGAAATATGGACAGGAAAGAAACTGGGTTTCTCATTCCTGAAGATTTGGGGTTGTTGGGCATACGTCAAACGTTTGGAAGGTACCAAACTAGAACCCAAATCGGATAAATGCCTATTTGTAGGATATCCTAGGGAAATCAAATGATATTACTTCTATCACCCACAATAGAACAAAGTATTTGTTGATCTACATGCGGTTTTCCTTGAGAAGGAATTCCTAAATGCAGTGATAAGTGGGAGGAAAGTAGAACTCGATGCAAATCGGAGTGATATTGTTTTTGGCACAGAATCCTAACGGAACATGAACAGTCCATCAGGGATGAGACTGTACCACAATCTTCGAATACACAAGGACCGTATAGGTCGGAGAGAGTCAGAAAACAACCTGAGAGGTATGGGTTTCTGATCTCACCTCATGTGGATATTAATCTTATTGAGGAAGATGAGCCGGCTCCGTATGAGGAAGCGATACAAGGTATCGACTCCGGTTTATGGCAAGATGCCATGAATTCCGAAATGGATTCCATGTACACCAACCAAGTTTGGACACTGGTTGATGCACCAGAAGGCGTAAAGCCTATTGGTTGCAAATGGGTCTTCAAGAGGAGAACCGACATGGATGGCAACATACAAATGTACAAAGCTAGGCTTGTAGCGAAAGGGTATCGTCAACGTCATGGTGTCGATTACGATGAAACTTTTTCACCCGTTGCCATGATTAAATCCATTCGCATAATGCTTGCTATTGCTGCATATTTCGATTACGAGATATGGCAGATGGACGTCAAAATCGCTTTCCTTAACGGAAACCTTTTGGAGGATGTTTACATGCAACAACCTGACGATTTTGTCGTGCCAAGACTTGCAAACAAGGTTTGTAAGTTAAATCGATCCATTTATGGATTGAAGCAAGCATCGCGTTCTTGGAACCAACGTTTTGATGAGATCATAAAAGAATATGATTTCATTCAAAATGAAGATGATCCTTGTGTATATAAGAAGGTTAGTGGGAGCGCACTGACATTCATTGTCCTTTACGTTGACGATGTATTGCTTATTGGCAATGACATTCCCATGTTAACATCGGTGAAAGCTTGGCTTTCGTTAAAATTCTCCATGAAAGATCTGGGAGAAGCAGTCTTTATTCTAGGAATAAAGATCTACCGGGATAGATCTAGAAAGCTGCTTGGACTCTCCCAGAGCACGTACATTGACAAAGTGTTGAAGAGATTCAACATGGATCAGTCCAAGAGGGGACTGTTGTCAGTGTCACATGGCGTCACTCTATCTAAGGACATGTGTTCTAAAACTCAAGATGAGAGAGACAACATGAGTCGGATACCGTTCGCCTCGGCAGTCGAATCGATCATGTATGCCATGATATGTACGCGACATGATGTCTCTTATGCTTTGAGCATGTGTAGTCGCTATCAGGCCGATCCAGGTGATAGTCACTGGATGGCGGTTAAGAATATCCTTAAGTATCTTAGACGAACTAACGATGCTTTCTTAATCTATGGAGATGGAGAACTTGAGGTAACTGGGTTTACCGATGCAAGTTTCCAAACCGATAAAGACGACTGTAAGTAGCAATCTGGGTACATATTTTGTTTGAATAACGGAGCAGTAAGCTGGAAATCTTCCAAGTAAGAGACTGTTGCCGATTCAACAACAGAAGCGGAGTATATTGCTGCAGCTGAAGCAGCAAAAGAGGTAGTTTGGATCCTTCCTAATTGGATTAGGAGTAGTTCCGTTAGCAGCTGAGTCCGTTCTATTATATTGTGACAGTAAGCTGGAAATCTTCCAAGTAAGAGACTGTTGCCGATTCAACAACAGAAGCGGAGTATATTGCTGCAGCTGAAGCAGCAAAAGAGGTAGTTTGGATCCTTCCTAATTGGATTAGGAGTAGTTCCGTTAGCAGCTGAGTCCGTTCTATTATATTGTGACAATAACGGGGCTATAGCGCAAGCTAAGGAACCGCGGTCTCATCAACGATCCAAGCATGTTCTTCGACGTTTCCATTTGTCGCATCAGAGGACAACATTGCAGATCCGCTGACGAAAGCTATTCCTCAGCAAAAGTTTGAGCGACATGTACATAGTTCAGGTATTAGATGCTTGAGTGACTGGCTATAGGCCAAGTGGGAGATTGTTAGACAATTATGACCCATAGCGTCATTATTTGTAAAAGACATTGTGGCTTTTGTATAAATTAATTATGTAGCAATGAAATTCCATTTTATCATTTTGTAATTTGATTACTTAAATATTATAAATGATAAAAGTCCTCTATGATTAGTTCCGGATTATAAGATATGAGACGGTATCAATCCATAAAGGTTTAATCATTAAATATCCCTAGTCGTAGTATTATCGAGACTGAACATCGATAATGCGGAATAGACTAGTATCGTACTTGTGCGTGTTATGGAAGCGTAACGGCATAGTTCTCATATATTTAAGTATTTGATACTTATGCAAGTGTGATAGGAGGTTGTGTTTACCGATGGTACGGAAACAACTTCGCTCTGGATAGACCCCGCGGAATCCCATTGGTAGTATAACTATGTGTCTATGGGAATCCGCATCAGGGTAGGTGTATTTGGTCTTAACCTGAGACTTACATCGCTAATACTTGCGACAATCAATACGCTTTGGTTTTGGTCGTCCAGGACTTTAACAGGTTCTATGTACGCCTCTTCTGGGTTTATTGAGAATCGTAGTGTATTGGGTGTGATGTCAAGAAGGAAGTATCACTTTAGTCATATGGAGATAATGATCACGCAGGGATATAGAACTGGTACTCTAAATGGTTGCAACCATCGGGATAATATGACAAGGTCATGATTATCCGATTTAAAGAGACTAGTTGCTTGTAATCCGATATATGCTTCGCACGGGGCAGACACTATTCCAGCCTCAGGCCTTGCATGTGACATCAGATACTGGATCGCTATACATAATACTATGTATACTACGCCTGACAAAGATCGTATATTCCATTAAGAATATTTCTGGAGAATTGGGTAGGCATGGCGTTTTGCTAGAAGCCAACCATGTCTCGTAAATCGGTAAAAACGTAGTACGAGGTACGTACGTGTTCGGATAGTCTGACGACCGGATTTACTACCAACACATCCAGGGATCTCTTGGGTCGCTTCCCGAAAATTCACCGATGACGTATGATTCGAACATAATTAATCTTGGATTAATTACAGAGATATTTTATCTGGGATAAAATACAAATTGAAAAGAGAGAAACGATTAATTTGGAATTAATCGATAAAATAGTATATTCGATATATTAAACGAAATTAGATTTCGACGCGGAATTAAAATTAGATTTTAATTCGGGCTAACGAATTAATTTAGAGTTAATTCGCTAGCGACTTGAATAATAATTTTGATTGGCATAATTATTTAATTAAATTTGATTTAATTACGTCGCAACGGAAAATTCGTTAATTCAGAATTAACGAACCCGAGCCCGAGATGTGTTTGCGAGGCCACTCCGATTTAGAATCAAGTGCGGTCACAAGTCACATCACTCGTCACATCGCACGTCATTCAAGTCACATATGTCAACTCACTTTTTGGTGATTGACATGCAGTCACTATTCATGAAAGAAGTGGTTGTGAGGCTTTAATGCAAATTTTGGCTCCAAATTTTTGGTTTGACTTTTTGAAAGATATACCAAAATTTGGTAAAGCATTTTCATTAATTGTTTTTAGAAAACAAATACCAAAAACAAAAAAATCTCTCTCTCCCTCTTGGCTAAAACCGTGAGCCTCCTTGAAGAACAAATGAAATTGTTTTCTTTTCTTCACTTGCTAGCACACTTCAAGAATCATCACAAGGTGATAGGGAAACCAACCTTTGAGCTTGGAATCAAAAGGAAAAAGCTTGGAGCTTGGATTTTCACCTTGGCCGAATTCAACAAAGAGATCTTGGAGTTCATTTTTCTTCTCAACACATCTCAAATCCGTTCAATGTAAGTGTGTTTCCGCCTCACTTCATTTGAATATTCATTCTTTTCATTGCTTAAATATGATCTTGGGACTATAGTAGAAACCAACAGGAGGGGCCACAAATCTTGACCGTCTCATTTGGGCACGAAAGGCAGAAGGTGGTTGGGTTTTTGGAGGAAGCCATGTTTTGGTTGTGTCCTCCTTTATGAGGCTCCATACTGCTTTGTCTTCCTATACTAAGTACTTTTTATGGACCCAAACCTTGTGGATTACTCCTCCTGGATGAATTTATGTGTTCTTTCCTATCTTTTTCCTTTTCAAACTCAATATATCCAGCAAATTGAAAGTGACAGTATTTACATTGGCCACTAGAGGAAAATGGTATTTATTAATAAACATGGTTTCCTTCTTCTTGGGAAACTTTAGAACTTTTTAGTTGATTCTGTCATGGACCACACTTTTAAAACCCTACCAAGGGTAAATTGAATGATTGTTAGAGTTATGATACTTACAATACTCTCTTCCTTCGAGCTCCTCCATGGAAGAGATTTTGTGATCATGAGGTAAAGTCGGAAATTTTCTTTCAGGGGGATGTTGAATCTAGCAATGTGTTCCAAGAAGGATTGACCATCTTCTCCAGAAAATAGCGAAAAGTCAGGGATCTTGTATCCTATGGGATACAGGTTTTCTCGGTCGACAGTGATGAACACTAAAAAGTGTATATTTATTAAAAGGAAAGTTAATCATTTTATAGTTATAGTTTCATTAATTCCCTTAATTCAACACATTTGTGAAAAAAATTATTGTATGTTTTATATATTTTTATTGTGATTTTTATTTCTTATGTAGGTGAAATAATACTTTGAATACATAACTAGAAAAATGGACGTGACAATTGGATTTTGGAGGCCAGAAACTTGAAATGGCGTTCTAATAATGTAAAATTTCAGAAATTTCAACTTTGCGCAATTTTCATATTTTGGCTATAACTTTTTACTCCAATATCAGATTGAGGCAATTACAGTTCCAAATGAAAGAAGATTAAAAAATCTACAACTTTGCTATTTAAAAGATTTTATAGTTTGAAGTTTTCAAGGTCGAAATTGATGAAAAATCCAAAGTATGTTGCATGTAATTTTAATTATTATAAAAATATTAAAAAAAAAAAAAAAAAAAAAAATGGGAAATGACATTTCACTTTTCGGTGGATTGTTAATTCCCACAAAACATGTAATTTGTAAATTGCTTTTGTAATTTGCAAATTGCATGGAGGGTGCCGAGCCATCTACTATAAATAGAAGTGCTCAGTACTTTAGAAAATCAGTTCGGGATTCCATAGTTTTCTCTCTGAAAAATTATAATGTTTCAGCTCTTGTGTGTTTGTATTTTTCAAGCTTTATTGTAATTTTTTTTTTCAGTAATAAAATTATGTGTGTTTTTAATCAAAGCGTGAGTAGTTAATTTCATTCTGCTGGGGTAAATGGTGAAACTCTAAATATGAGAATATAAAGTAATCTTACTTATATTATAACATATAAATTGTAATCTGAAGACTAATATTTAATATTCTCTTATATTTGCGGGTGTCTTGATTCTTTGTAGACAACCAAGCTTTTACTAAGTAACCAGACATCTTGCCTCAGCAAGCAGTGATTGTTCGGGTAAAATGGTACATCTTAAGTTAGTTTAAAAAATGATAACAATTATATTTAAGCTTTTACTTAGTAACCGGAAATCTTACCTCAGCAAGTAATGATTGTTCGTATCAACTTGAGTTTGTAAAAAAAAAGTGTGAATAAGTTTGACTTTGTAACCTCTATAACTCGAGCAATTAAGTCCATATATGTGTTTTAACACTTAGTGTCCTAAGGCTAACTTGTCTGAGAGTCAGTAGTCCAAAGCTCGATATATGAGTTAAAGAGAAAGTTTAAGGAAATCAGACACTTCTTCTTTTTGATATATGAGATCCGAGAAATTAAGTCTGTCGGGATGTCTTAACACTTAGTGTCTTAAAACCAACTGGTTTGGGAGTCACTGGCCCAAAGCTCCTTATAAGGAAAAAAGATGAAAAATTATTTTTTGTTTATATATAAACTTTCATTGTCAAAAATGTGTGAACTCTAATATAATTTTAGGAAAAAAATATTACTCCTTTTTCAACAAGACCGGTGAATATTGTGGGCACAGTGAATTGATTGGTACTTGGTCTTATGTGTATATGGAAGAAGGATAAACAGTATATGCGAATTTGCTTATTTGATAACTTAGAAAGAAATAAAACAATTATTAACTTTGATAAAAAAATTTAATTTTCGCTTAAATTACTAGGGACTAGTAATAAGCTGGTTGAGGGTGTGATGATCATTACAAATGTACATTTATTGAAAGGAAAATTAATTATTTTACACTATTAGTTTCATTAGTCCCCTTAATTTAGCACATTTGTAAAATAATAATTAAATTTTTGTCTTATATATTTTTATTGTGATTTTTATTTCTTATGTAGATGAAATAAGAGTTTGGATGTATAACTAAAAAAATGGACGTGACATTTGGATTCTGGAGGCCAGGATCTTGAAATGGTGGCGTTCTAATAGTGTACAATTTCAGAAATTTCAACTTTGCGCCATTTTCGTTTTTTGGCCACAATTGTTTACTCCGATTTCGAATTGAGGCAATTCCAGTTCCAGATGAAAGAAGACTCAAATATCTATAATTTTTCGGTTAAAATATTTTCTAGTTTTCGCTTTGATAAAAAATTTTAGTTTTCGCTTAAATTACTAGGGACTAGTAATAAGCTGGTTGAGGGTGTGATGATCATTACAAATGTACATTTATTGAAAGGAAAATTAATCATTTTACACTTTTAGTTTCATTAGTCCCCTTAATTTAGCACATTTTTGAAATAATAATTAAATTTATGTCTTATATATTTTTATTATGATTTTTATTTCTTATGTAGGAGAAATAAGACTTTGGATGTATAACTAAAAAAAATGGACGTGACATTTGGATTCCGGATGCCAGAAACTTGAAATGGTGGCGTTCTAATAGTGTACAATTTCAGAAATTCCAACTTTGCGCCATTTTCGTTTTTTGGCCACAATTGCTTACTCCGATTTCGAATTGAGGCAATTCCAGTTCCAGATGAAAGAAGACTCAAATATCTATAACTTTTCTGTTAAAATATTTTCTAGTTCTGAATTTTTCAAGGTCGAAATTGATGAAAAATCCAAAGTGTATTGCTTGTAATTTTAATTATTATAAAAAAAAAAACATAAATAAAAAGAAAAAAAGAAAAGAAAAAAAATGGTGGGAAATGACATTTCACCTTGGATTGTCAATTCTCACCAAACATGTAATTTGTAAATTGCATGGAGGGTGCTGAGCCCTCTACTATAAATAGAAGTGCTCAGTACCTTAGAAAATCAGTCCGGGATTCCATAATTTTCTCTCTGAAAATTTGTGGATTTTCAACTATTGTGTGTTTTTTTTTCAAGTTTTGTTGTAATTTTTTACTTTTAATAATAAAATTATGTGTGTTTTTATTCAAAACATGAGTAGCTAATTTCATCTTGCTGGGGTAAATTGTGAAACTCTAAATATGATAATATAAATTAATTTTACTTATATTGTAATATATGAATTGTAATATGAATACTAATATTTAATATTCTCTTATATTTGCGTGTATCTTAATTCTCTATCAACAAAAAGAAGAAATATTATGGGTGATTTATGATATTTAGACAAGAATAGCAAGTTCAAACGAAGTTATGATTCAATTCTGTTTTTGGAATTATGACCCAATAGTTCACTTATTGGATAAATCAGCCTCCACTGGGCAATGCTGTGGTTTTTGGTTAGAAAAGTTACATCCTCTCGTTGGTCGAACTCTTTAGCTTATGAAATGAATTTCATCTTAAAAAAAATAATTATGACAACGGGTTGAATATGTTACAAGGATATCAATGCTTGTATTTTGGTCCGTTCAACCAACGAGAACAAAAATTTTATCCTACTCAGCTCTAACATATAGGCCCCATGGGCCACCATTCACACAAATATTTTAATTTTATTAGTATATGGATGTCAAACCTGTACCCTATCTATCCAATCAATGGATATAAGAAACTATATGTGTATTCAGTCATAACATACTAGGGCTCATAGGCTATCCTTACATAGAATTTTGTTATCGTTACTTAAAAATAGTGTATTCATGTTCATCATAAGGCTATTTAAGTAGCGAATAATCATAAATTACTAGTTGAGCGATTCAATATCTAGAGCCTATGTCCTATCATCATAGAGAATTTTGTCATTTTTTATTTAAAATTAGTGTATTCGTGTTAATTATTATGCTATTTAAGCAGCGATTAACCATAAATTACTAGTTGATTGATTCGACCACTTTAAATCGATGCCGATTTTTGAGTGATTTTAATTGATTAATTAGTCAATTTCTGATTTCTCATAAATTATCTGATTTGCTATTTTTAATTATTTTTAGTTTTTCAATATCCCTTTGTTTGGGGGCATGTCTATGATACCCAAGGGCATCACATACCTTTGGGGTATCAAAGTTGCATGTTCAATGCAACTTTGAGCATTGAACATGCAATTTTGAGCAATAAACATGCAAATTATATTAATAAATATGAAATTTTTTTAAAACATAAAATCAGTTGCATGTTTATTGGTAGAAGTTGCATGTTCAATGTTCAAAATTGCATTGAACATGCAACTTTGAACCCAAGGGTATTTGATACCCTTGGGTATCATAGCATTACCCTTTGTTTGGAGTTTTGATTGATAATTTTATATGAAAAAAAGAATTATTCTATTAAAAACGATGAAAAGAATAAAAATATGTTTTAATTTAAAAGAATTATAATTAGAATAATAACACTAGTATCATTAATTTATTATATTTATTTAAATAATGATAAATTTTTGTAATAGTATCAAAATAGTCTTTATTCATATTTATTAAACTAAAAACTCATATTATTTAGCATTTTTCATGATAAATAAATAATTTTTAATGATTTTTGGAGAATTATAAGAGATGAATTTTACATTTTTTTATTCTCGATCATTGAAATGTCCACTTTATCCTTCGTGATTAATTTCTGATTATTTATTAACGATTTCCAATTAAATTGTGCGAGGATCAATCCAGTGATCGGATATGGATTAGGAATTTGAAATACTAATTTAATAAAAAGTAAACTCCAACTCAAATTGGTTAAAGTAATTTGACATTCATTTTAATTTGAATTAAAAAGAATTTTACAGCGATGTGTAGGAGAACACGGGGCAGGAGCAAGACCCATCATTCCATGACAGTGGGTCCCATAAATCAACGGCGGTGATAGTAGATACAAAACCATCGTAAGCGGACCCCATTCATAATCACAAAAAATATATCATAATTACACCCATCTCCTTTGCCGGAGGAGCGTCACTAAATCAACGGCAGTGATCGTAGCTATGTTTCTAAAAAAAAAAAAAAAAAAAAATTGAACATACCGTACACACAATACGGTACTTGGTTTCTCTTCTCTCGAATATCAATTTCTCACACACAAACAGCAGAAGTGAAAGCGAGATTATTCAGAAATGGACGATTACACGCGAGAAATGATGGACCTCAAAACCCTAGTCACCAGAACGCTTGAGAAGAAAGGCGTCCTCGCAAAGATTCGGGTACCAATTTACCTAGCTACCCTTCACCTTCTTCATTTACCCTTACCCTTCGTTTTTTTTTTTTTTAATCCATGAACAAAAATATACAATTGGAAATTAGTATAGCAATTCTTTTACGTCGGATCTCGTTCGGTACTTTTGATTTTTTTTTTTTTTTTTTTGCTGTTGTATAGATCTTATATGTGTCCTGTTATTTAGTTTTTCTCAAGAAAAAAAAAACTTAAGAGAAATTTGGGTGTTTGAAGTTAGATGGATATATGGCTTAATTAATGTTATCTGGAAGATGAAAACTTTGAATTGATTGATGGATAATGCTCAAAATTTTATTTTTACTTCTTTTTTCTGAGAGCTGAAGCTCATTTGAAGTTAGGGTTTTCTTGCTCTTTGTTGAATTTTGTTAATTGCAGCACATTGTTTTCATCTAGTTTTGGGTTTTCTGAAGAGCCAGACCCTTTAATTCTCTTTGGATGCCTTGTAAACTCTGTCTATGGCGTTTGTTTGCTAGGCTGAACTCAGGGCCAGTGTCTTCGAGGCAATTGAAGAGGAGGATCAGGTAATTGAGAAGGATGAAGGTCTGCCTCCTGCATTATTGGGTAGCTGCAATGATTGCGCCAAACAACTTCATGCTTCTCCTTCAGGTCACTTTGTTAAGCTAAACCTTAGTCTCTATGTTTTATATTGGAGTTGTCCTTCTTGGGCTGCTAAATCCACTTCGCTTTTATTGTTTCATTGTTTGTTTGGGCTTTTGTTACTTGTTACTAGTCCTTTTTTTTTTTTATAAATTTAGATTTTAGTGGTTTATTTTTCATGGCGTTTTTCGTATAATGGGTCACAAGCAGAGTAGCTTGGTTTACTTGAATGATATTGAGAAGAAAAACAAATCAAATTCATTTTTCCTTTCATTTTTTCCCTAGGAAAATTAATATACTAAATTATTTTCTTCGATATTTGCGGTATTGAAGAGTCCGTGGAAAACTAGTGTCTTTGGTTGTTTTACAACTAAAAAAGATGATCTTGTAGATTCCGCTGCGTCTTATCTATGCTGTCAAAGGCGCCGCCCTTAGGCGGGGTTTTCAAACAGCTGCCTACAACACTTGGGCGGCGTCTTAGATATTGTAAGTTATGATTTCTCATATATTAGATAAAATTTTGCATGTTTCACTAGTCAACCTACCATTTGACTAGTCAAAGGCGGCTCTTATGGAATGCTTGGGCAAGTTGAACTACCAAAACGCCTTGTCCCGCCTACCGCTTTTGATAGCATAGCTTCTGATAGCCACATATATTCCTTTAGGTGTCACTTTACCATCAAGAATATTTGTTTTGTTAAGTCCTCACTATCTGCATCTGCATAAGACAAATATCTAATTAGATTTTCCTTTTTGATTTTTCTAATGCTCTCTCAAGCCAGTAACCCAGTACTCAATTTATCTTATTTTGTATTCAGCATTGAATTGCTGTTGAAAGTACGTAATATGGAAAAAGGTCATTTATAAATGTGAGCATGTGTGCATCTGTTCATTTATGATGTTGAGAGTAAAGATCAAATATTCTTACTCACATCTTCCTGCTCTCATCTAATTTTCTTTGTATATATGACTTTTGAAATGCAGGAAGGCTTTTAACTGCTCTAATATGTGAATACTTAGACTGGGCTCAACTGAACCACACAATGAAAGTGTTTCTGCCAGAGTGCAATTTGGTAATCAAGTAAATTCAATCTATAGTTATAATTTGCTATGACATTACTTTTTAACAATAAAATCTCATTTGTTTGCTTATGTTTGGATGGCTTTAATGTTCATTTACATTGCAGCAAAAAGATTTTTGGAAATCTGAGTTGAAAGAGTTTAGTAGCAAGAATGGTTATGATCTTAACAAAAATGGTGAGAGTGCTCCTTTGCTCTTGGATGTTCTTGAAGGATTCTTAAAGTTTGAGGTATGTCATTATAAACTTTTCTGGTTCTAGATTTTCCAAACTTCAGATATCTTGGAAATTATCCTGAAATTTGATGCCTGACATTATGACGGAATCTTTATCATCTCAAAATCATTTACATATGGATTGGTTTCATCTCTTCATGCCTCTTCATTCCTGATTGTTCTTGTCTTCTTGAACAAGCAACTGATAGTGTCAAGAATGATTAACGAGTTGCTTTTTCTTTATTGAAGGTGGAAAGTGTGATATACTTTATTTTATGTGAAATCTGGTCTGAAGTTATTTAAGTTGACCATAAGAAACCTTTTATACTTGCCTGTTCTCACATCTTGTATTGCTCTTTTTTTTTTTGTTATGAAAATCCAGGGAGGTAAAACTCCATTAAATTTGTTTTTTCACAAAGTTTAGTTGGAAACTTGGAATGTATTATTGATGATTTCCTTGGTGTTGCTTCTATAGAACTGCAATGACTGCATGCAAGCATGAAATGTAATGAATGACATCTAGTTCTGGGAGTGGATTTCACTTTGACACATACCGTGTTATCCTACTTCCTATTGAGATATTGATGTGTCTGTTACTATCTTTGCTGTAAGGAATGAATAAATATATTTTTTCGCAGAATTCATCCCATGCTATGAGTACTGGAAGGAGACAACCTGAATCCGGGTTCATGTCCAATTTAGAGTCCAGGAATGCACGAAGACCCTCATCCTCTTCTGTTGCTGGGGGCTTACCACCATTGGGAAGGTGCTGGACCAACCTCTCCTTTTCCCTATTTTTTCACATCTTTTCCTTTTTTTTATGTCTCTGATAGATGTATAATTGATATGTTTTATTTGTTGGTGCATGTCTGATTAGACCGCTTCCTGCTGCCCAGACATCTGGTAAATGCTTAATTTTAATGTATTATCTAACATATGTTCTAATTACATGCTGTTTCTTAATGTGATTTTTTCTGCCTCTTAGATAGGAGAGCAGCAGGGTCTTCCATGTCTGCTTACAGGAAAGATGAATACAATTGGAGGTATGACAGCGATGAGCTTTCAGATGTAGTGCGAGCATCAGCTGCACTGGAAAACCTTCAATTGGACAGAAAGGCTCGAAACCTAACTACATCATGGCGGTTTGTTTCTCATTCCATTCTGAGACAAATTTTTCTTTCTTTCCTATCTTTTTTAAAAAAATATTAGGCAAAGGTTTTATGCTGTCCTCTATATAACTAACAATTTGGGATTGCAAGTTAGTGGCCTTTCTCTTGGAAAGGGGTGGCCTTGTTGTTAAAGGAGAGATTCTTTGGGTCTCTAAGATAAATAACAATATTTTTTTAGGGATGCAATATTTTCTGGAATAAATGTTTTAAAATTGCTTCATGTTGCTAATCATGCATTACTTTTGTAAATTATGACTTGCCTCTCTACGATTTATCGAGTAAATATTATTTTAATATAGAGAGATGGTTAGTTTTCCTTTTGATAAGAGTTAATGATGGTACCCATTACAGCTTTTGTATGCTATACTGATTTCATATTCTCTAGCACAGTACTGACAAAGGAGAGAATGTAATTAACAGTTCGTTCTTCCAGGCTATGACTTAAGGATCTTGTGACATTGATAGTTTAGCATAGTTATCTTGCTGGTAGTGCTTATTGTCACAAGTTTGAGGATTTTGCATGCTGTGACACGAGCAAGGGCCATGCAAGCTCATAGGTGCTGTGTGCGTAGTTATATGTGTAGTGGGTCTTTATACATTTTTGAAGTGGTCAAATATTCTTAAGCCAGTTGATCACTAACATGTAACGTGGTCCTAACCTTAGGTCAATCATCAATGAGGTGGTTAGATTTAGGTGCTTATGAAAACGGTTATCCTGTTCAATTGAAATTTAGCATAGGGGCAATGGAATCTCCTCACTACCTTGTCGGATCCCATATGCTTTCGTTTTTGTCTATTTTCCTGTTCTCCTATTTGCTTGTTTTCTCTTATATGTTTTTTCCATGTTTTTTTTTTATTGATTATTGTATGCTTGTATTAACCTTATCCATTGGATTGGTTGCAGCCATGCTGGTGATGGCATGAGTGAGGACGATGGCCGGCCAGATCATACGTAACCAAAGAGCACCCTTTGCATTACTGCACGTGTAGTTTTAGCATGTATTTTTAATCTTCTGTTATTTTTTTATAATCATGTCTGTAATTCTATTTTCTGATGTGATATAGTGTTTTATGCGGGCTTTCTTTCAGTTCATTGTGTTCTTCCATTATCTCATCATCTGAGTTCATTTAAAAAACCAAGGCATGATTTTTTGAATTTAGGCATGATTTTTTGAATTTAGGTATGATTTTTTGCTCCCTATTTACTAATATTATGAATGAGATTTGCAATCGATCAGAATTGTTTTGAATTTAGGTATGATTTTTTGCTCCGAACTAAAAATTTCTATGATATGGTGATTTTCTACCCCCACTATAAATCAATTTGTTGACATAAGAATATTCCCTTTGCATATAACGCATAATATATTTACCTTCTCTTATGTAAAATTATTCTTATATCGACGTTTGCTAGTTATTAACATTCGGATTGAAGTTGGAAGGAAAAAAATTATGAATTTTAATGCACTAAAAAGACGAAATATATTGTATTGACGGTCCGTGTTTTTTATATCTTTTAACTCTATCTTAATAGGTAAAAATGTAAAACTGACCCTCTATCTTTCACGTTTTTTAGTCTTTTAACTTTCAATTTTTATCAATTCAAGACCCCGTTACAAATTCGTTATTGCTGCCGTTATTGTTGTCAAAACGGTGCCGTTTTCGTTCTAATAGTTATGCGCCCTAGCATAAATACTAAGTAAATTTTCAACCCTCTCCCTAAGCTCTCAAATCGGTCTCATTAGCTTCAAAACCCAATTTTAATACTAATTTAATTTAGACCATATTAAATTAGTTTTCTTTTTCTGATTTTTTTAAATAGTAAAAGAAAAAGCAGTTAATAAAATTAATAAATATAATTTTAACGATAACAAGAAAAAAATATATTCCAACAATTACATTTAAAAATGTAATTTTAGAGATTACATTTCAAAGATAAGTGATGTATTTTTTAATTTTTAATATTTGATTTGATAATGTAATTTATAAATATAATTTTTAATGTAATTTAGTAACTGTTCAATTTTATTTTCTCCTGAAATTACATTTCTAAATTACATTTTCAAATCAAATATTACATTACATTAAAATTATATTTATAAATTACATTGTCAAATCAAATATTAAAAATTAAAAAAATACATCACTTATCTTTAAAATGTAATCTCTAAAATTACATTTTGAAATGTAATTGTTGGAATATAATTTTTTCTTGTTATCATTAAAATTATATTTATTATTTTTCTTAACTGTTGTAGCCTATTTTCTATTTCTTTTACTATTTAAAAAAATAAGAAAAAGAAAACTAATTTAATATGGCCTATATTAAATTAGTATCAAAATTGAGTTTTGAAGCTAATGAGACCGATTTGAGAGCTTAGAGAGAGGGTTGAAAATTTACTTAGTATTTATGTTAGGGTGCATAACTATTAGAGGAAAACGGCGTCGTTTTGGCAGCAGTAACGAATTTGTAACGGAGCCTTGAATTGACAAAAATTGAAAGTTAGAGGACTGAATTGACAAAACTGAAAGTTAGAGGACTGAAATGAAAAAACGTGAAAGTTAAAGGGTCAGTTTTACATTTTTGTCATCTTAATATTAGCATATTCTCCACCCGCCGTGTGATTAGACCTGGTCAAGGTTCCAGTTCGGAATCAGAACCGAACCGGTTGGAACCGAATGGTTCCGGTTCCAACTGGTTCCGATTCCGGAACCGAACCGGAACCTGACCGGTTCGGTTAAGGTTCTTACCCTAACCGAACCGGTTGGAACCGCTGGAATCGTTCGGTTCCAGCGATTCCAATCGGAACCGTTGGAACCCTAGGTTCCAACGGTCACCCAACTGCTACTAGCCGTTGGGTGACAAGATCCAGCCCAACGGCTACTAGCCGTTGGGCTCCCTGCCCCAATTTCCAAAAAAAAAAAAAATAAATAAATTTTTGGGATTTCCCAAATTACCCCTAATAACGGTAATAAAACGGTTAATTTTAGGGGTATTTTAGGTATCACAAAAATATTCTAAAAATGTATAAATATGGGTGATTTTTCATTATTTCAACACACCAATTTCTCAATTCTCAATTCTCTCAATTCTTACAATTCCCTTATTCTCAATTCTCTCATTTACAAATTACAAATTACAATTTATCATTCTCAATAACTTAATTCTCTAATGGCAAGCTCATCTGAGAACACAATGTCAAATGTGCCAACCCAAGAGAGTGACCCTAGTATCGGTTAACAGAGAAGAGAAGTTAAGTCTCGTTTCTCGGATGTTTTCAAAATTCATTTAATTTAGACGTTGCTGATGAAGGTTCAAGAGTAGTATGCAACCATTGTGGGGTTTCTTATAAATTTTCTGGTGGATACGGCAATATGATCAAGCACCTGGAAAGACATCATGCGGTTGAACTTGAACTTGATACGACACAAACTTAAATGACCAGGTACGCATCATCTAGTAGAGGTACGAGTGCTTTAGATTTATTTAAATATTCTGATGGTAAAAATAGAGAAGAATTTGCTAATTTAATGCTATTAAACCGATAAAATTTTCACGAGATGTTCCAACACGTTGGAACTCATCTTATTTTCTTTTATGTCAAGTTTTGCAATACAAAGATGCATTATGTAGTTTTTTTTCCTCAAAATGTTCAACATATCACACTTTTTCCTAATCAATGGGAAGTTTGTGATTTTTTTTTAGAGATTTTAAAAGTGTTTAATGATGCTACACTAATTTTTAGCTGAGTTTATTATCATACAACACATTTATTTATTCTTGAAAGTTTGGATATTGTTGGAACTCTCGATGAGCATGTTGATAGTAGTGATCCTAATGATATTGTTTTGTTAGAAGCTATTACTGTTATGAAATGAAAATTGTTGAAATATTTTAGAGACATTCATTTACTTTATCTTATTACTATGGATATTTAGGAATAACCAATGAAGTTGATATTACAAGAATAATAGCTAAAATAAAAAATGACTTAATAGAGTTATTTAATGAATATGTCATAAGATATAACTTGCAATCAGTATGACAATCTAGTAGTAGCGAAACGACCGTAATGGAATCTAGACTTAGCGCATGTGATAGTTGGTTATTACAACGAAATAAAAAACATAGGGATAACACGACTAATAACCCGGAATTAGATAATTATTTATATACAAATTTTGAGTTTTCAATTGAATGTTTAGTTAGTAAAAATTTTCAAATCCTTGAATGGTGGAACCGACATCAAAATGTATATCATGTATTATCAATTATTGCTAAAGAGATATTGGCAGCACATGTTTCCACCGTTGCGGTTGAGCAAACCTTTAGCATATGAGGCAATATATTGGAAGTCAGACGATCTTTATTACATCCAAGCACTCTAGAAGCAACAACATGTGTGGATGATTGGACCCGAGCTGATATGAGGCAACAATAAGATGTCCCTGATGAATTTGAAGACTTGTTCGATAATGCATCTGCAAGTGCAAGCAGAGCTGAAGGATCAACAGCCATGGATGATGATTGATAATTAAATATTTAAATAATTATAAAATTACAATGAGGGAAATATCTTTCAAATGTAATGGAACTACGTGAACTTTGAATCCTCTCACCCCTGGAGGATGCGTAGGTAACTTAAGTTTTTAAAAATTTAAGTTCAAGTTCTTTAATTTAATTTAATTTTTTTTTTAGATAAGAATTTTATTTGTAATTTAATGTAATTATGTAATGTAAGTTTATTATATAAATTCAAATTCATTATTTTAAATTATATTATTTTATTAATCTCAATTTTTTATTTTCAATAAAAAACCGAATTGAACCAGAACCGGAACCCGATTCGGAACCGAACCGAACTGCCGGCCACCTCTAGCTGAAATTTACTATAACTGTAAATTAGAGTTACGGTGGTCCGAATAAATTTTTTTTTTCCGAACCTAAAGAAATTAATTAATTGGAAAATGGAATTGAACTTATTGAGCTTTACATGGAATTTGGTCTAGTGGGCCAAACAGATAGGCCCATTAAGGGGTAATTTAATGGACTTACATGATATTTTGGACTTGCAAAGCAAATTAAATAGAAGCCCAATATTTAGTGCATGGTCGGCCCATTTAAGAAAGAAATGCCCAAATCTAGACATCATGCATTTTTCTTTATTTTATGCTTTAATATATAAAGAAATAAAGAAGGCAAAAAAAAAAAAAAAAAAAAAAAAAACACCACTTTTACCCTCGTGAGATAGGAGAAGAAGAAGACAAGGAAAATTTTGCAAAATCTAGGAAATATAGAGATTCGTAGAAAGTCATGTAAACTAGACACATAAGACGTTAAACAATGAAAATTTCAGCCTTTATTCTATTTCGAGTGAAACACAGCGAATTTTCCAATTTAACCAATGTGCAGTGAATTTTAAGTCGAAGAGTAGAATTTGATTTGCGATATCTCAACCTTCGTAACTCTGAATTGGGCTCCGTAAAATCTGTAGCAACCTAGATATATAATTTTCCTATTAGGTTGAATGCTCATGCATATTATGTTTCATTCATTGCAGGGAAAATATTTTTGTACTGTTTATTCTAACAAAGTTAATTGATTATAGATCGACGTCAAGGATCACAACCGCCATCAATTTCGTAATACATTCTCCATCGAATTCCAAATATGTGAGTGAATTCTTTATTTATTTTTTAAAAATGATTTCTTGATCATGTTTACAAGGATTTGAGTATGGTTATTTGAGATATTCGAATGTTTCGGTTATGTTTGAAAAACTAAGATGTTTTGGATATGAAGTTGTTGATTTGAGCTTGGTAATTATATTTGCTTCTATTTTATCTTTACCATTGAGATATTGGTTTCGTGATTAGTGATGGTTTATGATTTTATTGATTTCATTTTTATGATCTTGACTACGATTCATGATAATTATGTTTTACGATAATGTTATGATGGTGTATATGGTTTGTAATGATAATATCTTATGTCAATTTTCATAATAATTATGTTTTAGTGAGCATTATGATTTCAAGAAATTAATTGACTTATTGATTTATTTTTGGACCCTCCCCCGGATACACCACCTAGATATCATGTGCACAAGTGTGATTATATTTTCGAGACTAGGGGTGGCGATATTAGCGCCCTTGGATCCCTTCCAGTCTTAGATGTCACATTCCTAAGTGTAGTTCCAGTGTCTTGGGGGACAACAATACGTAACGATCCAAAACACTGGTTATTTTTCAGATAGGTGTGTGACAGGATGACGATATCTAACGCCCCCATACACCAGTTTTTCTAATGAGCTATTTCTGAATTTATGAATGATTATTTGTTAAGTTAACTTTGGAGTTTTGAAATTATTATTTGAATTGCGAATTTTTGAAAACGTGTGTTTTATTCAAAATTTAATATCATTATTTCCTAATTATTATTTAATTTGTTTTATAGCTTCATTCACTAGGTTCGTTAAGACTCGCCCCCCTCTCACTCCACTGATTTTGCAAGATCATTTACCTGGTAAGCTATTGTAGACTTTTGAAGGCATAAGCCGAGGAGACGAGGTGTCATTACAGTCAATAGGGTCGGTCCATCATGTGTATTTCATATTCATAGAAAATGTCATTAATGTTTTTTCAAGTAGTTGAGTTGTAAATATACCCTAGATATTTTGTAAACATTTGAGCATATATATATATATATATATAATGCATTTTGGGCTTGGTGCCCTTGTTTAATATGTGCATGAGTTCAGTTATTATTTGATTCAAATGTTATAGTATGAGATTATTATAGCATTAGTCAGAGGTTTAAGGTGAAGGTAAGATCTGTTACCTGTCGATAATATCTCTAGATTGCAGATATTACAAATTCACTATTAGAGCATAGTTTAGAGGTCAGTGACTGCAGTAGAAGGGTGTTAGTCTATTGTATATGTAGTATGTTCGAGATACTCATATATAAGAGGCTACCTCTTCAGTGCCCTATTTCCTCGAAGTATGTCTCATTTCACTTTAGAATCAAGTGTTCTGTAAATTAATCTGATCTAATTTATTCTTTTATAGATATTATGCCACCCGGACGAAGAGTTAGAAGTGAGGATGCACCATAAAAGTCAGAACGAGGGTCAACTGCACCTCAGACTGAGATTGATTTGGGACAGAGAGTCGAATCTATCCAAGAGAGAAAGATTAGTGATGCTCGTGATATGCTAGTTGTTCAAGGCCTAGAGGTAGTAGCTGCAGGTATGTAGCAATTACAACATTTGATAGATACTCTTATTCAATTACTTTCCTGATAGCAACAGCCTCCGAACTAAGTATCGAAAGTTGTTATATCTCCATTATCTGTACCACCCTCACCTGTAGTACTGCCTTCGGCTCACCAGGCTGTGGCCCCACAAGATAGAACAGACCATTCCCCATATCAGACAAGACCTTCTTTCCCACTATAGCAACATTCTCTGGTGTCGGTTCAAGTTGTACAACAACATGAGCTGTTGTTGGAGTTGGTACTTTGAACGCCAATCCGAATAATAAATTGTACATTATATTGTATTATTTATTAATAAAATAACTACATTTTCATTTCAACCTTATCAATGGAAATGTCATTATACATATTAGATTGATATATAAATATGCTGAGAATGATATCGACCTTAGAATAGTCATGTAGTCATACTGATACTGGGTGGTCCGATATTGAGATAGTATTACTAGTATAAACTATTCTTAAAGTAAATATTCTTAATCATTTATTTTGTAATACAGTCGAATTTCTATAACCTAGAAGACTAGCACATGTCCTATATTGGAATTTGATTTCCAATGGTTTAACTCGATGTACCATGAGCTTGAGAAACTCGTATAGACATGTGGGTATTCGTTGGAGTGAATACTGAATGACTCATAGGTAATTCCTAATAGTTCAAAGTACACACCACCATCAATAGGAATCTCTTTGAGTCAAGTAGCATATGTGGTCATTTGATTATAGGATAACATTGATTTTATGTGTGATCCTACACACTATGATGCCATATATGTCAGAGACCTTTCATGGTCTGACTGCTAGATGTCCGTTGGGTGTGGATCGATACACTTGTTAATCAAATGCGTATCAAGATAAGATATGTTGGCCCGTATGTGTACTATAAGTGGTTTATGTATCTATATGAGTAAGTCACGATTCTTAAGACTTTGCCCAAAGCTGATTACCTAGGATGGATCACATATATTAGAAATGATGTTATGATTAATTGTAACGAATCGTGTACATATTGACATAAGATGATCACCTCAGAAACTTGACGGTGTAATCTATGTTTCCTAAGCACAACTCGGATAGCCTACACGGAGGGATTGTTAATGTGATGACCTCGACTTGTATAGTTCAGAAAGGTCATTCGTGTTCTTTGTGAATTTGGAGGTGGCCGAATTGCGTACATATAAGATATGCTTATATGATGAACGTGTCTGGATTTAAAGAGTCCCACAATATTAAGTGTGCTCCTTGAGCACTTGGATAATCGATAATATTTGATAATAAATAATATTTGATATTATAATTATCAACTAAAGTAATTAAGTATTATTGGATAACATTAATTATTTACTTTGACCTAATTGGATTAATCCAAAATCACACACGAGTTTTGTTGTAATTTCATAAATATCTCTACCATTGGAGGATATTTTGGTAATTATAAATATTTAATAATAGGTGTATTTGTCTTGATTTAATTGGATTAAATCAAAGTGGTAGACATTTAACTAATCCATTAATTAAACTTTATCTTGATTTAATTGGATTAAATCAAAGTGGTAGATAAATGTGATTAGTCACACCTAATTATACATATCTGGACAAATTGGATTTAGCCCACCTAAAAGTTGATTAAGATTTTTATTAATTAAAAATTCCATAAGTTTTGCTATAAAAGCAAGCTTGAGTAAGTTTTTAATTAAGCTTGAGTTTAAGAAAGTTAAGCTTGTGAAAGCTAAAACAAGCAAGAATTAGAAATATTAGTCTAAGTAAAAGAAGTGTTTAGAGAAGATTTGGAAGTTCTCTACAATATTTCAACAAGGAGAATCAAGATTGGATCTTGAAATGAAGCTTGCTAGCATTGGAATTAAGATTGGATCTTGGATTCAAACTTGCTAAATTTGGAAGTTCTCTACAATAATTTAACAAGGAGAAAAAGATTGGATATTGGAATCAAGCTTATTAGGTAAGTTTGATCTTCTCTGAAGTTATGTTTTCATTAATGAGTTATCATTAGTGAAATATTTAGTGATGTATTATGTATTAGATACATAATAACATAGATTGATGTAGAAATTAGGCTAATGAATTGTGTATGGATGCTTTGGAAGTATAAACACAATATCCTTGTGATTGAGTCAAAATGTGTATGTTGGACATAAACATAAAATTAGAGTTTAGGACTCTAGATAATAGCTTGAAGCTATGACTACCATTCTAGAATCATTTGACCACCTTTGGCTGACCTAGAATTGTTCATGAGTCGTTTCATTGTGGGATTCTAGTTTGGTTCGTGTTTTGATTCAAAGAGATACATATATATTTAGAATATATATGTTTGTTGTATAACATGTGTTGAGGTTGGTTTTGAAAATAAAATTATTTTGGGTGTGTTTTAAAAGATGTTTAAGGTTTTAAAATTAAAAAAAAAATATGTTCAGGTCTACATGCAGCCAGCTGCTGTTTGCAGCGCGCGCTAGGTGTGCATTACTCTATTTTTATGTGGGATCCGCTCTTTCTTCTGTTTTATTTTTTCGGACTCTGATTTATCCCAGGTTTTTCCTATACACTCGTAATGGAATATAATATTCCATTAAAATATTTAAAAATACACACATGCTTGATATCCATTGGTTAGATCCACTTTCGTTGAGTGAGGTACCGATCCGACCCTATAGGTCCCACAACTGTTCCAATAGCTGTTAGTTTCATTACATGATTTCCGAAAGCTCCAGCCACCTACATTCTGGGGTGGAAACCTCCCAAAACCTCTATGGATTCGTTGAGGAGTCCGATCGTATCTGTACTGCCTTGGGATATTCTTTGGTAAGGTGGTGGAGTTGGTTTATTTTCAGTTATGTGATGTAGCATACATCTGGTTGTGGGACACAGAAACTGGACGACGCATGCTGTCCCGGGCTCGCGGCTCGGTTGGGAGTACGGAGTAGCCACAGGGGACTAAACCGGAGAATAATGGAGTCGACACCCGATGTGAACCGGGAAAATGAGATTTAAGGCCCCACTCACCCCTCGCAAGGGAAGACCTCAAACCTTTGGGTTCGGAATGGTCCCTTACTTATGTCACTTGTAATGAAAGGATTTGTGTAATAATTTAATCAAGCTTAAGTAACACTTATTTCCAAGAGTATCATGCTTCTAAATCCATATGCACAAAAATAAAACTTACACCTAAATTTGCATATATTTCACATCTAAGATTGCATGCTTGAAAGTACATCAAAGTAGCAACGAACATACAACTTCATTGGCATATTGTATTCATGGAAACACAAGCACACACCAACCACACAAGCACACATAAAGGCGAATCAAATAATAGCGAACATGTGATTTCATAGACATATCATAAACAAATAGCCATTACATGTCCATGCACAAATAAAAGAGCCAACTAAGTACATAATGCAAAAAGACACTTAAGGATGCAATTAGGCATTAAAGTAAGCATACTATGACGTGGTGCAAAAGAAGATAACTAATGTGAACACAAACACACATGTGAGCACTTTTCCAAGTGGTACGTGGAATTGTATCCCAAGTATAGACCGCATTACCGTCCATTCGGAATCGGCTACGGAATTTATGTCTGGGTTTCCATCCGATATACTATAAGAAATAATACTCAAATGCTATCACGACATGGATATATGAATTGCAATACGTTAAACACATTGTACTCATACATGTGAGGAATACAGATGAATGATACCTATATAATCTTGCGCAACACAGAGAAGCAATCAGATTCATCATACGAAGGGATAGCTACTAGGAACAATTATGTATGAAATCTGATGAAAATGACTCAGTTCAGTGGGTGCGCGTTCGCGTAGCGTTCGAGAACGCGTTCGAACGGTAAACAGAAGGTTCGCGTTCGTATAGCGTTCGAGAACGCGTTCGAATGGAGCCAGACCTGATGCATGAAACACTAAAAAAAATGCGTGCGCGTTCGCATAGCGTTTGAGAACGCGTTCGAACGGTGAATAGAAGGTTCACGTTCGTGTGGCGTTCAAGAACGCGTTGGAACGGAACCAGACCTGATGCATGATGAAACTAAGAAAATGCGTGCGCGTTCGTGTAGTGTTTGACAACGCGTTCGAACGGTAAACAGAAGGTTCACGTTCGTGTGGCGTTCGAGAATGCGTTCGAACGGAACCAGACCTGATGCATGATGAAACTAAGAAAATGCGTGCGCGTTCGCGTAGCGTTTGAAAACGCGTTCGAACGGTAAACAGAAGGTTCGCGTTCGTGTGGCGTTCGAGAACGCGTTCGAACGGAACCAGACCTGATGCATGATGAAACTAAGAAAATGCGTGCGCATTCGCGTAGCGTTTGAGAACGCGTTCGAACGGTAAACAGAAGGTTCACGTTCGTGTGGCATTCGAGAATGCGTTCGAACGGAACCAGACCTGATGCATGCAACACATTCATAGACAAATAAATCCACAATATGGGACCTCACTATCCGATCGAACTCATCTCGCATCCAATCGAGTATACACCAATCGGCGCGGCAAAGCATCGTGGTAAAGGGTTTTAACCCCTCCAAATAGGGGACCTTTCATCACACTTACTAAGCCCATGCGCTCAATTGAATCATGCATACAAAGAATTAAAAATAATAATATCAAACTTAGTATGCCCGATTGAACGTATCTTGCATTCAACCGAACACACATCAACCGGTGCGGCAAAGCATCGTGGTAAAGGATTTTAACCCCTCCAAGTAGGGGACCTTCATCGCGCTTACTAAGCCCATGCGCTCGATTGAATCACGCATACAAAAGTAACATGCATAATTCAAATGACGAAAAATAAATAAATCAAAGCAATATAAGACAAAAGAAAGTGTCATTTACTCAAGCGGTACATGGAGTTGTATCCCGAGTACAGATCATACTACCGTCCATTCGGAATCAGCTATGAAATTTATGTCCGGGTTTCCATCCGATATACCGCGAGAGTTGACACATCTTTCGTTTTATTCCAAAGCCACAACATACCATATCTCATAATCCATGCATATTTATCTACTCAAGGGCCACAACATGCATTTCAACATAACAATCATGCAAGCAATATTCAATAAATAATACAAATAAAACAGAAAATGAATGTGGAAAATACCCTCAGGTCTAACCTTTTATGTCGACTTTCGAACTCGCGTTTCACGGCCGTCGGAAGGGCTATCACACCGCTACTTCTCCGGTTCACTGGTTTAGCATCTTGGCTCACTGTTTTGCTGTTTTCCTTGCTGTTTGGCCTCCGTTTTGCTGTTGTTTGGCCTCCACTTTGCTACCGTTTCCTCTGTATTTCTGCTTGCTGTTCAGGTCACTGTTTTGGTGTTTTAATGGAATATTTTGGGTGTTTTTTTTGAAGGCTTTAAGTGCAGTTTTTTAGTTACTGTTTTAAGGATTAAAAGTACAGTTTTTAGTTACTGGTTTAGGTGATTTAGGGGGCTGTTTTGGGGTATTTTTGCTGCTGTTTTAAGGTGATTTCGGGCTACTATTTTAAGGTCGTTTTGCTGCTGTTTTGGGCGTGTATGGCTGCTGTATGGAAGTATGATTTTCGGTGATTAGGGGAAGGAGATCAAGAGAATTTTTGTGTTATTTCTTTGTAGTATGTGTGAACTCGAGAGAATGGAGAGTGGACAAAATTTTTGGCTTCTTTTGCTTGTGAAAAACGTGAACTAGAGTGAGAGGGAGAGGCTTTGGGTGGTGGTTGTTTATATAGAGAATGGCTAGGGCTTCACCTTGTCTCACAAGGAATATGATCTTGGTTTCTAATTTAGGCTTCTCAAGAATGGCATACACAAGATTGAGGGGGGACAAAATATTATAAATTAGGAAGTTACAAGATTAGATTGGTAAATATATTATTTAGTTAGGAATGATTATATTTGATTAGTTTATATTAGGCATATACTTATTTTATGTTGTGTAAGTATTTTTATTATTTTGGTAGGTGATTATTTAGATTTTATTTATTTTATTTAATTTGGAATATGACTTAATTAATTATTTTCTTTAATTACATTATCTAATTAATATTTAACTTAATATTTGATTTAATTTGAGTGTGTTTTAAGTGGGCTTGGGCTAGGCTAGGGTGCATGTGGGCTAAATGGGCTCGGGTCATGAGGCTAACAGCAAAACCAGAAATACCGATACCGTTCGAATGCCAATTCGAACGCGACACGAACGCCCGCAATCTGCCTGACGTTCGAACGCGTTTAAGAATGCAGCACGAATAGAAACAGTGAACACGTGAAACGACTCTGATAGCATACTCATCCTGAATTTCCCCTTCCGATATCCATTTCTCGCGACTTCCGTGACTTAAAAGGTAGTGCCTCCAACTGAGACTCATCATCGGGTTTCACATGCAAAAATGCAATGCCTACAGTCGCCCCCACTTTGATGGGACTTGTGCAGTGTGTGACTTTGAACAATCCTATCAAAGTTATGCAATGCATTTTCACTTACCTGGCTCGTCTGCTGCCTCGAGCTGAGTTGGTGCTGCAGTGGACCTCGATCCTGGGACGCATCCCACTAATTACAACTGACAACGGGGGCACCTCGACCCTGGGCACCTCGACCCAATACCGCTGACAATAGGGACCTCGCCCTCAAACTGATGATATAGTGGGCACCTCGACCCTGAGACGCATCCCGGAACTACAACCGACAACGGGGGCACCTCGACCCTGGGCACCTCGACCCAACACCGCTGACAATAGGGACCTCACCCTCAAACTGATGATGTAGTGGGCACCTCGACCCTGGGACGCATCCCGGAACTACAACTGACAACGAGGGCACCTCGACCTTGGGCACCTCGACCCAACACCGCTGACAATAGGGACCTCGCCCTCAAACTGATGATGTAGTGGGCACCTCGACCCTGGGACGCATCCCGGAACTACAACCGACAACGGGGGCACCTCGACCTGGGCACTCGACCCAACACCGCTGACAATAGGGACCTCGCCCTCAAACTGATGATGTAGTGGGCACCTCGACCCTGGGACGCATCCCGGAACTACAACCGACAGCGGGGGCACCTCGACCCAACACCGCTGAAAAAAGTGGGCCTCGCCCATAAGCTGATACTAATGTGGGCCTCGCCCTAAACTGTTACTGATGTGGGCCTCGCCCCCAAACTGGTACTGATGTGGGCCTCGCCCCTTGGGACTCATCCCCAAAACTGAAACTGCGTTGATGCTGTTTGGCTCATTTCTGCCGCTTTCTTTTTTCTTCGAACCTGCGAACACAAAACAAAAACAAACACGGAAAGAATGCAATGTTACGTGTATGCATGAATGATTTTCCTAATCCATTGGGTTAGGTCTTGTGCCAATTCCCTTGGTGACTGCTCGGTCCTTTTTCCTCAGGCAAAGTACTGCTTCAATCTGTCCATGTTGATCGGCTCGGTGAACTCGTTTCCTTCCAAGTCTGATAACCTCACTGCCCCATTTCCCATTACCTTCTGCACTATGTAAGGTCCTTCCCAGTTAGGCCTGAATTTTCCTCTCGGGTCTGTCGTCGACGGCCTCGACTGCTTAAGTACCAAATCACCCTTTCTGATCTTGGTGGGACATACTTTCTTGTTGAATGCCCGGGCTAGTCTCTTCTGATACAACTGCATGTGATACAAAGACTTCGTCCTCCTCTCATCCAACAGTGCTAACTGATCAAACCTCTGTGCGGCCCATTCTGGTTCCGGTAATTCTGCTTCTGCTAAGACCCTCATAGACTGTATTTCCACTTCCACTGGTAACACTGCTTCCATTCCATAGACCAAAGAGTAAGGCGTGGCCCCTGTTGCCGTTCTTACCGATGTTCTGTACCCCCACAAAGCATACGGTAATTTCTCGGCCAAATCTCTGCAATTTTCTGTCATCTTGGCTAAAATCGTCTTTATAGTCTTGTTGGCTGCCTCAACTGCCCCATTTGCCTGCGGCCTGTACGGTGATGACTTGTGGTGGCCTATCCCATACCTCTGTAACATTGCCTTCGTCTCTCCTTGAAACTGAACTCCGTTGTCTGTCACTACATGATGCGGCATACCATACCGACAAATGAGGTTCCGAGCTATAAACTTTGCCATTTGCTGTTTTGCTGTAACATTGCAGAATGATTCGGCTTCCACCCACTTCGAGAAGTAATCTACGGCCACTACTATGAAGCGATGCCCATTCGATGCATTTGGTCGAATTTCTCCAATCATATCAATTCCCCATGCTGAGAAAGGCCACGGCTCTGACAACCCGTGCAATTCAGTGTGTGGTAAGTGATTCAAATTACCGTGTGCTTGACAGTCATGACAGTGCTTTACCATCTTCGCGTAGTCTGTTTCCATGGTTGACCAATAAAAACCTTGTCTCACTATATTTCGGGACAGATTCAACCCGTTCATGTGCGGACCACATACCCCGGCGTGTATTTCTTCCATTACATGCTGAGCTTCTTCCTTTCTCAAACACTTCAACTGAATACCGTTTGCTTGCCTCTTGTACAGTTCCCCTTTCAAAATCACATACTGGGAAGCTAACTTCTGAATGGCTATTCTGTCTTTTCTGCATGCCCCTTCCGGGAGTTCACCATGTTCCAGATACCTCTGAATGTCATAATACCAAGGTTTACCATCGTCGACCTCAACTTCCAGAATTCTTTCTATCTCATAAACAGGTCTGCTCGCTGTTGTCAGTATCAACGGTCTCATCACTAACTTTTCTGGATTTTCCCAAGTTGCTGCAAGTGTGGCCAACGCATCTGCCATCTGATTCTCTTCTCTCGGTAAGTGCTGAAACTTACACTCGGGGATAACCTGTGCCAACTTTCTGAGGTGAAAAAGGTAAGGTTTCAACCGTTCTTCTTTCAATTCCCATTCTCCTCGCATCTGCTGGACTACCAACATAGAATCTCCGTAGACTTCCACACTCCCGGCCTTCAAGGCTATCAATGCTGTCAAACCAAAAGCACACGCTTCATACTCGGCCATGTTATTAGTCACTCTGAATGTCAACCTCTTGGCCAAAGGTAAAGTCTCTCCCTCGGGGGTTACTATCACGATCCCAATTTCGGCTCCCTTGTAATTCACTGCTCCGTCAAAATACATCTTCCATCTCTGAACTGTTATTGCTTGGATCTCTTCGTCTGGAAATTCAAACTTATACTGATCCCCCTCAACAGGTTGCAATGCCAGAAACTCTGCTACTGCTCGCCCTTTGATCACTTTGGAGGTGAGATACTCAATGTCAAACTCTGTCAGCAATACCAACCATCTGCCCAATTTTCCCACTAGTGAAGGCACCGAATGAAGATATTTCAGAGGATTTTCCTTGGCCACTATCTGGATCTTGTATGACTGAAAATAATGTCACAATTTTCTGGAAGCCCATACCACGGAAAGACAGATCTTCTCTACTTCTTGATAACGAGCCTCATACGTGAGCATCTCTTACTAGATAGTAAACTGCATGTTCTATCCCTGTCTCATCTGCCTGTACCATCATTGCCCCCCAGTGCTTCTGATTCTATAGCCAAATACAATATCAAAGGTCTGCCCGGTCTCGGAGGTTTCAATACATGAGGCTTTACCAAGTACTCTCTGACCTCGTCGAAGGCTGTCTGACACTGTTCATTCCATCTCACTGGCTGATCTTTTCTCAAAAGTTTGAAGATAGGCTCACATACTGATGTCAACTTGGCAATGAACCGAATGATGTACTGAATCTTTCCCAAGAATGCTCTGACTTCTTTTTCTGTCTTCGATGCATGCATTTCTGTGATTGCCTTGATCTTCTTGGAGTCTACCTCTATTCCGCCCATTCCCACTGTATGACCAAGCAATTTCCCTGATGTCACCCCAAACAAACATTTCTTGGGATTAAGCCGCAGGTTGTATCTGTCAACTCTCTGAAGGAACCTTTCCAGTGCTTCAATATGCCCAACTCTTGTCTCTGATTTCACCATCATGTCATCCACATACACTTCAATCTCTTTGTGCATCAAGTCGTGGAATAATGTAGTGGCCATCCGCTGATAAGTGGCCTCCGCATTCTTAAGCCCAAATGGCATAACCTTGTAACAATAAGTACCCCACTCAGTAACAAATGCGGTCTTATGTTTGTCTTCCTCAGCCATGAGAACCTGATTGTAACCTGAAAATCCATCTGCAAATGAATACATAGCAGATAAAGCCGCACTATCAACCAGAACATCTATATGTGGCAGAGGAAAGTCATCTTTCGGACAAGCCTTGTTGAGATCTCTGTAGTCTACACACATTCTGACCTTCCCATCTTTCTTTGGCACCGGTACTATATTAGCCAACCACTCAGGATACTTTACTACTTCTAGGAACCCCACATCTATCTGTTTCTTAACTTCCTCTCTGACTTTCTCAGCCCATTCTGGTCTCATCCGTCGGAGTTTCTGTTTTACTGGCCTCATATTCGGATAAGTTGGTATTGTGTGTTGGGCAATGTTTCTGTCTACCCCAGGCATGTCCTCATAGGACCAAGCAAACACTTTGGCATATCTGACCAACACTTCTTCTAGTTTCTCCCTCTCTTCAGAGGTAACTTCACTTGCAATCAGAATTTCTTTGGGTTCTCAAGTGTACCCAAGTTAAATACAGTAGTTCTGGCCGAACTGATATCAAATATGCTTGATTCGTGCAGAGTAAATGGAAATGACTCAGGCAAGTAAGCAAAAGAAATGTCTTTATTATTGGATAATGCGGAAGTACATTCAAACAAATCAGGAAGGTAGATGTCTTCATCATCTATAGACACTTCTTCTTCTGCAATCAGGTCTTCCTCAGACTTTTCATCCTCTCCCAGAGTCAGGCTCTCCAACTTCATTAGTTCCTCCTCCCAATTCTCTTATTCTTTCTTCACAATTTCTTCAACTATCAGCTTCTTACCCAACATATCCTGGAAGATCTCAAACCCAGGTACCACAATTCCATTAACTTCCACAGGTTCAGGCTCCCCTTGATATCCCGAAGCTTTCACAAAACATTCCATCAGTTTCAGGCAATTTTTCTTGACCTTTGGCTTTTCTTCATCAGATTTGTACCCCAAACCTTTCCGAGTAGTATGTCTTCTGAAATCTGGAAATCTTGAACCTTCACCCGGTTCAAACTTCATTTTTTTCATGATCCTAGCCACCCTAGGATCCACCCATTCCTCAAAAGTAGCTGACACCTGAAACCTCGTGAAAGGTTGTATCTCCAAGGCAGCCATGGCATTATCTAACTCAGCCCGGATAGTAACAACTTCTCCCTCATACGGGAACTTGATCATCTGATGTAAAGTGGAAGGCACGTCCCCAAGTTTGTGAAACCAAGGCCTTCCCAACAATAAGGCGAAAGTAGCCGGGATGTCCAGTACTGTGAACTCAACCTCATCTTCAATCGGTCCTACCTTGACTATAGCCACAAAGGTACCCTCAACTCCCATTTTACTGTCATCATAAGCCTTAATAGTCATACTGGAGGGGTCCAAGTCTGTTGCTTTCATACCCAATCTTGCCAGAATTTTCAGCGGGCACACATTGATGGACGAACCGTCATCCACCATTACACATGAAGTTCTCTTGCCCCTCACCTCGGCCCTGATAAATAGAGACATGTTATGATTCCTCCCCTCTGCTGGGAGTTCATCCTCAGAAAAAGATATCTGTAAAGTTTTCTTCTGAACCGACCCAATAAATATTGCGGGGTTGGCGTCTTCCGGTACCACAATCTTGCTCAAGGCCTCAACCATGGCTTGCCTATGCTCCCGAGATGCACATAACAGTTCCCAGATACTCACTTGTGCTCTAGTCTTCCTCAATTGCCTCAGCACTAAATCCCCCTCAGTATTTTCTACAGTCTCAACCACTTCTCAACCATCTGTCAAAACTTCTTTACCCTTATCTCCCATATCATTGTAAAAACGACCACTGCGCTTCATTCCTCTTACTTCTTCCTCGTCACTGCTAGAGAAATCAAGCCAAAAGTTTTTCCCCTGCTTAGTCTCATCTTCACTAGTGCTATCCCAGATTCCCAGGCAAAAGGCTTGAGGGTGAAAGGATTTTAAGACAAGGTCTTCTGGGAGGCCAGAATTGATCATATAGGCTGGTGGTGGTACGGCACGGTAATTGGGTAAGGGGTTTCTGTGTGTGTCAGGCTGTTCTGTTTATGGGTCAGGTATTTTCTGGAGTCTATCAGGTCTTGGATTTCATGGCGGAGTCGGGCGCAATTGTCAGTGTCATGGCCCTTTTGTTGGTGAAAGTGACAGTAAAGGCTTAGGTTATAATGTGATGGTAGGGGATTGGGTAATGGTTTGGCTCCAAGGGTTTTAGAGCCCTTGCCTCTTCAGTTTCTCTAGCACATTTGACAAGGGTCTTCCCAAGTTGGAAAATCTCCGGTTCCGGATAGCGGCAATCTCAGCAGAAACGGGCTTAGTTCCCGATGTTCCCCCAATGGGCCTCCTGTTCAGACCATAGAATTTTCTATTCTCGGCCTCTTCTTCCTCAATATCCATGACAGTTTCCCTCAACTGCCGAAAGTCTGCAATCATGGAGGTCATCCTCCTCAACTTGCTGTAAATGGAGGGCTTGGTGCCCTTGATAATCATCTTAATCTGATCCTTCTCCGAAGGCCTAGTCTGCATCTTCAACAACTGACCCCTCCCTGGTCCACATACTCCTTAAAACTCTCCTCCGATTTCTGCTTAACATTCTCTAGATCACGGAGTGACAAATCGATCTCTAGGTCAGTGACATACTGCTTCAGGAAGGCATCAGCCAACTCCCTCCAATCTTCCTTCACTTTCTTCTCCAAACTGTGGTACCACACCACAGGAGCTCCCTCGAGCGACATTCCAAACATTTTCTGCACTTGGCGCTGAGATAAGCCAACTGAACTCATGACTGATACAAACTGCCGGAGATGCACCCTTGGATCCCCATTCCCGTTAAACTTAGCCATATCAGGCATCTTGAACTGTGCCGGCAACTGTTCCTCGAAATTCAGTGTGTCATAATCCAGCAAGTCCTCATTCTTACCCCTCATCTTGCGGGTAACTGACTCAACCTGATCCCGATCCTGTTTCTGTAACTCTGCCTGAGACCCAGATACTCTGCCTGCTGCATACTCTGCCATATCATCATCAAAAGTGGGGATATCATCCCCCAATCTGTTCGGAGGTTCCTCTTGCCTCACATCCCCGGAATTAACCCCGGCACGAGACCCAGCTATAACCAGCCATAACAGTAGTCAAAGCTTGCAACTGTTCAGTGACCTTGGCGAGACCGTTCTCTAACTGATCCATACGAGATACCTCATTACCAGATTCACTCATGACTGTTACTGTTCTTTTAATGAGCCTTGTTCCTTCTCTAACCCAAACGGTATCTATGATGTCTTTTTGAGACATAGAGGGTGTTAACATGATATATGTATGCATGAGGTGCATGAGATGCATGTAACATATATAACATACTACATCAACTAAAATCTCAAACAAATCGGCCCGTTATCATTCAGAAACTTTTGGGCTAACTGTCATAGGAGTGAACTCGTCCCAGTTTAAATGGCCCAACAAGTTCACATCTCATGGCAAGGAGCTCAACTAAATCCAAATGGTAATGTTCCGAACACAAGCACAAAGTGGCCCACAACACTTAGAAGCCTTTGGCCCGATCGTCATAAAATATGTTCTTGTCCCAGTTTAAATGGCCCAACAAGCCCATATCCCATGACAAATGGTCCAAATGGATCCAAACGGCGATGTTCCCAAACACAAACATAAAAGAAAGATAATGCAAACACAAAACAATAATTTCTACAGAATGGCCCATCAACATTTCAGAAGCTTTGGGTCCAATGGTCATAAGGTACGAACTCGCCCCAGTTTAAATGGCCCAGCAAGTCCGCATTTCTGACAATGGTCCAACTGCATCCAAATGAGGATGGTCCACAAGCTCATACTCAAGGAAATAATTGTTACTTTAACCATACAATCCCGGTCTATGGGTGGGTTCGCAGGAGTGTAGACAAAGGCTCTCATCGGCGAAGGATGGCCCACAACTAGGTCTCCCCAATCAAGGGTTCGAACAACCAAGTGAGCACATTCTTTTTTATACACTAAGGTACGTGCCAATGAGCTATGGTGTGTGACTGACTGTCAAATGGATTTCCCGTTGTAGATTCCCCAGAGGGAAGGTGGAGCGAGGCTCACTTAAATACCCAAGCCTCTTAGGCTCTTATCGCTTGGTGTCAGGAATAAACAACGAGTCCTCCAAATTAGTCCATCACAATAGGCTACGAGTAGATGGCTATATAGGTGCCTTCACAGCTTTTCCTTCTAGAAAGGTAGTGAATGAAGGAAGACACCAAACCATTACCTAGCCTCAAAAATGCCTTTGATTAAACCCCCATTTCATCCACTATAGACACGGTCAATTAAACATAAATCCAAACATTACAAAAGACAATATTTCGGGGCCGATTCTCTATCCCCAGTGGAGTCGCCAGACTGTGGGATACAGAAACTGGACGACGCATGCTGTCCCGGGCTCGCGGCCGGTTGGGAGTACGGAGTAGCCACGGGGACTAAACCGGAGAATAATGGAGTCGCCACCCGGTGTGAACCGGGAAAATGAGATTTAAGGCCGCACTCACCCCTCGCAAGGGAAGACCTCAAACGTTGGGTTCGGAATGGTCCCTTACTTATGTCACTTGTAATGAAAGGATTTGTGTAATAATTTAATCAAGCTTAAGTAACACTTATTTCCAAGAGTATCATGCTTCTAAATCCATATGCACAAAAATAAAACTTACACCTAAATTTGCATATATTTCACATCTAAGATTGCATGCTTGAAAGTACATCAAAGTAGCAACGAACATACAACTTCATTGGCATATTGTATTCATGGAAACACAAGCACACACCAACCACACAAGCACACATAAAGGCGAATCAAATAATAGCGAACATGTGATTTCATAGACATATCATAAACAAATAGCAATTACATGTCCATGCACAAATAAAAGAACCAACTAAGTACATAATGCAAAAAGACACTTAAGGATGCAATTAGGCATTAAAGTAAGCATACTATGACGTGGTGCAAAAGAAGATAACTAATGTGGACACAAACACACATGTGAGCACTTTTCCAAGTGGTACGTGGAATTGTATCCCAAGTATAGACCGCATTACCGTCCATTCGGAATCGGCTACGGAATTTATGTCTGGGTTTCCATCCGATATACCACAAGAAATAATACTCAAATGCTATCACGACATGGATATATGAATTGCAATACGTTAAACACATTGTACTCATACATGTGAGGAATACAGATGAATGATACCTACATAATCTTGCGCAACACAGAGAAGCAATAAGATTCATCATACGAAGGGATAGCTACTAGGAACAATTATGTACGAAATCTGATGAAAAGAACTCAGTTCAGTGGGTGCGCGTTCGCGTAGCGTTCGAGAACGCGTTCGAATGGTAAACAGAAGGTTCGCGTTCGTATAGCGTTCGAGAACGCGTTCGAACGGAGCCAGACCTGATGCATGAAACACTACAAAAAAGGCGTGCGTATTCGCGTAGCTTTTGAGAACGCGTTCGAACGGTAAACAGAAGGTTCACGTTCGTGTGGCGTTCGAGAACGTGTTCGAACGAAACCAGACCTGATGCATGATGAAACTAAGAAAATGCGTGCGCGTTCTCGTAGCGTTTGACAACACGTTCGAATGGTAAACAGAAGGTTCACGTTCGTGTGGCGTTCGAGAACGCGTTCGAACGGAACCAGACCTGATGCATGATGAAACTAATAATGCGTGCGCGTTCGCGTAGCGTTTGAGAACGCGTTCAAACGGTAACAGAAGGTTCACGTTCGTGTGGCGTTCGAGAACGCGTTCGAATGAACCAGACCGATGCATGATGAAACTAAGAAAATGCGTGCGCGTTCGTGTAGCGTTTGAGAATGCGTTCAACGGTAAACAGAAGGTTCATGTTCGTGTGGCGTTCGAACGGAACCAGACCTGATGCATGCAACACATTCATAGACAAACAAATCCACAATGTGGGACCTCACGTATCCGATCGAACTCATCTCGCATCCAATCGAGTATACACCAATCGGCGTGGCAAAGAATCGTGGTAAAGGGTTTTAACCCCTCCAAATAGGGGACCTTTCATCGCACTTACTAAGCCCATGCGCTCAATTGAATCATGCATACAAAGAATTAAAAACAATAATATCAAACTTAGTATGCCCGATTGAACGTATCTTGCATTCAACCGAACACACATCAACTGGTGCGGCAAAACATCGTGGTAAAGGATTTTAACCCCTCCAAATACGGGACCTTTCATCGCACTTACTAAGCCCATGCGCTCGATTGAATCATGCATACAAAGAATAAAAAACAATAATATCAAACTTAATGTGCCCGATTGAACGTATCTTGCATTCAATTTAACACACATCAACCGGTGCGGCAAAGCATCGTGGTAAAGGATTTAAACCCCTCCAAATAGGGGACCTTTCATCGCACTTACTAAGCCCATGCGCTCGATTGAATCATGCATACAAAGAATTAAAAAAACAATAATATCAAACTTAATGTGCCCGATTGAACGTATCTTGCATTCAACCGAACACACATCAACCGACGCGGTAAAACATCGTGGTAAAGGATTTTAACCCCTCCAAGTAGGGGACCTTTCATCGCGCTTACTAAGCCCATGCGCTCGATTGAATGACGCATACAAAAGTAACATGCAGAATTCAAATGACGAAAAATAAATAAATCAAAGCAATATAAGACAAAAGAAAGTGTCATTTACTCAAGCGGCACGTGGAGTTGTATCCCGAGTACAGATCATACTACCGTCCATTCGGAATCGGCTATGAAATTTATGTCCGGGTTTCCATCCGATATACCGCGAGAGTTGACACATCTTTCATTTTATTCCAAAGCCACAACATACCATATCTCATAATCCATGCATATTTATCTACTCAAGGGCCACAACATGCATTTCAACATAACAATCATGCAAGCAATATTCAATAAATAATACAAATAAAACAGAAAATGAATGTGGAAAATACCCTCAGGTCTAACCTTTTATGTCGACTTTCGAACTCGCGTTTCACGGCCGTCGGAAGGGCTATCACACCGCTACTTCTCTGGTTCACTGGTTTAGCGTCTTGGCTCACTATTTTGCTATTTTCCTTGCTGTTTGGCCTCCGTTTTGCTGTTGTTTGGCCTCCACTTTGCTACTGTTTCCTCTGTATTTCTGCTTGCTGTTCAGGTAACTGTTTTGGTGTTTTAATGGACTGTTTTGGGTGTTTTTTTTTGAAGGCCTTAAGTGCAGTTTTTTAGTTACTATTTTAAGGATTAAAAATACAGTTTTTAGTTACTGGTTTAGGTGATTTAGGGGGCTATTTTGGGGTATTTTTGCTGCTGTTTTAAGGTGATTTCGGGCTACTGTTTTAAGGTTGTTTTACTGCTGTTTTGGGCATGTATGGCTGCTATATGGAAGTATGATTTTCGGTGATTAGAGGAAGGAGATCAAGAGAATTTTTGTGTTATTTATTTGTAGTATGTGTGAACTCGAGAGAATGGAGAGTGGACATAATTTTTGGCTTCTTTTGCTCGTGAAAAACATGAACTAGAGAGAGAGGGAGAGGCTTTGGGTGGTGGTTGTTTATATAGAGAATGGCTAGGGCTTCACCTTGTCTCACAAGGAATATGATCTTGGTTTCTAATTTAGGCTTCTCAAGAATGGCATACACAAGATTGAGGGGGGACAAAATATTATAAATTAGGAAGTTACAAGATTAGATTGGTAAATATATTATTTAGTTATGAATGATTATATTTGATTAGTTTATATTAGGCATATACTTATTTTATGTTGTGTAAGTATTTTTATTATTTTGGTAGGTGATTATTTAGATTTTATTTGTTTTATTTAATTTGGTATATGACTTAATTAATTATTTTATTTAATTACATTATCTAATTAATATTCAACTTAATATTTGATTTAATTTGGGTGTGTTTTAAGTGGGCTTGGTGTGGGAACACAGGAAACTGGGCGACGCATGCTATCCCGGGCTCGCGGCCCGGTCGGGATTACGGTGTAGCCACGGGGGACTAAACCGGAGAATAATGGAGTCGCCACCCGGTGTGAACCAGGAAAAATGAGATTTAAGGCCGCACTCACCCCTCGCAAGGGAAGACCTCAAACCGTTGGGTTCAGAATGGTCCCTTACTTATGTCACTTGTAATGAAAGGATTTATGTAATAATTTAATCAAGTTTAAGTAACACTTATTTCCAAGAGTATCATGCTTCTAAATTCACATGCATACATCAACAAGTTCATCACAACATGCAACATCACATGACAATCTCATGAACATTTCTCAATCATATGATAGGGAAAATTAAGAACAACCTAATCATGCTTGAGTACTATCTCATGAACATATTAACCAAATAACATGCTAACAACCTAATCATGCTTGAATATCATCCCAAGAACACATCGAATGGGCGAATGCATGAATACAAATAATATGATTGGCTACATAATGCAAGGGAGATCATCCTAAAGGCAGTCGTGCATGAAATATGATGAGACAGACTTAGTTCAGTGTGTGCGCGTTCGTGTAGCGTTCGTAAACGCGTTCGAACGGTAAACAGAAGGTTCGCGTTCGTGTAGCGTTTGATAACGCGTTCGAACGGATCCAGACCTGATGAAAAAAAATGCATGCGCGTTCGAGTAGAGTTTGTAAAACGCGTTCGAACGGGAAACAGAAGGTTCATGTTCGTATATCGTTCGAAAACGCGTTCGAACGGGAACAGACCTGATGCACAAAATGTGACGCAATACATACATAAAAAAAGCAAATAGCGAAATACGAAGCGCGGCAAAACATCGTGGCGAAGGATTTTAACCTCTCTAATTAGAGGACCTTTCATCGCACTTACTAAGCCTATGCGCTTATCTCAATGCATATAAAAATAAAGGCAATAACCTTAGACTTCATGTACCCGATTGAACACATCTTACATTCAACCGAATATACGTTAATCGGCGCGGCAAACCATCATGGTAAGGGATTTTAACCTCTTCAATTAGAGGACCTTTCATCGCACTTACTAAGCCCATGCGCTCGATCACATCATGCATATAAGAATAAAGACAATCATATCAAACTTAGTATGTCTGATTGAACATATCTTGCATTCAACCGAACACACATCAACCGGTGCGGCAAAGCATCGTGGTAAAGGGCTTTAACCCCTCCCCATAGGGGATCTTTCATTGCACTTACTAAGCCCATGCGCTCGATTGAATCATACATACAAAGAATTAAGAACAATAATATCAAACTTAGTATGTCCGATTGAATGTATCTTGCATTCAACCGAACACACATCAACAACCGGCGCGGCAAAGCATCGTGGTAAAGGGTTTTACTCCTCCAAATAGGGGACCTTTAATCCGACTTACTAAGCCCATGCGCTTGATTGTATCATACATACAAAAGTAACATGTAGAATTCAAATAACGAAAATAAATAAATCCAAGCAACATAAAACAAAAGAATGTTCCGTTTACTCAAGTGGTACGTGGAGTTGTATCCCGAGTACAGATCATACTACCGTCCATTCGGAATCGGCTATGAAATTTATGTCCGGGTTTCCATCCTATATACCACAAGAGGCGACACATTTTCCATTTATTAAAGCCACAACATGCATCCACAAACGACTCTCATGCGAGTAGAATTCAATAAACAGTAAAAAAAAACGAATATAAACTAATGAGAAAAGTTCCCTCAGGTCTAACCTTTTAAATCACCTCTCGGATGTACGGTACACGATCGTCGGAAGGGTGGATGCTCCGTAACTCTTCCGGTTTACTGGTTCACTGCTCTCGTTCGTTGTCTTACTATTTTGAGTCATCGTTCTCCGTCTTTTGCTGCTGCTTTTGACTCCAATTCACTGCCGTTGCTACTGTTTTGCTGCTGTATTTTAGTTACTGTTTTTGGGATGTTTTGGCTACTGTTTTGGGGTGATTTTCGGTGGTTGTTACGGTGTGTTTCGGGGGCTGTTTTAATGAGGTAAAGGGGCTGTTCAGGATGTGTTTTGGTCAAGACAATGAGGTTATTTGGTTTGTAATCTTCGGTTATTGAGAGTGAGAGGGAGAGTTGTGTCAATAAGCTTGGGAGTTTCTTGTGTTGTGATTTTCGTGTGAGTTGTGTGTCTTATGTGTATGAGCTAGGAGAGGCTTTTCTTGTATGAATGAGCTAGGAGAGTGCATGTTTTGGTTAGAGGTTGTTTATATAGAGAAAGGCTAGGGCTTCACCTTGTCTCACAAGGAAGGGATTTGATTTTGTATTGAGCAAGGAAAGTCAAAGATTGAGGGGGGACAAATTTGGTTGAATTAGGAAGTCAAAATCTTTAATTTGTTATAATTGATTTTAATTAGGCATGACATCTTTTTAATTTAGTTTAGATAGGAAGAATCTTGTGTAATTGGTGGGTGAATATCTTAATTAATGAATTAAAATATTTGATTGATTTTAATGTTTATTTCAATTTGGTATGTGATTTTTAGATTTGTTTTGATTTCACCATGTGTTAAATATGTGTTTTAAGTGGGCTTGGGCGTGTGGGCCAAGGCTTGGGCGAATTGGGCTTAATGTGAGGCTAGCAGCAAAACCAGAATTACTGACACCGTTCGAACGCCTCTTCGAACGCGGCACGAACGCCCGCAATCTGTTTGGAGTTCGAACGTATACACGAACGCAGCACGAACGAAAACAGTGAACCTTGTTTATTCTGAATTTCCCATTCCGATGTCCGTTTTCCGTGACCTCCGTGACTTAAAAGGTAGTGTCTCCAAATGAGACTCATCATAGGGACTTATGTGCAAAAATGCAGTGCCTACAGTCGCCCCCACTTTGATGGGACTTGTGTAATGTGTAACAGTGACAATCCTATCAAAGTTATGCAATGTATTTTCACTTACCTGGCTCGCCAGCTGCCACTTGACTTACCATGTGTTGAGTTGAGTTGATTTGGTGGTGAGGTGCTACGACCCCTGGTTCATTCCCGAACCGTGCTCCATTTTTAGAGCGCCATTTTCGGTATCTTTTGTGTGTGTGCTCCATTTTAGAGCGCCATTTCCGACATTTGCTGTGTGTGTTCCATTTTGGAACGCCATTTTCGGCCTTTGCTTTGTGTGCTCCATTTTGGAACGCCATTTTCGGCATCTGTTGTGGGTGCTCCATTTTGGAGTGCCATTTTCGGCGTCTGTTGTGGGTGCTCCATTTTGGAGCGCCATTTTCGGCGTCTGTTGTGGGTGCTCCATTTTGGAGTGCCATTTTCGGCATTTGCTGTGTGTGTTCCATTTTGGAACGCCATTTTCGGCCTTTGCTTTGTGTGCTCCATTTTGGGGCGCCATTTTCGGCATCTGTTGTGGTATCGGTCCATTTCTGAGCCGTGCTGTGCGAGAATGTGGCTCATTTTTGAACCGTTATTTGATGAGATGGTCTTTGCCGCGACAAACCTGCGAACACAAAACAAACATTGCATGTACGTGATATGTATGCATGTATGCATGTATATGTATCATATTCCGATGGGTTAGGCCTTCCTTGGTCCATTTCCGAACCGTGCTCCATTTTCAGAGTGCCATTTTCAGCGAGATGAGATGATGGTCCATTTCGAACCGTGCTCCATTTTCAGAGTGCCCTTTTCGGTGAGATGTGATAATGGTCCATTTCCGAACCGTGCTCTATTTTCGGAGTGCCCTTTTCGGTGAGATGTGATAATGGTCCATTTCCGAACCGTTGCTGATGAGAGATGGTCCATTTCCGAACCGTGCTCTATTTTCGGAGTGTCATTTTCGGCGAGATCTGATAATGGTCCATTTCCGAACCGTTGCTGATGAGAGATGGTCCATTTCCGAACCATTACTGATATGAGAGTGCTTCATTTCTGAACCGTTGCTGATAAGAGAGTGGTCCATTTCCGAACCATTACTGATAAGAGTGTGGACCTCGCCCCCCAGAGTACTATACCCGGCAGAACTAATACTGAACCAATGTGGGCCTCGCCCCCAGAATTCCATACCCGGCAGAACTGATACTGATTCTGATGTGGGCCTCGGCCCTGGGACTCATCCCCAAAACTGAAACTAATGTGGGCCTCAGCCCCTAAACCGATGCTGATACTGATGTGGGCCTCGCCCCCAAGCTGATATTGATGTGGGCCTCGGCCCTAAACTGATATTGATGTGGGCCTCGGCCCTGAACTGATATTGATGTGGGCCTCGGCCCTGGGACTCATCCTCAAACTGTAACTGATGTGGGCCTTGGCCCTGGGACTCATCCCCAAACTGATACTGATGTGGGCCTCGGCCCTGGGACTCATCCCCAAACTGATGCTGACATGGGCCTCGCCCCCAGACCGATACTGATATGGGCCTCGCCCCAAACTGATACTGATATGGGCCTCACCCCCAACTGATACCGATGTGGGCTTCGCCCCCAACTGATACTGATATGGGCCTCGCCCCCAGACTGATACTGATATGGGCCTCGCCCCAAACTGATACTGACATGGGCCTCGCCCCAACTGTTACTGATGTGGGCCTCGCCCTCAACTGATACTAATATGGGCCTCGCCCCCAAACTGATACTGCTGATATGGGCCTCGCCCCAAGACTGATACTAATATGGGCTTCGCCCCTGTGATTCATTCCTGAAGACCGCTAACATTGTACTGTTGCTGCTTCTGGTTGGCTTGCATTTGACGCTTTCTCTTTTTCTCCTTTGAAACCTGTTATTACAACACAGAACAAACACAAAAAAGGATGCAAATGTGTTACGTGTATGCATGCATGCATGAATGAGTTTCCTATCCCGTTGGGTTAGGTCTTCTGCCGGTACTCTTAGTGGCTGCTCGGTCTCTTGACAAGTCTGCCCTCTTCCCTAACCAACGGGTATCTATGATGGCTTTCAAGACAAAAGGGGGTTAACATGGTGCATGTATGCATGAGGTGCGTGTGATGCATGAGATGCATGCGATACAAGAAATATATCAACTCATTAAAATTTTCACACAAATCGGCCCATCATCATTTTAGAAGCTTTTGGGCTAACTGTAATAGGAGTGAACTCGTCCCAGTTTAAATGGCCCAACAAGTTCACATCTCATGGCAAGAAGTCCAACTGTATCCAAATGATAACGTTCCTAAACACAAACATATAATGGCCCATTGGAGTTTTAGAAGCTTTTGGCCTAATCATCATAAGATACGTTCTTGTCCCAGTTTAAATGGCCCAACAAGCCCATATCCCATGACAAATGGTCCAAATGGATCCAAACGGCGATGTTCCCAAACACAAGCATAAAAGATAATGCAAATATAAAGTAATAATTTCTACGGAATGGCCCATCAACATTTCAGAAGCTTTGGGCCCAATGGTCATAAGGTACGAACTCGCCCCAGTTTAAATGGCCCAGCAAGTTTGCATTTCTGACAATGGTCCAACTGCATCCAAATGAGGATGGTCCACTAGCACATACTCAAGGAAATAATTGTTACTTTGACCATACAAACCCGGTCTATGGGTGGGTTCACAAGAGTATAGACAAAGGCTCTCATCAGCGAAGGATGGCCTACAACTAGGTCTCCCCACTCAAGGGTTCGAGCGACCAAGTGAACGCACCCTTTTTTATACACTAAGGTACGGGCCAATGAGCTATGGTGTGTGACGGACTGTCAAATGGATTTCCCATTGTAGATTCCCCAGAGGGAAGGTAGAGCGAGGCTCACTTAAATACCCAAGCCTCTTAGGCTCTTATCGCTTGGTGTCAGGAATAAACAACGAGTCCTCCAAATTAGTCCATCACAATAGGCTACGGGTAGATGGCTATATAGGTGCCTTCACAGCTTTTCCTTCTAGAAAGGTAGTGAGTGAAGGAAGACACCCAACCATTACCTAGCCTTAAAATGCCTTTGATTAAACCCTCATTTTATCCACTATAGACACGGTCAATTAAAACATAAATCCAAACATTACAAGACAATATTTCAGGGCCGATTCTCTATCCCTAGTGGAGTCGCCAGACTGTGGGAACACAGGAAACTGGGCGACGTATGCTGTCCCGGGCTCGCGGCCCTGTCGGGAGTACGGAGTAGCCACAGGGGACTAAACCGGAGAATAATGGAGTCGCCACCCGGTGTGAATCGGGAAAAATGAGATTTAAGGCCGCACTCACCCCTCGCAAGGGAAGACCTCAAACCGTTGGGTTCGGAATGGTCCCTTACTTATGTCACTTGTAATGAAAGGATTTATGTAATAATTTAATCAAGTTTAAGTAACACTTATTTCCAAGAGTATCATGCTTCTAAATTCACATGCATACATCAATAAGTTCATCACAACATGCAACATCACATGACAATCTCATTAACATTTCTCAATCATATGATAGAGAAAACTAAGAACAACCTAATCATGCTTGAGTACTATCTCATGAACATATTAACCAAATAACATGCTAACAACCTAATCATGCTTGAATATCATCCCAAGAACACATCAAATGGGCGAATGCAGGAATACAAATAATATGATTGGCTACATAATGCAAGGGAGATCATCCAAAAGGCAGTCGTGCATGAAATATGATGAGACAGACTTAGTTCAGTGTGTGCGCGTTCGTTTAGCGTTCGTAAACGCGTTCGAACGGTAAACAGAAGGTTCGCGTTCGTGTAGCGTTTGATAACGCGTTCGAACGGATCCAGACCTGATGAAACAAAATGCATGCGCATTCTAGTAGCGTTTGTAAAACGCTTTCGAACGGGAAACAGAAGGTTCGCGTTCGAACGGGAACAGACCTGATGCACAAAATGTGACGCAATACATACATAAAAAAAAGCAAATAGCGAAATACGAAGCGCGGCGAAACATCGTGGCGAAGGATTTTAACCTCTCCAATTATAGGACCTTTCATCGCACTTACTAAGCCCATGCGCTTATCTCAATGCATATAAAAATAAAGGCAATAACCTTAGACTTCATGTACCCGATTGAACACATCTTACATTCAACCGAATATACGTTAATCGGCGCGGCAAAGCATCATGGTAAGGGATTTTAACCTCTTCAATTAGAGGACCTTTCATCGCACTTACTAAGCCCATGCGCTCGATCACATCATGCATACAAGAATAAAGACAATCATATCAAACTTAGTATGTCCGATTGAACATATCTTGCATTCAACCGAACACACATCAACCGGTGCGGCAAAGCATCGTGGTAAAGGGCTTTAACCCCTCCCCATATGGGATCTTTCATTGCACTTACTAAGCCCATGCGCTCGATTGAATCATACATACAAAGAATTAAGAACAATAATATCAAACTTAGTATGTCCGATTGAATGTATCTTGCATTCAACCGAACACACATCAACCGGCGCGGCAAAGCATCGTGGTAAAGGGTTTTAACTCCTCCAAATAGGGGACCTTTAATCCGACTTACTAAGCCCATGCGCTCGATTGTATCATACATACAAAAGTAACATGTAGAATTCAAATAACAATAATATCGAACGCCCGCAATCTGTTTGGAGTTCGAACGTATATACGAACGCAGCACGAACGAAAACAGTGAACCTTGTTTATTCTGAATTTCCCCTTCCGATGTCCGTTTTCCGTGACCTCCGTGACTTAAAAGGTAGTGTCTCCAAATGAGACTCATCATAGGGACTTAGGTGCAAAAATGCAGTGCCTACACTTGGGCTAGGCTAGGGTGCATGTGGGCTAAATGGGCTCGGGTCATGAGGCTAACAACAAAACCAGAAATACCGATACCGTTCGAACGCCAATTTGAATGCGACACGAACGCCCACAATCTGCCTGACGTTCGAAAACGTTTAAGAACGCAGCACGAACGGAAACAATGAACACGTGAAATGACTCTGATAGCATACTCATCCTGAATTTCCCCTTCTGATATCCGTTTCTCGCGACTTCCGTGACTTAAAAGGTAGTGCCTCCAACTGAGACTCATCATCGGGTTTCACATGCAAAAATACAATGCCTACACTGGTTTATTACCTTTCCAGACAGCTGATGACCAAGTCCTCCCCCATTGGCTTGGGCATAGTTCAGTTCAGCCTTTTTGTCTAGAATTATGTCTTAGAGTGTCAGAGACGTAACATCTCGGAAGTTCGCGCAACTAGTACAAGAGGATAAGATGTTAGTATCAGAGTACGACATATATTTTATGCAGATTTCTTAATTTGCTCCTCATCTAGTTAGTACTGAGGAAATGAAGGTGGAGAGATTTGTGAATGGGCTCCGGGATTATCCGTTCAAATTGACTTATTTAACAGAACCAGAACCAGAACCATCTATTTCAGAACTGGAATCGGCTATTCCAGAACTGGACCCGGCGGTTCCAGTTCCATTATCTGAACGAGATATCTTCAGTTCCGATTCCGGAATTAGAACTGGCGGTTCCTGAAACTAGAGGTTCCAGGCGATACCGGTTCTGGTTGGGAACCGGACATTGACAGGGCTTACATACATACAGGATGCTCCGGAAAAGAGGCTTATGGTTATTTAGCTTATGTAGATTCCATAGGTGTATTGATCAGGTCCCAGTGGTTAGGGACTATCTGGATGTATTTCTTGAGGAGTTGCCGTGTTTGCCACCAGATATTGAGATTCAGTTATGCATTGATGTTGTTCCGGGAACATAACCTATATCGATTCTCCTATATATGATGGCCCAATTAGAGCTCAAAGAGTTGAAGGCACAGTGGCAGAATTTATTAGTTTGTGGTTTCATAGGCCCAGTGTGCCTCCATGGGGTGATCTGGTGTTGTTTGTGAAAGTGAATGATGGAATCGTTCGACTATGCATCGATCATAGATAGCTGAATAAGGCGACAATCAAGAATTAATATTCGTTGTCGAGGATCAATGATTTGTTTGATCAGTTGCAGGGACCTCAGTGTTTCTTCGAGATTGATCTTCTATGAGGATTTCATTAGTTAAAGATTCAGAAGGAAGATATTTCGAAGACAAATTTCCAGACTAGATATAAGTATTATGAGTTCTTGGTGACGTCCATTGTCCTGACTGATTCCCTATCTACCTTTATAGATTTGATGAATATGGTGTTCATACCTTTTCTAGACTGGTTTACAGTAGTATTTATTGACGATATCAAGGTGTATTCTCATAGTGAACATGAGCATTTAAAGCATCTTCATCAGGTATTACAGACACTGAGAGAACATAAGCTTTATGTCAAGTTCTCGAAGTGTGAGTTATGGATTTCTAAGGTGACTTTTCTAGGCCATGTTGTGACAAATGAAACGATTAGTGTAGACTCACAGAAGATTGAGGCCATACAGAATTGGAATTGACCTGCCAGCATGATTGAAATTCAGAGTTTTCTAGGATTAGCTGGTTACTACATGAGATTTGTTGAGAATTTCTTCAGAATTTCTACCCTATTGACACGATTGACTCAAAAGAATGTAAAGTTCGAGTGGTTAGATGCTTGTGAGAAAAGCTTCTAGGAGCTCAAACAACGGTTGACTACAACTCATTTTCTAGCACTGCCATCGGGTTCAGGAGGGTACATGGTGTACTGTGATGCTTTTAGAGTGGGTTTGGGTTGTGTGTTGATGCAAATGAGGAGAGTAATTTCTTATGAATCTAGGCAGCTGAGACCTTATAAGCAAAATTATCCCACTCACGATCTAGAGATGGCAGTTGTGATTTTTGCCCTGAAGATATGTAGGCATTACTTATACTGGGAGACATTTGAAACACACATTGATCACAATAGTCTTAAGTATATTCAGAGTTAAGAGAATCTTAACTTGAGACAAAAATGTCGGGTTGAGCTACAGAAGGATTATGAATGTTCTATTCAGTATCATTATGCAAGGCGAAAAGTAGTAGTATATGCCCTGAGCAAAAAATCTATGGGGAGCTTATCCCGTTTGTCCGTGGATATGTGGCGTCCTGTACAACATATGCAGAGTTGGTTTCAGGATGGGGTAGTTTTTCAATTAGTTAATCACATAGAATTGTTGGCACATATACATGTGAAATTCATCCTTATAGATGAAATCATAGCTACTTAGGAAGTGGATCCTCATGTTCAACATATCAGAGGAAGTTTGGAGCAGGGTATTGATGATGAGTATTATGTAGACAATGATGGCCTTCTGAGAAAGCAAAACATAATGGTGGTTTTTACAGACTATGAGATGAGACATTTATTGCTAATAAAAGTTTATACTTCCTTTTATACTATGCATTATAGGATCACAAAAATATATCATGATCTCAGGGATCTTTATTGGTGGGAATGCATGAAGAAGGATATAGTAGATTATGTTACGAAGTGCCTCATTTATTACCAAGTGAAATGTAATACCCCGCCAGAGGCAATGTGCTATCGACATGGGACATGATTGACCCATCTCCATAAGCCTCTAAATTTATAGAAAATCGTGCATAATGTATCCTAAAACTGGACAAGTTGGAACAAAGTCCAGCATCAAAACGAAACCTGAAATAGATATCATACATCAAAAGGACATCAGTTCCACACAAAACACATCAAAATCAACATCTAAGGGCTCTATGCCCACATCATCTATCAACACTCAAGGGCTTTCTGCCCACAACATTATAAGAAATCAAAATATTTACTTAATATATACAAATAGCGTGCTTAACACGAAAAATACAATATTAATCATAAATCCCAGGACACTTGCGAGGGTGACTTCCGTTTGGGTGACCCGCGTCTCAAGCATGACTTCCAAAGCTATCGTGGTTGACCAATCTGGAAGCAGACCTACAAAACTAGCAAACTAGTTTGATGTGAGTTATAAAACTTAGTAAGTAACTATGCTAGTACAACAAACAAAACATACAAGTCAATCACATTAGAAGTTTTTCAGAATTATCAGGTTATTATAAGTTTAAAATTATCAGCTTTCTATTATCCTTTATACTTTACCTATGTCAAATTTTCATATTTACATATTTACATATTGTCAATATAATGGCCAGACATTAAAAGCACACAAAGCATGGATTTAAAATTACAAAGTACGTCATATAACACAGAAACCATTTCGATCACATGAAGCATGAAGTCACATATTTATACTTTATCACGAGTAAACGTCTATGAATATCATCAAATCGGTAAATCAAATAAACTTTCTTATATTCTATAACAAACTATCTTTAATACCAAAATAAACTTACTTAAATACCAAAACAATATTTCTTTAACTTTCTTTAACCATGATAACCTTACAATAGCTTAACACTCAGGGTAACACACTTCTCTTATATACATGCAAATACAATTTCAGAATTCTTACATATATATGCACATACCAATAAAACTTAACACATGCTTTATAACATTTGATGTTCACATCGGTTCTCAAATCATTCATTCATTTCACGTAAGCATAGACTATGCATACATATTACGAGTTTTATCATACACATACATACACTCAGACATACATACAATCATTGTGCAACCAACCACGAAGCACACATAACAATCAATACATCAAAGATCACATCATCAAACAATACATACATACAGTTGGCTTACATATAAAATGCTCATACGAGACTCATTACCTATTTAAGAATAGGTATGAGATGAATGCTGTCTGAACAGATTCCTAACCAGCTCGATTCCTACACCACAAAATCATCAACCAATAAACATACATGCTTGCACACATATCACGTAACTCAAACTCATCACAAGATTTCTCACACACAAGTACATTCACGACAAACACTGCTTTATCATCAGAATAGTCCTACACATACATATATACACCAAACATATGAATATACATATTACTTCGAATTCAGATACCATATCCTTTAACAATCTTCATATCTTTTACTTATCAACCAAATATACTCAGTTTCCAAAATTCTTATCATGAAATATCCATGTATAAAAACTTACCCGTTAAGATATCTATTCATAAACACATCCCTTCGCACAAATACTTTACCCATTTAAAAGAGCTTAGCTTATACCAATTCAGAAATCATGATTTGTTCCATTTACCGATTCCGTATTCCCAACCTATACATATTTTAACATCATATGCATATACGAATATACGTTCATATACTTATATATTTACATATTCATTTACATATATGTATTCATACCGTTACATGTTCATACCCTTACGTATATCCATATATACACATAAACATTAAACTCATCAAATATTTCACTTAATATCAAAACATTAATAAAAAATCTATACCTATGGCGGTCGATAAACTTAACTATACATAACATTGAGCTCCGTTCTCAAAACCGTCTCTTACTACCCTCATTGACTTCGCGAGCACTCCAGGTCCTAGTCAAATCTTTCAAAACAAATCATGAAACGCCGTCAGAATCGCAACTTTACAAAATTCTTGACTTTAATAAGATAAAATTCTGGATCTTTCCGGGACAACCGAATCAAGTCCGATTTTAGTGTTTTCAATTATAATAATCTTAAAACATCATTACAAAGTAATCCAAGTCATCAGTTAATTTAGATCCTCAGTTTACGCGTTTTTTGAAAATCTTCCGAAAAAGTTTCCGCAAACGCTACGGAAGGGTCCTGAACCCTCTGAGCCTGCCCGGCTTCATTTGAACATTATCGTACCATCATATATATATATATATATTATCTTTCATTACGATTAAAAATACATCAATACACGGTAAACCTACTTTAATTGGATACTTACATAACCTATCAGATCGATCCAATTCGTTCCGTTTTTACTTGGATTCTACCAAATACACATATTCAATATACTTATGATCAAACAATTCAATTCATACAATTACGCTATTCTACAAAGTTACTGGAAATATCCGAATATTTAATAATAAACTTGCAATTAGTAAATTTTTACCCGGAGGTCTTACCGAGATTTCGAGGGCATATAGACTCCAAACGATCCCACAAACGCGCTGGAATCAATGGAATTCAGTTTGGAGGTACTGTTCATTAGTGGGTCACTATTCACATAAGCTTCCTTCCTCGTTTAGCATGCAATCGTGCACGAAATGGAAAAATCGTCACCGCCAACTTGGCAGGTGGCTCTGGCAGTGAAATAAAACAACGAGCCGGGATCAGGAAAGCGAGTCCGATGGTTCAAGAATCAGCTCAATCGAAGTTCATTTTTTATTTTTTAGCCGAAATAAGAAATTTTACGCGTATAATGATATAAACATGAATCGCGTAACTGGTTCTCGAAACTACGCATTTTCCAATGTGTCGAAACTTCAATTTAAAACGTTCCGACCTATTTTCCAACACATATACTCTTATTTTCGAATACCATCACGTTCCAAATCCTTAACTTTAATTCAAAAACTTTACATCACTGTTCCGAAAAACTCAGGATATTACATGAAAGTAGAGCACCAAATGCCAGTAGGGGTACCATAGAGTTCATACATTCTTGAATGGAAGTGAGACAAGATCACTATGAACTTTTTAGTTGGATTTCCACGAACTTCCAAAGAATATGACTCTATTTTGGTGATTGTAGATAGGTTGACCAAATCTACATACTTTCTCCCCGTGAAGACCACATATTCAGCATCCCATTATGCCAGACTGTATTTGGATGAGATAGTTTCGTTGTATGGAATACCTACCTCAATAATCTCTAACAGAGGTTCACATTTGACATTAAATTATGGCAATCATTTCATCAAGCTTCGGGTTCTCAGCTACATTTCAGTACGACCTTTCATCCAAAGACAGATGGCCAGTTAGAACAGATCATACATATACTTTGAAAGATATGTTGAGGGCATGTGTTATAGATTTTGAAGGCAACTGGGTGTAGTATTTGCCGTTGATTGAAATTGTATACAATAACAACTATCAGGCAAGCATTCAAATGGCTCCATTCGAGGATCTCTATGGCATAAGATGTAGATCTCTATTGGGATGGTTTGAAACTGGAGAACAAAAGCTGTTAGGACGTGATCTAGTACAGGAAGTAGTGGAGAAAGTGATGTTGATGGGGGAAATGGATAAAGATAGCTCAGAGTCGCCAGAAATCATATGCATGTCATCAGAGGAGGGATTTGGAGTTTCGGGTGGGAGACTTAGTGTTTTTGAAGGTTTTTCATTTTAAAGAAGTAATGAGTTTCGGTAAGAAGCAAGTTTAGTCCTAGATATATTTGGACCATTCCAGATTTTTCGTAGAGTTGGAAACATGACCTATAAGCTTGCCCTCCCACCTAGCATAGAGAAGATACATATTGTCTTCTATGTATCTATACTACCCAATTATCTGCATGATGAATCACATGTTTTGGAGCCTAAATCAGTTGATGTCAGCTAAGATTTATCGCATCTGGAACAATTTGTAGAAATTGTTGACAAAGGGACTAGGAAGTTGCGGTCCAAATGGATTCCTTTAGTTTAGGTTGTATTGCAGCATCATAAGGAGCATGAGGCCACCTAAGAGTCTGAAGAAGTTATGAGCAGATAATTCCCCTAATTATTTGCCAAAAGGTATATACCATGTCCTTAAAATTATTTTGATTTGTGGATGAATCATTTTAAAGGAGAGAACTGTGATGGCCGAAATTTGCTATAACTGTTAGGGGTGTTCACGGGTCGGGTCGGGTCCTTCGACCCGTGACCCGAAATTTGAGAAGTTGACCCGCGCGGGTCGGGTCAAAAAAACTGCGGGTCGGGTCGGGTCAACATAACATGCGGTAAATATAATATATATATTTTTTTGATACAATTTTCACAAGGTTGTCAGTAGCCGAATTGGTGAAATGTCTGGTTTATATCCTCATAATCAAGAGTTCGAATCCCACCACCAAATGACCAAACAAGGACATTACCACTTCAGCTACAACTATTTCTTGTCAAAATCGTATCATGAAAAATATATATATTATAATTGTAATATTACTTGCTTTGGGTCGGGTCGGGTCAGACCCGAATTTCCTGCCCGAAACCCGTGATCCGATCCGATTTTTCGGGTCGGGTTCGGGTTGACCCGAAAAAGCATTTTAAAATTAATAAACCCGATCGGGTCGGGTCGGGTCATTGCGGGTCGGGTCGGGTCGCGGGTTGACCCGACCCTATGAACACCCCTAATAACTGGTGGCCCAAATAATTTTTTTCTTAACCTAAGGAAATTAATTAATTAATTGAAAATAGAATTGAATTAGTGGGTCGATGGGTTTTACATGAAATTGGGCCTAATGAGCCTATGAATGCTGCATTAAAGTGGGCCAAACACTTAAGCCCATTAAGAGGTAAATTAATGGACTTGATGCATGACATTTTTGGCTTGCAAAACAAATTAAATAGAAGTCCAACATTTAGTGCATGGCCGACCCATTTAAGAAAGAAAGGCCCAAATTCTAAAGATATCATGCACTTTCCTTTATTTTATGATTTAATATATAAAAAAATAAAGAACTTTTTCCCCTTGTTGTGAGATAGGGGAAGAAGAAGGGAAGGAAAATTTTACATAATCTAGGAAAATTTGAGAGGAGAAGTGAGGGGAATCAATCAACCAATCAAAGGATTTATAAGCATTAGGGATTAATTTTAGTAAGATTACAACATCCTAAAGAGGTAAGAAAACCCTAACTTTACCCTCTTTTCTTTAAAAAGCTTAAATTTAGTTTGATAATGCTATAATGATACGTAGATGTAAGGAAAATGAATTGGATAGGTTACATGCTTGAGATATGAGTGTGGATTATGAGATGTTGCAAAAAAAAATTAGTCTTTTGCTCATGAAATAAATTGAAGTGTGTGGTAGTGAATGGTAATTATCATGGCTGTGATTTGTGTATAAGAATGAGTAAATAACATGTTATAATGCATGAGATTGTGGCTGGTAGTGAACAGAATGATCAGGACAAAAAATTGGTAATGAGATTGAGTATTCTGTGCTGCAAGAAACTTCGTGAACAGGGGGTGATATTTGGCTTATAACTCGAGTTCTAGATCTTTATTTGATGCACTGTAGAATTCTACATAAACTAGATATGATAGGGTTCAATATATTCAAAAGTCAAAATTTTTCATTAGAAATGAATTTATGGTGAATTTTGTAAGGTGGCTGCCTTGATGAAACACTTGATTTTGTTTCCTGTGAACATTATCTAATATTTGATTATAACTCGAGATTTAAGAAAAAAATTGAGATCCGTAAAAGGTCACGTAAACTAGACACATAGAACGTCATACAGTGAAAATTTCAGCCCTTTTTCTAGTTTCCAGTGAAACACAACGAATTTTCCAAGTTAACCAATGTGCAGTGAATTTTAAGTAGAATAGTAGAATTTATTTGTGATATCCCAACTTTCGTAACTCCAAATTGGGCTCTGTAAAATTTGTAGGCAACCTAGATATATATTAATTTTCCAACTAGGTTGAATGCTCATGCATATTATGTTTCATTCATTATAGGAAAAATATTTTTGTGCCATTTATTCTAATAAAGCTAATTGATTATAGATCGATGTCAAGTATCACAACCGCCATCAACTCCGTAAAGCTTCATGATTAAATTATAAATCTATGAGTGGATGATTTATTTTAAAAAAAAATGATTTCTTAATCTTATTTATGATGATTTGAGTATGGTTATTTGAGCTATTCCACTGTTTCAGTTATGTTTGAAAAGCTGAGATGTTTTGGATGTGAAGTTGTTGATTTGAGCTTGGTAACAATATTTTCTTATGTTTGATCTTAAATCATTGAGAGATGGGTCTCTTGATTAATATGATTTATGATTTTATTGATTTTATTTTTATGTTCTTGACTATGATTCATGATAATTATGTTTTATTGTTTTAGGATGATTTTATGATGATGAATATGGTTTGCAATGATCATGTTTTATGACATACTGATTATGTTTTAGTGAGTATTATGATCTCAAAAAATTAATTGAATTGTTGAATTATTTTTGGATCCGGATACCATGTGCACATGTGTGATTATAGTTTCAGGACTAGGAGATGGTGATACATAACAACCCTGAATCCCTTCCTGCTTTAGATGTCACATTCTTGTGTGCAGTTCCAGTGTCTTAGGAACGACGATGTGTAATGTCTCATGACACTCGTTATTTTTCAGATAAGTGTGTGGAGGGATGATGATACATACCGCCACCATACATTAGTTTTTTTACATAGCTATTTCTGGATTTATGAATGATTTTATGCAAGTTAACTTTGGAGTTTTGAGATTATTATTTGAATTGTGAATTTTCAAAAACATATGTACTATTCAACATTTAATATCATCATTTCCTGATTATTGTTTAATTATTTTATATCTCTTTCGTTAGGACTCACCCACTCTCACTCCACAGATTTTGCAGGATCTTTTACCTAGTAAGCCATTGCAGACTTTTGGAGGGATAAGCTCAGGAGAAGAGGTGTCACCCTAGTTACTATGGTCGGTCCATCATGTATAGTTTTACATTCATATAAAATGTCACTTATGTTTTGTTAAGAAGTTGGGTTTTAAATATACCCTATATATTATATAAACATTTTAGCATATATATATAATGCATTTTGGCTTGGTGTCCTTGTTTATTATGTGCATGAGTTCAGTTGATGTCATAGTATGAGATTATTATAGCATCAGTCAGAGACTTAAGGTGATGGTAGGATTTATCACCTGCGATAACAACTTCATATTGAATATAAAACACAGAGATACCCTATTTTATAAGTATATTTTGATTAAATAGCTTATAGAGAAGTGACAGCGAAGCAGCTTTTTTAGCTCTTCAAAATCAAATACTATTGATTTTCTATACCGAACTATTGAAGTTGTTTAAGAACAAAATTAAAAAAAAAAAAAACTAAAAGATAGAGTTTACTCAAAGTTTAAAGGTAGTGAAGTATCATGAATCTCTCGCTCATTCAAGTATTTATACTTAATTTTGATCCTATTATTATTAGTCAACTAAGGATTTCATCACATCCCAAATTCATTGTGGGAAGGTATTCATGATAACACAATTATATAAGTTTCACCGCTAAATTTTTGTTATAATTCTCTTCTTTAAAATCCTATAATATTATTGTTAGAATATATATATAATACGAACAAGAAATATAGAATTAGAGATAATTAATTGGAAAATTTTCAATTTATAATCAAAATAAAGAAATCAAAAATTTAAGCCGAGGCTCGTGTGTCACACGATGTCCTTAAATAGGTTCGCCCCTCATTGTTGGTGTTTGATGAATTTTGGCGTCTACCTCCCAGGATACAACAACAAATGAGTAGTTATTGAACACCACAATCCCACTCCAAAGAACCATAAATGTGTTTGAACTCTATCACACTAAAAATTGAAAGTGATCTGTTTTCTTTTTAACTTTTTTTCCTCTCTTAACAACTAGAGATACTCTCTATTTATAAATGTAGAGAATTGATTGATTATTGATATCGATAAAATCCATTTAAAATTCTGAAGCTAAACGGACGAGTAAACTGAATTTATTAACCAAACGTATGCAATTTAATATTGCTATTACAATCATTTTAATATGCAAAAGTAATGGCCATTTACATTTACGTTAATTGTATACATCATAAAATTCAAAGAAAAATCCATTAATACACATTGTTACACCATTTAATTTCAATCATTAAAGTTTCCAACAATCCCCCACATGAATAAAACTGATAAAAGACATCAAATGACACTCAGATTTTGTGATAGAGTTCAACAGTCGAAACCTGCATAGGATATGTAGGTGTAAATCTTTGAACCTTCCTTTATAAGAATATATTTACTTTACTGGCTGATCAGCAGACATAATGTCCTTTAACTGTTCTATCATTTGTGTAAATGATAATATGTCTCACACAGGAATCTTCCTGACATATTTTTGTTCTCATTATTATATTCATTTTGACCATGAACATCTACCTGGTTTTGCAAGAGTTTCTAAAGAATTGAGCCCTACGCAATTCTCCTTTAAAGCGGCCCCACTTTTCTCTTACATATGTGATTTCTTAATTATAAGTAACCGATAATACTCTACTAGGATTATCACACTTAAGAATCATTAGAAACATAGCTTATCATGTTCCCACGATTATCGCTATTTCATCATAGGAATGGACCAGAGGACAACCCCCACATTGATCTAATCTAGTATTTACAACTAGGTTTTCCCTTTGAACCTATATCTTGGGATCTCCAGTCAACTAGGTTGGGTTTCCATTGTATTGACTTATTCTTTTATGGGCTTTAGTCTCATTCCCTTTGATGATTTATCTAATAACTCTCTATTCCACCCTTTGGTTAGTGAATCCGCGATGTTATCCTTTGATTTTACATAATCAATAGAGATAACTCCAGTTGAGAGTAGCTGTCTAATGGTATTATGTCTACGACTTATGTGTCTAGACTTACTATTGTACATGTTGCTCTGTGCTCTTCCAATAGCCGATTGACTATCATAATGTATACAGATTGCTGGCACAGGCTTTGGCCACCTTGGAATATCCTCTAGGAACTAGCGTAGCCATTCTGCCTCTTCACCGTTCTTATCTAATGAAATAAACTCAGACTCGATAGTGGATCTAGCTATAACTATTTGTTTAGAGGATTTTCATGATACAGCTGTATCTGCCAGTGTGAACACATATCCACTATATTTGATATCCAATTCGCATCACTATATCCTTCCAAGACAACTGGATATTTAGAATAATACAACCCATAATTACGAGTAAATCGTAAGTACCTTAGTACCCTCTTTTATATTTGATATCCAATTCGCATCACTATATCCTTCCAAGACAATTGGATATTTAGAATAATACAGCCCATAATTACGAGTAAATCGTAAGTACCTTAGTACCCTCAGTATTCATTTTCAGTGGTCATTTCCTGGATTACTCATGTATCTACTTAGTTTACTCACTGTGTAGGTTATATATGGTCTTGTACAACTCATTAAGTATATTAGACTTCCAATTATTCTAAAATATTCCACTTGAGATACACTTTCTTCTTTATTCTTTGAGAAGTGAAAACTTGTGTCTATCGGTGTTCTGGCCACACATAATCATCTTTGTTGAATTTCTCAAGTATCTTGTCTACATAATGTGACTGACTTAGAATGAGTCCATATGATGTTCTTGAGATTTTGATCCCTAAAATGATATCGGCTAATCCCATATCTTTCATGTCAAATCTTGACTTCAACATATCCTTGGTAGATTTGAAAATTTTATCATTATAACCAACAATAAACATGTCATCTACATAGAGGCACAAAATGACATACCCGTTTCTGTATCATTGACATATACGCATTTGTCACGTTCATTGATTTTGAACCCACTTGACATCATAATATTGTTAAATTTTTCATGCCATTGTTTTGGTGCTTGCTTTAGGCCATATAAAGGCTTCACCGATTTACAGACTTTCCAGGAGCAGAAAAACCCTCAGATTGTTCTATGTAAATTTTTTCATCTAAATCTCCATTAAAGAAAGCTGTTTTTACATCCATCTGATGTACTTCAAGATTCCACAATACGGCAATGCAAGTATCATCATAATAGAATTTATTCTCGTAACATGAGAATATGTATCAAAGTAGTCTAGGCCTTCTTGTTGCCGATAGCCTTTGATCACAAGTCTGGCACTATACTTATCAATTGATCCATATGCCTTCAACTTCCTCTTATAAATCCATTTATAGCCTAATGGTTTACATCCTGGTGGAAGATCCACTAGTTCCCAAGTGTGATTTCACAGGATAGAATCAATTTCACTCTCAATAGCTTCTTTCCACAAAGGTATTTTAGAAGAGCTTACAGCTTCTTTAAAGTTTTGAGGTTCACCTTCTAGCAAATGAGTCATAAAATCTGAACCAAAAGATTTTTCTTTCCTTATTCTTTTGCTTCGTCTAGGTTCATCCTCAGTTTCAATATCTTGTTCTTGATATATACTATTTTCATCAATAGTTTCAAAGGTTTGTTTCGACGAACTTAGTCCTTCTTTGGATTTACATGGAAACACATGCTCAAAGAACAATGCATTCCTTGATTCCATTATCGTATTTTATGTATATCTGGAATTTTAGAATCATACACCAAAAATCAATAAGTATTACTGTTTTGTGCATATCCAATGAAAATACAATCAACAGTTTTTTGGACCTATTTTCACCTTTTTAGGTGTAGGTAAAATCACTTTAGCAAGACACCCCTACACTCGTAAGAATTTGTAAGAAGGTTTTCTCATTTTCCATAATTCATAAGGGATTTTTTCTTCCTTCTTTCGAGGCACCTTATTTAAAAGGTAATTAGTCATGAGAATGCCTTCTCCCCACATATTTAGAGGTAACACAAAATTTAGTAATAATGCATTCATTATTTCTTTTAAGGTGCGATTTTTCCTTTCTACAATCCCGTTTAACTGAGGTGAGTAAGGTGCCGTGACTTGATGTATAATTCCGTGTTGGGCATAAAATTCTCTAAATGGTGAGTCATATTCTCCATCGCGGTCACTTCTTAACACCTTAATTTTCTTGTTTAGTTGATTTTCAACTTCTTTCTTATAGAGAGAAAATTTCTCTATAGCTTCGTCTTTGCTCCTAAGCAAATACACATAACAATATCTGGTGCTATCATCAATAAAAGTAATAAAATACTTATTACCACCACTTGTTTATATGAATTTTAAATCCCAACCATCATTGTGAATCAAATCAAGAGGTTCGGTGTTCCTTTCAATTCCTTTGAATGATGATCTTGTAAGTTTTGCATCAACACATATTTCACATTTATGTTTGGAATTAATATGGAAAGTAGGTATATCATCCAAGTTAATCAATTTCCGTAAAGTATCATAATTAACATGGCCTAGTCTATCATGCCATAAATTGGAAGACTCAAGCAAGTAAGCAGAAGAATTATTAATTTTATTACTACGCTTCAAAGTCATTACATTGAGTTTAAAAAGCCCTTCAATTACATATCCCTTTCCAACAAACATTCCATTTTTAGACAATACAACTTTATCAGATTCAAAAAAAATACGGAATCCATGTTTGTTCAGTAGCGAACCAGACACCAAGTTCTTGCGTATTTCTGGCACGTACAACACGTTGTTTAGAGTCAATTCTTTTCCTAACGTTATCTTCAAGATCACCTTTCCTTGGCCCATGATCTCCGACGTAGCCGAATTACCCATAAACAACTTCTCTCCATTTTCTATTGGTTTGAAGGTTGTGAACATGTTTTTATCAGAACAAATGTGCCGAGTAGCACTTGTATCGATCCACCATTCCCTTGGGTTGGATCCAATTAGATTCACCTCAGAGACGACTGTAAGGGGCTGATGTCAAAAACCTTTTGTGTGATGTTATCCACCAGATTTGCTTCGTGCTTTTTTGGAATTCCTCTTTTTAGTCATATTTTGTGCACTTTTCCCGAAATATTATTTTTGTGCTTGGACCCATGTCCATGTTGGTCTCTAAGACATTCCAAGATCATATAAAGCAATGAAATCATGTGAATACTAAAGTAAAGTATGGCGGAATCATACTTACATTGAACGGATTTAGGATGCGTCAAAAACAAAAATTTCTTGTTGAAGTTTTCGACCAAGGTGTCCTTTGAGAAGTCTCCAAGCTTCCTCTTTGAATGTTAAATCCAAGCTCTAAGCTTTGATCTTGATTCCAAGTCCAATGGATTAGTTCCCCTAACACCTTGATATGATTCCTTGTTTGTGCTAGCAAGAAAAGAAAGAAAATAATTTTCCTTCTAATGGTGGAGAAGCTCACGGTTTTGAGCTCAAAAGGGAGAGAGGGAGAGTTTTTTTTTTTAATTTTCTTTTGATTTTATTTTCTAAAAACATATCCCAAAATCCTTCACACTTTTGGTATTTTTTTTTCCAAAAAGCAAAAGCCAAAATGGAGGGAAAATGACATTCAATGCCTTCAACAACTCCCATCATGAATAGTGACTGGTTGTCAATCACAAAAAAGGTGACATGACTTCCATCACTAAACTGACAGACGATATGACTTGCGATGTGACTTGTGGGCCGCACTTTAATTCAAAATGCGAGTGGGCCCACAAACACATTCCGGGCTCGGGTTCGTTAATTCTGAATTAACGAACTTTCCGTTGCGACATAATTAAATCAAATTTAATTAAATAATTATGACTAGCAAAATTACTATTCATGTCGCTCGCGAATTAATTCTAAATCAATTCGTTAGCCCGAATTAAAATCCAATTTTAATTCCGCGTCGAAATCTAATTTCGTTTAATATATCGAATATATTATTTTATCGATTAATTCCAAATTAATCGTTCTCTATCTTCAAATAGTATTTTATCCCAGATAAAATCTCTCCGCAATTAATCCTAGATTAATTATGTTCGAATCATACGTCATCGGTGAATCTTCGGGAAGCGACCCAAGACATCCCTGGATATGTTGGCAGTAAATCCAGTCGTCGGACTATCCGAACACGTACGTACCTCGTACTACGTTTTTACCGATTTACGAGACATGGTTGGCTTCTAGCAAAGCGCCATGCCTACCCAATTCTCCAGAAATATTCTTAATAGAATATACGATCTTTGTCAGGCGTAGTATACATAGTATTGTGTATAGCGATCCAGTATCTGATGTCACATGCAAAACCTGTGGCTGGAATAGTGTCTGCCCCGTACGAAGCATATATCGGACTACAAGCAACTAGTCTCTTTAATCGGATAATAATGACCATGTCATATTATCCCGATGGTTGCAACCATTTAGAGTACCAGTTCTATATCCTTGCGTGATCATCATCTCCTTATGACTGAAGTGATACATCCATCTTGACATCACACCCAATACACTACGATTCTCAATAAACCTAGAAGAGGCGTACACAGAACATGTTAAAGTCCTGGACGACCAAAACCAAAGCGTATTGATTGTCGCAAGTACTAGCGATGCAAGTCTTAGGTTAAGACCAAATACACCTACCCTGATGCGGATTCCCATAGACACATAGTCATACTACCAATGGGATTCCGCGGGGTCTATCCAGAGCGAAGCTGTTTCCGTACCATCGGTAAACACAACCTCCTATCACACTTGCATAAGTATCCAATACTTAAATATATGAGAACCATGCTGTTACGCTTCCATAACACGCACAAGTGCAATACTAGTGTATTCCGCATTATCGATGTCCAGTGTCGATAATACTACGACCAGGGATATTTAATGATTAAACTGTTATGGATTGATACTGTCTCATAACTTATAATCCAGAACTAATCATAAGGACTTTTATCATTTATATATTTAAGTAATCAAATTACAAAATGATAAAATGAAATTTCCATTGCTACATAGTTAATTTGTACAAAAACCACAATGTCTTTTACAAATAGTGACGCTATGGGTCATAATTGTCTAACAATCTCCCATTTGGCCTATAGCCAGTCACTCAAGCATCTAATACCTGAACTATGTACATGTCGCTCAAACTTTTGCTAAGGAATAACTTTCGTCAGCGGATCTGCAATGTTGTCATCTGATGCGACCTTCTCGATCTTCACATCGCCACGATGTATGATCTCACGAATCAGATGGAAACGTCGAAGAACATGCTTGGATCGTTGATGAGACCGCGGTTCCTTAGCCGGCACTATAGCCTCGTTATTGTCACAATACAATGGAACGGGCTCAGCTGCTAACAGAACTACTCCTAATCCAATTAGGAATTTACGGATCCAAACTGCCTCTTTTGCTGCTTCAGCTGCAGCAATGTACTCCGCTTCTGTTGTTGAATCGGCAACAGTCTCTTGCTTGGAAGATTTCCAGCTTATTGCTCCGTTATTCAAACAAAACATGTACCCGGATTGCGACTTGCAGTCGTCTTTATCGGTTTGGAAAATTGCATCGGTATACCCAGTTACCTCAAGTTCTCCATCTCCATAGATTAAGAAAGCATCCTTAGTTCGTCTAAGATACTTAAGGATATTCTTAACCACCATCCAGTGACCATCACCTGGATCTGCCTGATAGCGACTACACATGCTCAAAGCATACGAGACATCAGGTCGCGTACATATCATGGCATACATGATTGATCCGACTGCCGAGGCGAATGGTATCCGACTCATGTTGTCTCTCTCATATTGAGTTTTAGGACACATGTCCTTAGATAGAGTGGCGCCATGTGACACTGGCAACAGTCCCCTCTTGGACTGATCCATGTTGAATCTCTTCAATACTTTGTCAATGTACGTGCTCTGTGAGAGTCCAAACAGCTTTCTAGATCTATCCCGGTAGATCTTTATTCCCAAAATAAAGGCTGCTTCTCCCAGATCCTTCATGGAGAATTTTAATGAAAGCCAAGCTTTCACCGATGTTAACATGGGAATGTCATTGCCAATAAGCAATACATCATCAACGTAAAGGACAATGAACGTCAGTGTGCTCCCACTAACCTTCTTATATACACAAGGATCATCCTCGTTTTCAACGAAATCATATTCTTTTATGATCTCATCAAAACGTTGGTTCCAAGAACGCGATGCTTGCTTCAATCCATAAATGGATCGATTTAACTTACAAACCTTGTTTGCAAGTCTTGGTACTACAAAACCGTCAGGCTGTTGCATATAAACATCCTCCAAAAGGTTTCCGTTAAGGAAAGCGATTTTGACGTCCATCTGTCATATCTCGTAATCGAAATATGCAGCAATAGCAAGCATAATCCAAATGGATTTTATCATGGTAACGGGTGAAAAAGTTTCGTCGTAATCGAAACCATGTCGTTGACGATACCCTTTCGCTACAATCCTAGCTTTGTACGTTTGTACGTTGCCATCCATGTCGGTCTTCCTCTTGAAGACCCATTTGCAACCAATAGGCTTTACGACTTCTGGTGTATCAACCAGTGTCCAAACTTGGTTGGTGTACATGGAATCCATTTCGGAATTCATGGCATCTTGCCATAAACCAGAGTCGATACCTTGTATCACTTCCTCATACGTAGCCGGCTCATCTTCCTCAATAAGATTAATATCCACATGAGGTGAGATCAGAAACTCATACCTCTCAGGTTGTTTTCTGACTCTCTCCGACCTACGCGGTTCTTGTGTATTCGAAGATTGTGGTACAGTCTCATCCTTGATGGACTGTTCATGTTCCGTTAAGGATTCTGTGCCAGGAACAGCATCACTCCGATTTTCATCGAGTTCTACTTTCCTCCCACTTATCACTGCATTTAGTAATTCCTTCTCAAGGAAAACCGCATGTAGAGCAAAAAATACTTTGTTCTCTTGTGGGTGATAGAAGTAATGTCATTTGGTTTCCCTAGGATATCCTACAAATAGGCATTTATTCGATTTGGGTTCTAGTTTGGTACCTTCCAAATGTTTGACGTATGCCCAACAACCCCAAATCTTCAGGAATAAGAAACCCAATTTCTTTCCTGTCCATATTTCATACGGAGTTTGTTGAACAGAATTTGACGGAACCTTATTCAAAATAAGTATTGCACTGTTCAATGCATATCCCCAGAAGGAAATATGTAGCTCTGTGCGACTCATCATAGACCTTACCATGTCTAACAAAGTTCAGTTTCTCCGTTCGGAAATATCGTTTAATTGCAGTGTTTCGGGAGGAGTCAACTGTGAAAGAATACCATATTCTTTCAAGTAATCAAGAAACTTATTGCTCAAGTATTCGCCACCACGGTCCGACCGTAATGTCTTAATACTTTTTCCAGTCTGTTTTTCTACTTCGTGTCGAAACTCTTTGAATTTCTCAAAAGTTTCCGACTTGTGTCTCATAAGATACACATAACCATAACGTGATGCATCATCCGTAAAGGTTACGAAGTATTCATATCCACCTCTAGCCTGGCTAGACATGGGCCCACATACGTCACTATGAACGAGGCCTAACAGTTCGGTGGCACGTACACCTTTACCGCTAAAAGGTGATTTAGGCATCTTGCCTAATAAACAAGATTCGCAGACGTCATATGAATTTGGATCAAATCCGTCCAAGTACCTACTCTTCGAAAGTGTGGATATACGTGTCTTGTTTATGTGTCTCAGACGATAATGCCACATGTAAGTTTCATCTTGTTTACTTACTTTAAGCCTTTTGTTTGTTACATTATATGTTTGAGATTGATTCATATTCAAAATATAAAGACCATTATTTACATCAGCAGTGCAAATTTCCATATCATTTTTATATATAAAACACCCAGTGTTTCTAAATACAAAAGTGTACCCACATTGGACTAACATAGATACAGAAATAATATTCCTAGTCAAACTAGGTACATAATAACAGTCTGATAGTTTAAGTACATACCCCGAGGGCAGTTCCAAAACAAAAGTGCCAATGGGCAAAACGGCGACCTGTGTCCCATTTCCAACGCAGAGGTCAATCTCTCATGAGGCCAGTCTCCTGCTAATCTGCAGATCCTGCACATCAGTACATATATGAGTTCCACAACCAGAATCAAAAATCCAATTTTTAAAACTAGTAGTAGACATGTTTATTTCTATAACAAACATACCTGAAGCCGGTGCCTTGCCCGCTTTGATTTCCTTCATGTGTGCCTTGTAATAGGCAGTCACGCTTCCAGTGACCCCACTTGCCGCACTGGAGACATACATCTTGGGATTTGACCTTACCCTTCCCAGAAGGGTTTGACGATTCGGCCTTGCCCTTCTTCTTATGCTTCTTCTTCTTGACACCTCCAGTCGCCTTGGGCCAAGCCCTCGGAGTCTGAGATGTTGAAGAAAAGTGCGCCTCACACTTCTTGCCTTTAAGGAGCTCTTTTTCTACTTCACGCAGAGTGGACATCAACTCTCCAAGAGTTTGGTCTTGGTTCAACATATTGTAGTTCATGATGAACCCACTCCAAGTGTCGGGGAGAGACTGTAGGATCAAATCTACTGAAGTCTCAGCCTCGAAGACGATGCCCATCTGTCCGAGCTGCTCAATGTCAGCAATCATCTGTGACACATGGTGCTCAACAGACGTACCTCTAACATGCGAGCGCGAAAGAGCTTCTTCTGCAACTCATATCTTTGCGATCTAATATTAGATCGGTGAAGATCATGCAACTTCGCCATCATCTCATAGGGATCCAATCCCTTGTTTTGACGACGGAATTGCAGAGTCATAGCAGCAAGCATTACCGATTGAGCGGTCGCGTTGTCATCGCTATGAGTCTTCCAAATCTCTAGCTCAAGCAACTGATCAGGTCAAGGCTTAGGCCCAAGAGGTCTCTCTATAGTGTATAGTAACTTCTCGGATCCCAGAATAATTCTGAGATTCATATCCCAGTCTTGAAAGTTTGTGCCATTAAAGACATTATCGCCCATGACAATATCCATAATGCTTAACTTTCCTGTCATCTTAACCGCAATAGTCCAACTATTCGATTAACGATGTATGGGTACAGTCTAACTGTTACAAGAAAAATAATAATATATTAGTCCAACTAATAAAAATAATTGACGAAATAATTTGAAAGCGCGTAAAGCTAAGTATTTGAATGAAATTGTAAATTCAATACTAGCCTCCCAATATTTTTCGGTGAGCCTCTAACCCTCTGTTGAGTACTCGGGAAACCTAGTTTCCTAGTGGGCTAGGATCCCGTTAAATAACACACAACATTGACTTTGGCCAACAAGCTGTATGATACTTAACTAGGTAGATCTCTAAGATCATTTGGATCTCATCCAATTCCTAGATCCGGTAGGTGGACCTCCAAGTCCAAAACATATATACAATATATATGCCAATATATTTTCTTAACCATTTCCTCTGAATCAACTAAGCCTTGGCTTTGGCACAACAAGGTTAATGATTCCAGTTAAGCGGAACCCATTGACTTTGGAAAGCTTCGTAATCGATGTCGATGGACAAGAAGTGATCTTGACTTTGGCCAACAAATCACAACTTGGACAAGACATACGATATGGAACAAAGCCTTCATGATTCAAACACATCCGCGATGGACAAAGGTCTTGACTTTGGCCAACAAACCAGTGCTAATCTTGGATCTTGAGTAAGAATCACTCAATGGAAGGAAAACACTTAATATTTATTTAGGGTTTTTCGCGTAAATTGGTCACCAATTTATTATCTTTGTTAGGTCTCATCATACACCCTTAAGCATGCATTCTAAAAGCATAATAAGGCGCGGTAAATAAATTAATAACGATATGCGGATGGATATCTCACAGATTGTTCCTAAAACAAATCACTCCATTTCCTCTCCCTGGCTAGCACTATTCTAACTTCTACCCAATTACATAATAAAATTAAAGAAACCTCATTAACATTGAGGGGAATTAGGTGAGAAAAGAATTACAAAGAATCGAGAGAGATAAGGCTGGACACGCATGTCCAATTTAATAAATTCTAAATTTACAACAATTTCCAAAATTGCCCTTTTGTAGGCATTGCATTTTCGCATGTGAAACCCGATGATGAGTCTCAATTGGAGGCACTACCTTTTTAGCTAAGGATATTGCGGGAAACGGAGGTCGGAAGGGGAAATTCGGAATAAGTATGTCATCAAGTTCATTCCACAAGTTTACTGTCTTCGTTGGTGCTGCGTTCGTTCTTCCGTTCGAACCTCGTGCAGATTGCGGACGTTCGTGCCGCGTACGAGGAGGCGTTCGAACGGAGCCGGTAATTCTGGTTTTGCTGCTAGCCTCACACCCCAGCCCATTTGGCCCCCCAAAGCGCATAAAACACATCCCAAATTAAATAAATAAATATTAAACATTAAATAAAATATTTAAATCATTTACCAATTAAATAAAACATAAAATAAAATCATGCCTAATATAAATAAATCAAATATATTATATACTAAAACTAAAAATAAGATTTGCCTAATTAAAATCAATCCTAACCAATTAAAACCAATCAAATATTTGACTTCCTAATTCAATAAGATATACACCAATTTAAATTAGTTGACTTCCTAAATTAAAATATTTTGTCCCCCCTCAATCTTGTATATGCCTTTCCCATCTCTCCTTATTTGGAAACCGAATCTCTTCCTTGTGAGACAAGGTGAAGCCCTAGCCATTCTCTATATAAACAACCCCTAACCTAGCCATCCCTCCTCTCCAATCTCTCTAGCTCATACACACAATTCACACAAGAATTATAGCAAGAAATCCTAGACATCACAAGCATATCACTCCCTTGATCCTCACCCTCACACCACCGAAAATCACACCAAAACAATCCCTAACCACCACCGAAAATCACACAAAACACAGCAACCTAAACCACTCCCAAAACAGTCCTTAATCCCTTTAAAAACGGTAACCTAAAAGACACTTAGAACCTTTGAAATAATCACACCAAACCACACTAAAAAGAACACCAAAACAGCCCACCAACAGTAAGCAGAGGATACAGAGGGAACGGCAGCAAAACCATAAGGAAACAGCAGCAAAACGGAGTCGGAACAGTAGCTCGAGTGGCCGAACAGCGAGGAAGAGGCAAACCAGTGAACCAGAAAAGTTGCGGAGCTTTTTACCCCCTTTCGATCTTCGTGGAACGCGAGTCCGAGAGATAGCTTAAAAGGTTAGACCTGAGGGTATCTATCACACTTATTCCTATTTAATTTCTGGTATTTATTTCGATTATATTTTCTGTATTTGTGGCATTTGTTGTGTGTATGATGCGTGTTGTGGGTATTGGATGAATGGAAGAGTGTCGTCTCTTGTGGTATATAGGATGGAAACCCAGACGTAAATTCCGTAGCCGAATCCGAATGGACGGTAGTGCGGTCTGTACTTGGGACACAACTCCACGTACCACTTGAGTAAAACGGCACCTCCTCTTGTTTTGAGTTGCTTTGGTTTATTTAATTCTTGTCGTTTAAATTCTGCATGTTGTTTAATCCCATGATACGATCGAGTGCATGGGCTTAGTAAGTGCGATGAAAGGTTCCCTAATTGGAGGGTTAAAATCCTTCACCACGATGCTTTGCCGCACCGATTGATGTGTGTTCGGTTGAATGCGAAATACGTTCAATCGGACATACTTAGTTTGATATGATTGTCTTTATTTTCGTATGCATGATTCAACCGAGCGCATGGGCTTAGTAAGTGCGATGCGAGATCCCCTATGGGGATGGGCTAAAGCCCGTTACCACGAGGCTTTGCCGCGCCGGTTGATGTGTGTTTGGTTGGATACAAGATACTTTCAATCAGGCACACTATGTTTGATATTATTGCTTTTCATTCTATGTATGCATGATTCAGTCGAGCGCATGGGCTTAGTATGTTGGTCTAAAGGTCCTCTCTTTGAGAGATCAAGAGCCCTAAAAGGCCACCTTTACGGCAGTACTTCGCCGCGCCCTTTCCTTTATTTTGTCATTTATGTATTGCATCCCATTTCATGCAACAGGTCTGTTCCCGTTCGAACGCGTTATCAAACGCCTACGAACGAGAACCTTCTGTTTACCGTTCGAACGCGTTTACAAACGCTATACGAACGCCCACGCACTTTCTTAGTTTCATAATGCATCAGGTCTGGTTCCGTTCGAACGCGTTCTCGGACGCTACACGAACGCGAACCTTCTGTCTACCGTTTGAACGCGTTTACGAACGCTACACGAACGCGCACCCACTGAATCGATTCATCTTCATTAGATTTCATGCATAGTTTTCCTAGTAGCTATCCCCACATGTATGAATACAACTATGTTAATGAATTACAATTCATATATGCTTGTGTCGTGATAACATTTGAGTATTATTTCTTGTGGTATATCGGATGGAAACTCAGACGTAAATTCCGTAACCGATTCCGAATGGACGGTAGTGCGGTCTGTACTTGGGATACAATTCCACGTACCACTTGGAAAAGTGCCCATATGTATGTTTGTATGGTTAATATGTGTGCTTGTGTTTTCTTGAATGTAATATACAAATAAGTTGTATGGTCGTTGCTATTTTGATATATGTTAAGCATGCGATTTTAGATATGAGATATATGTGAAATGTGTGTATAAGTTTTATTTTGCATATGAGAATTTAGAAGCATGATACTCTTGGAAATAAGTGTTACTTAAGCTTGATTAAATTATTACATAAATCCTTTCATTACAAGTGACATGAGTAAGGGACCATTCCGAACCCAACGGTTTGAGGTCTTCCCTTGCGAGGGGTGAGTGCGGCCTTAAATCTTTGTCCCGGTTCACACCGGGTGGCGACTCCAATTATTTAGTATTCCCAACTAGTGCCGCGAGCCTAGGAACGGCGTCGCCCAGGTCCTGTGTCCTACACCTTTCCCTTCTAATATCCATCTGATATACATTATTCATTCAACACATCCATGTATTCACATAAAGCATGTTATTCAATCAATCTAATCCAAATAATTAATCTTTGAATAAAGTGATCATCCAATGTTCAAACAACGATTTGATTTGCGCGAGTCCAACTCGTTTAAGAATAAGTACTCAAAGTACGAACTCATGAATTATATCGAACTACAATTTAAATCTAATTTAATTCGTATTCAATACTAATTCTATATTCAATTCCAAATTAAATAACTACACTTTTTAATGCGCCTTTACGACTTAGATTCCAAATCTAATCTAAATGGGTCTCAAAGCCCAATTAACATCCAATGTCATTTAATTAAAGTCCAATGAGCTTTCAATTAATTTCTTAAGGCATGGACTTTGGTCAATATGAGTCAAACCCAAATACCAAAGCCCAATTAAGGAATCACCCTATTTGCCAAGAAACCAATTTCGGCCCATTAGGTCCAATTAAACATAAAATGCCCATTTGTCATATTTGGACTTAATGGAATGATTTAGGCCCAATTTGGATCCAATCCAATTGACCTAAACCAACTTGGCCCAACCAAGCCCATTAGGCCCAAATACAACATTATAAGCCCAATTCTAAATTAAGCCCAATTAATCAAATTCTAAAATTCCAAATTTCATAATTTAATTAATTAAAGTGTATTGCATTAATTAATTATCTAAATTAACATTTCCAAAAAATCGATTTAATTAATTAATCATGCTTTAATTTGTTCAATACATGTCCAACATTATTGAAATAAAAAATCATCTCATTTCATGCTTTGATGCTCACGGCATTTGTAGGGATTTTTGTCCGATTCCGATTTCAATCCGATTGAATCTTAAATCATTATTTCCCAAGTCTTTAAACACATCCAATGGTCTTAAAACAAAAAATACCATGACATTAGGGCATATTATCTATTCGGCCAAGCCAAAGTAATTGGGGAAAATTAATCCAATTCAATTTTCATCAAATTGATCATGCATAACTCCAAGTTATTAACATACAAGCATACTCAAACAAACAATTTGATCAAAACACGCTCAAATCAAATTTACCCAAATTTTAGTATATTAACCCTAAGTTCAATTTCATGCTCATCAAAGCTCTGATACCATTGTTGGTCTCTAAGACATTCCAAGATCATATAAAGCAATGAAATCATGTAAATACTAAAGTAAAGTATGGCGGAATCATACTTACATTAAACGGATTTAGGATGCGTCAAAAATAAAAATTTCTTGTTGAAGTTTTCGGCCAAGGTGTCATTTGAGAAGTCTCCAAGCTTCCTCTTTGAATGTTGAATCCAAGCTCCAAGCTTTGATCTTGATTCCAAGCCCAAGGGATTATTTTCCTTAACACCTTGATATGATTCCTTGTTTTTGCTAGCAAGAAAAGAAAGAAAACAATTTTCCTTCTAATGGTGGAGAAGCTCACGGTTTTGAGCTCAAAAGGGAGAGAGAGAGAGTTTTTTTAATTTTCTTTTGATTTTGTTTTCTAAAAACATATCCCAAAATCCTTCACACTTTTGGTATTTGTTTTTCCAAAAAGCAAAAGCCAAAATGGAGGGAAAATGACATTCAATGCCTTCAACAACTCCCATCATGAATAGTGACTGGTTGTCAATCACAAAAAAGATGACATGACTTCCATCACTAAAATGACAGGCGATGTGACTTGAGATGTGACTTGTGGGCCGCACTTTAATTCAAAATACCAGTGGGCCCGCAAACACATTCCGAGTTCGGGTTCGTTAATTCTGAATTAATGAACTTTCCGTTGCGACATAATTAAATCAAATTTAATTAAATAATTATGCCTAGCAAAATTACTATTCACGCCACTCACGAATTAATTCTAAATCAATTCGTTAGCCTGAATTAAAATCCAATTTTAATTCCGCGTCGAAATCTAATTTCGTTTAATATATCGAATATATTATTTTATCGATTAATTCCAAATTAATCGTTCTCTATCTTCAAATAGTATTTTATCCCAGATAAAATCTCTCCACAATTAATCCTAGATTAATTATGTTCGAATCATACGTCATCGGTGAATCTTCGGGAAGCGACCCAAGAGATCCCTGGATATGTTGGCAGTAAATCCGGTCGTCGGACTATCCGAACACGTACGTACCTCGTACTACATTTTTACCGATTTACGAGACATGGTTGGCTTCTAGCAAAGCACCGTGCCTACCCAAATCTCCAGAAATATTCTTAATGGAATATATAATCTTTATCAGACGTAGTATACGTAGTATTGCGTATTACGATCCAGTATCGGATGTCACATGCAAGACCTGGGGCTGGAATAGTGTCTACCCCGTACGAAGCATATATCAGACTACAAGCAACTAGTCTCTTTAATCGGATAATCATGACCATGTCATATTATCCCGATGGTTGCAACCATTTAGAGTACCAGTTTTGTATACCTGCGTGATCATCATCTCCTTATGACTGAAGTGATACTTCCATCTTGAAATCACATCCAATACACTACGATTCTCAATAAACCCAGAAGAGGCGTACACAGAACCTGTTAAAGTCCTGGACGACCAAAACCAAAGCCTATTGATTGTCGCAAGTACTAGCAATGTAAGTCTCAGGTTAAGACCAAATACACCTACCCTGATGCGGATTCCCATAGACACATAGTCATACTACCAATGGGATTCCACGGGGTCTATCCAGAGCGAAGCTGTTTCCGTACCATCGGTAAACACAACCTCCTATCACACTTGCATAAGTATCCAATACTTAAATATATAAGAACTATGCTGTTATGCTTCCATAACACGCACAAGTGCAATACTAGTCTATTCCGCATTATCGATGTCCAGTCTCATAATACTACGACCAGGGATATTTAATGATTAAACTGTTATGGATTGATACTGTCTCATATCTTATAATCCGGAACTAATCATAAGGATTTTTATCATTTATATATTTAAGTAATCAAATTAAAAATGTTAAAATACAATTTCCATTCCTATATAGTTAATTTGTACAAAAACTACATGTCTTTTACAAATAGTGACGCTATGGGTGATAATTGTCTAACAGTCCATGCTCTACAACATTAGCTTTCACAATATCCGGATTGAGCACTTTCTTTTCAGAACCTCTTTTGTCTTCTTCAATTCGAAGTCTAACAATCAGCTATTCAATATTCATTTCCTTTCGCTTATGCTTAGGGTAACTCTTGAACTCCTTCCCTAAAGGAGGTAGCTTTCAATAATTACACCCACTAAGAAGTCTTCATTCAAGACCATTTTCTCAGCCAGAATATCGTGTATGATCACTTGGATCTCTTGCATTTGGCTGATCATTGATTTGGAGTCCACCATTTTATAATCCAATGTTGTCAAATTAGTGTCATTAAACATCAAACAACATGCTACACAACAATTCAAACCAGAAACAGAAATCTAGATCTACAAAACATGCAAAACCCTAAAAAGTCTTAAAACTTGATATTTACAGAAAACCTGGAAATTGTGAAAACGAATCCAAGTCGAGATAATCCTCTGTCCTTAAGAACTTATTGGCCCCGTCACAGGTGCTTTACGGATTCGCAATTGGCCAACGTTCTCCCAGGATAATTTGGTTCCTTCTTGTCCAAAGAGCACACCTTGACAAGTATACAAACTGAAAAATGGTTGAACTCTCTCTCAAAAACCAAAAACAAAACCAATGTCTCTATTAAAAAACGGATTTAATATATGTCCTCAATATTTTGATTTAAAGCCTCTTTTATAAGGCATAGAAGGGTGCCAATAGGGCACCCCTTGGGGTGGGGTGCAACCCTTCAAAAGGTTGTACCCCTCACAAGCACCCAAAGCAACCAAATGACAAATATATCCTTAAACAATATTTAGAAGAATTTCCAACATCCAAGAATCGACCAACCATAAATTTCTTGTATCCGACATCCTCAGTTTTATACTTTCGGTCCAATGACTCCCATAATTCCTTAGTCGTTCTCTTGGAACTGTACATATTATACAATGAATCTGTCAACTATTCATGATATAATTACGACAAAGTAAATCTGAATGCTTCCATGCATCAACAACGTTGATTACATTAGTATTCCCCTCATTTTCTTTGAGCTCAGGAACATCTTCAGTCAAAAATCTGTCAAGATTCAAGGTGGTTAGGTAAAACAATATCTTTTGCTGCTACCTTTTGAAATTCAGGCCATTGAATTTTTTCGGTTTTTCCCCGTGGTTCACAGGAACCGAAACTGGCACTACTCTTGTTGTCGATATTAGCACATTGGTTTCATTGGCATTAGACATAATAGTCGAATCAGTTGCCATTCATGAGGTAGCGGGAAAAAAGGGAAAAGAAAGGAAAAAAAAATACCAAGTTTAAAGGCCACAATTTTTATAACATGAACAAGCTTAAAAAAATTAATTATCATAAGTTAACTATCATGAATAATTTATTTGGAAAGTTTTAAGGAGAAAAAGATAAAAAAAATTATCTAGTAATAGATCGTGCATTAATACCCACAAACAAATGAAAGGTTTTGATCACCAAAATAACTAAATATTAATACTATTCAATCATACAAGAGATGATAATAAAATATTATAACACCCCACCAGAGGCAGGATACTACTGGCAGGAGATATGATCAACCCATCTCCATAAGCCTCTAAATTTACAGAAAATCCGACATGATGTATCCTAAAACTGGACAACCCAGATCACAGTCCAGCATCAAAACGAACCTGAAATAACCATCATATATCAAAATGGACCTTAGGTCAATAACAACACATCAAAATTATCACCTAATGGCTCTGTGTCTATATCATCTATCAACACTCAAAATATTTACTTAATACAAAATGCGAGCTCAGCACGATGAACAAAACAATAACCAAATATCCTAAACTTCTTAAACTTCTCTCAGGACACTTGCGAGGGTGACTCCCACTTGGGTGATTTACTTCTCGAGCATGACTTCCAAAGCTATCATGATTGACCAATATGGAAGCCAACCTGCAAAACTAGCAAACCGCATACCTCCTCGAACATTAAAACTTCAAATTACACATAATCCAAAGTACATAACCTATGCAAGCTTCCAAATTCTCTACATTACGAACATGTCATAATCGTTGAAAGTAAAATGCAACACATATATTCATTTAACCTGAATTTCATATGATCGACTTTAAGCTTTACTTTCCAAATACACATGATATGCTTATGCTAATGCTGATAGGACATTTTGGCATAACCGAAATAGCCACAAGAAATGCCCAAATCTGGTCTAACTCAATATTATCAATCTTATCTTCAAACTCTCCATGTTCAGTTTTACCACCCCTTTTTTTTAAGGAATTGATAGAACCATCTATGAGGCATTGACATATCCTTACAGGTAAAATCTTTTAAACACATGTGAATCTTTAAATTGAAAATTTTGTAAGTTGATGCAAACAATTGAAGCATATTGAATGCAGCAACAAATGAATTTATTCAAATGAGAGGAAAAATAAACACGAACAGTCTATAAAAACTGGAAAAAAATTTTCAGAAGTAAGAATAGTAGAAAAGAATACAAGTAATTGTATGTTAAGCTAGCTACCTTGTCCCCAATTTCAAAAACAAAAATTAACGAGAATGCAGTAGTGAAGCCTGACTTTGCAACTGCAGCTAGGCCTAGAAGTGATGTTGGTTCTCTTTTCACGAAGGAAATCAATGAAAATACCAAAGCATATCCCAATAGCATAAGAGCTATAAAGACAAGATATGGAATTTGACTGGGAGACTTCTCACTGCAAATTCATGAAGATACAGACATACAAACATGCGCTTCTGCGCGATTTAGTGCTCTGTGGTGATCCAATTACTTTGCTTAAATAATCATAAATAAACTTTATTACCCACAACATGTTGGCTGTTCAGGGTTGTAGAAAATCAAAATCAAAATCAAATTTTCCGAATTCATGAAGCAAAACTGGATACAAGGTTCTAACAGAGTAAAATTAAATATCGTTGATGTTTTGCACGAAAATAATGTGGCAGAGGATGCAAGATGCATAAACTTAACATATTTATGTTTTCAACAATGACAACCTCATCGCTAGAAGAAAATTAAAGCCATCATATAATAATGATCATTCTATGGGCTATTCAAGTCAAATCAACTTCAAGCCATTATTATTAAAACAAATCAACTAGATTGTTTTCTCTAAGAAATCATTTTTCATTGTTGCATTGAAACTAACTTGCCCACAAACCGTATTATGTTGTCATTGAACTTGTTGATGGTGTTTTTCGGCACTATGGTATTTAAAGCAGCACGACAGGGGCAAAAAGGTAAATCCCATTCTTGTTCAGGATCATTGATGCTGACCCGACCCATAAAAAGCCAGCAGCAAGGGCCCGATCACTTTGCGATAAGAGGCCGAGCACCTTATGGTTACAGACCGACCACAACAGGAAGAGACCAAGCACTTTATGGTCGGCAACCGATCACTTTGGTTCGAATGACCGAGCATTATGATGAGTGGTATTTATATCACTATTTCTCACTCATTTAACCTAATGTTTTGTATTGTTTCTCGAGTTTTATGAACGTTTTGATGTGTTTTATTGTTATTTTGCAGATAAATAAAGTTTGGACAGCACTGGAGGCAATTTGGGGCAAAACCAGACAAAAATGCGTCAACATGGATATTTTCGTCTTTTGCGCGTCGCGACGCGGGATCACTGCGCGCCGCGACTCCCAGGATGCGCCGGTTTTGCTAAAGTGCGCCGGGTCAACGGGTCAGAATATGTGAAGTTTGACTTTGCTAACGTGCGCCTGCCACATGTCACTATCACAGAAGACTTGCTAACGTGCGCCTGCCACGTGTCATCATCCTACGGTGCCGACAATCATCATCTATGCTATCTTGCGCCTTGCCACGTGTCGACATCTCAACGGACTTGCTAAAATGCGCCGCTGCCACGTGTCACGATCTGATGCTGCCGACAATTATACTCAGCATGACGTAAGCAATGACGTCATGAACAATGCCACGTCATCGGATAAGGATCTGATCTCTTAGCCGCCTCGCCACGTGTCAAGCCATCATTGTACCACGTGTTACTGTAGCTAGCGTCACGACGCAGAACCCTTTAGCGTCGCGACGCCGGACCCCCATCCGCGCCTATAAATAGAGCTCGAGATTTCAGTTTTTGTTGTACCATTTCCTCCCACTTCTTTGATGTAGTTAGGGAGTTCTTCTCTCTCTAAGTTTCTTTTAATAAAGTTTCGTGATTTTTAATTAAGTTCTGTAATAATAATAATTTACTTTCTTTATTTTACGGTTTTTACTACTCATTATGAGGAGGTAACTTCCCTCTGTTAGGGTAAAAGGTAATTCTTTTACTATTGCTTCTTAGATTATTCTCCCATAATTATAATATATTCAAGTTTTAAATTGACTTAATCAGGATACCGCCAGATTGGTCGGTGGGTAATAAAATCATATTCCGCCTTTATGGCTGGTTATTTTGGTTCCGCCTTTATGGCTGGTTATTTTGGTTCCGCCTATATGGCTGGTTGTTTTCATTCCGCCTTTATGGCTGGTTATTTTCACTCCGCCTATATGGCTGGTTTATATTAATGATTCCGCCTTTATGGCTGGTTGTTTTTAACTGATTAAATCAAAATACCGCCTATATGGCTGGTTGGTAATGTTTTGCAAAGCTTATATTATATTATGGGAGAAATCTAATTAGTATATAGTAGAAGTAATTCCTTTTACCTTAGCAATTTTATTAATTCATTTTCAGCATTTATTTTACTGCATTTACTTTATGCAATTCTATTTTAAGTCTTTTGAGTTTTTAGCCCTAGTTATGTGTCGTAGCTAAGTTAGTTATCCATGGTTGTGATGAATTTCAATTTAACCGGTTTATAAGGGTTAGATTATAGTTTGGGTAATTTAAAGATTTATTTATTGAGTCTTAATCTTAATGCTCTTTAATTAACTGGTCATTAATTAAATTGATTAGGTAAACTTAAAATGAACTAGACATAGGGATTTTAAGTTTAAGACCTTAGACTCAATAGCCCACGATCTTCCTTGAGGATAGATAACCCTTAATAGATTTCCTTACATGATAGGAATATACCTGTCTGGCGGGGGTAGTCATAATTGGAATTGAACTTAATGAATCTAGGTAATTTGGTTGACATAGACATATGGTTCAATTAGGTTATACTAGGTATTTGTAATTGACCATCGGAAGAGGCTTTTACATAATTTAGTGTTCCAGGTTAATAAATTGATATATTACCCAACTATAGGATAACTACTTCATCTTTTAAATAATATTGAAATAAATCACAACCCTGGATAGTTTTTAATATTGAATTTCCTTAAAATATACTTTTAAGCAATTTTATTTACTTGTTTTAAATTTAAAATCATCGCATTTTTCCACCAATCAAATCAATCTGTTAGATACCAGTAAACAGTTAACCTCATATAAATTGATAACAAAAGGTTTTAAGTCCTCGTGGATCGATACTTTTTATACTACTTGAACGATACGTACGCTTGCGTTATACGTGTGTGTTTACGCCGGTCAAGTTTTTGGCGCCGTTGCCGGGGACTTATTTATTTTTTATTAGTTTAGGGGTTAGATACTTTTACTTGTATCTAATTTCTTTTTACTTATTGTTTTTGTTTTCTTGTGTTTCAGGTTCTCAGAAACTTCATGAGACGAACCAAAAGCTTTGAACTCCGACCGCTTGACCCAGAAATTGAAAGAACCATCAGACAGTTGAAAAGGGAAAGGCGAGAAGCCCAAGAAGCTTTAGTCAACATGGAACCTGAACCTTTGGAGGTTGCACCACCAATTCCCATTCGAGACAGAACCATTCCAGTGGTTGACACACTCATTTCATGTATTGTACTTCCTCCATTACCAGCAAATGCAGGAGACATCAAAACTTGCATTCAGATGATTCAGCAGTCAGTTCAGTTTGGGGGAATGCAACTGAAGATCCTAATGCCCACATCAGCAACTTCCTGGAAGTTTGTGGCACTTTCAATTACAACCGAGAAGCTGAAGAAGTAATGAGACTGCGTGTATTCCCATACTCCTTGAAGGACAGAGCTAAAGCGTGGCTACATTCATTACCAGCAGGGTCTATCACAACATGGAACACTTTAGCCACCAAATTTCTTGCAAAATACTTTCCACCAGCCAGAACCGGAAAGCTGAGAAATGACATCACATCCTTTGTGCAGCAAGATTCAGAATCCCTGTACGAAACGTGGGAAAGGTACAAAGATTTACTCCGAAAATATCCACACCATGAGATTCCAAAATGGCTTCAAGTCCAAACATTCTATAATGGACTTTCTGGAATAATGAGAACCACAATTGATGCTGCTGCTGGAGGTGTCTTAATGGCAAAAGGAGAAGATCAAGCCTGGGAACTAATTGAAGAAATGGCCAATAACAATTCCTTGTGGCCAACAGAAAGAAGTCTGATTCAAAGAATTGCAGGAATTTATGAAGTTGGAGCCAATACAGCAGTCAACACCAAGCTAGATCAAATATGCAAATTCATGGAGACTCTTACCACTGGATCCACAAGTTCACCATATGGAGGAGTACCAGAACCACAACAACTTGAAGAGACGGTGAATTATGTCAAAAATTTCAACACAGAGGGGAACAATCCATATTCCAACACCTACAACCCAGGGTGGAGGAATCATCCTAATTTTTCATGGAGCAACAATTCAGGGCAAAAGAACTATCCACCACCCGGATTCCAGCAACAGACTAAAAGCCAAGAGCAGACAAATGAACCAGTAATGGCAGAGATGCTAGCTCAATTAAAAAGATATGAAGCCATGATTCAGAGCCAATCAGCTTCCATCAAAGCACTGGAGAATCAAATCGGACAACTGGCCAATGCTCAGAGCTACAGACCGCCAGGTAATCTTCCCAGCAACACAGAACCAAATCCAAGGAATCGAGGGAAGGAGCAATGTCAAGCCATTACCTTAAAGAGTGGTACTGAGATCAACAAAGATGTTGGAGTCAAAACAGCTGCTGAGGAAGTTCCAAAAGAGGCAGTTCCACAGATGGAAGAAAAGAAGCAAAAGAAAAAGAAGCAAAGGAAAAAGAACCAGAACAGATCACTCTACCTCCACATTTTCCTCAGCGTCTTCAGAAAAATAAAATGGACAAACAATTTGCTCGTTTCTTGGAGATTTTCAAAAAGCTGCACATTAACATACCATTTGCAGAAGCCTTGGAACAAATGCCCAGTTATGTAAAATTCATGAAAGACATTCTTTCACGAAAACGAAGATTGGGAGATTACGAGACAGTAGCTTTAACAGAAGAATGCAGCGCCATCATTCAGAGGAAACTTCCCCCGAAGTTGAAAGATCCTGGCAGTTTCACAGTTCCATGCACCATTGGAGAACATTATATCGGTAAGGCTTTATGTGATTTAGGTGCCAGTGTTAATTTAATGCCTTTTTCTATTTACAGGAAATTGGAGAAGCAATGCCTACCTCAGCATCTTTGCAACTTGCTGATCGAACACTCGCATTTCCGAGAGGAGTCGTGGAAAATGTACTGGTTAAAGTTGACAAACTCATCATTCCAGCAGATTTCATCATCCTTGACATGGAAGAAGACAAAGAAGTACCTATCATTCTTGGGAGACCATTTTTGGCTACAGGTTAAACCGTGATTGATGTGCAAAAAGGAGAACTAACCATGAAAGTGCAGGACCAAGAAGTGACCTTTAATGTTTTCAAAGCCATGAAATTCCCGAGCGATGAAAAGGAAGAAGAAGAATGCTTCAGAATTGATGTTGTTGATAAAATTGTTCAGAATGCTGAGTCAAATCCCACGGACACACTTGAAGCCTGCATCACCAACATGACTGACAGCGAGCTAGATGCTGAAATCTTGGAATGTATCAACTACCTTGACAAACCATTCCGATTCAAAGTAACACCACCAGTTGAAAGCTTGGAACTGCCAAAGAAAGATCGAATCAAACCTTCGATTGAAGAACCACCACAGCTGGAACTAAAGTTACTTCTGAGCCATCTCAGGTATGCATTTCTTGGAAACTCTTCTGAATTACCTGTTATTATTTCTTCTTCACTAACATTGGAACAGGAAGAAAAGCTACTAAGAGTGTTACGAGAGCACAAAAGAGCCATTGGCTGGACTATAGCAGACATTCGAGGCATTAGTCCATCATTTTGCATGCACAAGATCCTGATGAATGATGAATACAAACCCACAGTGGAGCATCAACGGAGACTCAATCCAATCATGAAAGAAGTCGTGAAGAAAGAAATCATCAAATGGTTGGATGCTGGCATCATTTACCCCATCTCAGATAGCACTTGGGTAAGTCCTATGCAGTGTGTACCAAAGAAAGGAGCAATTACTGTTGTCACCAATGAAAAGAACGAGCTGATTCCAACAAGAATAGTGACTGGATGGAGAGTATGTATGGATTACAGGAAACTGAACAAAGCCACAAGAAATGACCATTTTCCGCTGCCATTCATTGACCAGATGTTAGACAGACTGGCGGGACATGAGTTCTATTGCTTTCTTGACGGATATTCAGGGTACAATCAGATTTCCATCGCACCAGAAGACCAGGAGAAAACTACTTTTACATGTCCCTATGGTACTTTTGCTTTCCGCAGGATGCCATTTGGATTATGTAATGCCCCTGCCACTTTTCAGCGTTGCATGATGGCCATCTTCTCAGACATGCTGGAGCAGAGTATGGAGGTTTTTATGGATGATTTTTCTTGTGTTGGAGATTCTTTTGACCATTGTTTGAAAAATTTGGAACATGTATTACAGAGGTGCGAAGATACAAACCTGGTACTCAATTGGGAGAAATGCCATTTCATGGTACATGAAGGCATTGTTCTTGGACACCGGATTTCACAAAAGGGAATCGAGTAGACAAAGCAAAAATCGAGACAATTGAGAAACTACCTCCACCAACATCTGTAAAAGGGATTCAGAGTTTTCTTGGACATGCAGGTTTTTACAGGAGATTTATCAAAGACTTTTCCAAGATTGCCAAACCTCTTTGCAATCTTCTGGAAAAGGATGTGCCTTTCAACTTCACTAAAGAATGCCAGGAAGCTTTCGAAATCTTAAAACATAAGCTAATTTCTGCCCCCATCATTGTAGCACCAGATTGGACCCTTCCATTCGAGGTAATGTGTGATGCTAGTGATTTTGCTGTAGGTGCAGTTTTGGGACAACGCAAAGCAAAGATTTTCCACACCATTTACTACTCCAGCAACTCTGAATGAAGCTCAACTCAACTACACAACCACTGAAAAGGAGTTGCTAGCAGTTGTGTACGCTTTTGACAAATTCCGCTCCTATCTGCTGGGTCCCAAAGTGGTAGTCTACACAGATCATTCACAGCAATCAAATATCTGATCACAAAGAAAGATGCCAAACCCAGATTGATCCGTTGGATACTTCTTTTGCAAGAATTCGACGTGGAGATCCGAGACAGGAAAGGAACAGAAAACCAGGTGGCAGATCACTTATCGAGGCTCGAGAATGGAGAAACTGTTGGATAATAGACCCATAGCGTCACTATTTGTACAGATCATGGTGTTTTGTTGTACAAATTAACTATGGAAAAAGGAGATTGCACTCTATCATTGTGATTAGATCACCTTAGATGTATAAATGATGAGAGGTCCCTATGATTTGTTCCTGGATGGAGAATGATATGAGACAGTATCAGTCCACGTAGGATAAATCATTAAACATCCCTAGCCGGAGTATTATCGAGACAGGACATCGATAATGCGGAATAGGCTAGTATTGCACTTGTGCGCGTTGTGAGGGCACAACGACATAGTTCTCATATATTTAAGTATTGGATACTTATGCAAGTGCGATAGGAGGTTGTGTTTCACCGATGGTACGGGAAACAGCTTCGCTCTGGATAGACCCCTCGGAATCCCATTGGTATTATGACTATGTGTCTATGGGAGTCCGACATCAGGGTAGGTGTATTTGGTCTTAACCTGAGACTTGCATCGCTAATGCTTACGACAATCAATATACTTTAGTTGAGGTCGTCTAGGACTCTAACCGGTTCTGTGTACGCCAATACTGGGTATATTGAGAATCGTAGAATGTTGGGTGTGATGTCAAGACGAAAGTATCACTCCAGTCATAGTGGAGATGATGTCACGCAGGATACGGTATTAGTGCTCTTAAGTGATGCGCATCTAATCGTGATATTATGACTAGGTCATGAATATCCGATTATAGAGACTAGTTACCAGACATCCGACATGTGCTTCGGACGGGGCAGACACTTATCCAGCCCCAGCCCTAGCACGTGACTATCCGATACTGGACCGACATACGCAATACTTGGTATATTACGCTTGATATAGATCTTAATATTCTTAGATGAATATGACCGGAGATTTTGGTAGACATCGTGCTTTGCTAGGAGCCGACCTTGTCTCGTAAATCGGTAGAACGTAGTACTTGGTACGTGCGTGATTCAGATACTCCGACGATCGTATTTACTGCCAATATATCTGGGGATCTCATGGGTCGCTTCCCGATAATCCACCGATGACGCATAACTCGCATTCTTAAATAATCTGGGATTATATAGAAGAGAGAGAAAATTAATCTAGGATTAATTACGGAGATATTTTATCTAGGATAAAATATCGTCTAGAGAGAGATAACGGTTAATTTGGAATTAATCGGTAAATTAATATATTCGATATATTAAACGAAATTGGATTTCGACGTGGAATTAAAATTAGATTTTAATTCGGGCGAACGAATTAATTTGGAATTAATTCGTTAGCGACGTGAATAGTGAATTCGCTAGGCGTAATCATTTAATTACGACGCAACGGAAAGTTCGTTAATTTGGAATTAGCGAACCCGAGCCCGAGTGTGATGCGAGCGCATTCGTATTTCGAATTCGAGTGCGGCGTCGCAAGTCGCATCAAGCGTCAAATCATTCGTCACATCAAGCGTCAAATCAAATGTCACTTTGAGTGATGTGATTGATTGATGTGATTGATTGATTGATTGACAAAGACAACTTATGACACTTTGAGTGATGTAAGTTGTTGGAATAGTAATAGTTGTTGGAAAGTTAATTTCATTGACTTTTTGAAAGCCAAAATTATGTATATCCTTTAATATATTTTAGAAAATAGATAAGGTAATGATTTTACACTTTCAACACAACTAATACACAATTTCTTCTCTCTCATTTCTCTTCAACCTCTCACGCCCAAAACATCAAACTATGGACTGGTTTGGAACCAGTTTTGGCGTGAACATAGGGAGGCAAAGAGTGGATTTTCATGGTGAAAATCCAAGTGCTAGCACACTTACGAGACTTGCGAAGGTGGTAGGGAGGTTCACCCATGAGCCGGGATCCGTTCGACGAAGCTTGGAGCTCCGTTTCGCAGCTCAAAAACAGAAGACGGAAGGCAGTGAACTGCACAACCAGTGAGCAGTCCACGCCCAATGCAGTGAGGTTTTTGAAATTTTGTTGCTTGCCGCGTCTCTCAACCGATCGTTGTGAGTATTCCGCTACCTCCATTGATGTGTTCACACATGATTTTCATTGCTTGTTTGATCTTGGGACCTAGAATAAACCTAACAGAAACAGCTGGCAAAGAATTATCAATCAAAGAAACTTTTCCAGATGAACAGCTGTTCGCCATGAAACAACAGGAAGTCCCTTGGTATGCTGACTATGTCAACTACATTGTGTCAGGAAAATGGCCGTTGGAATGGACAACTCAGCAACGGAAAAAATTCTTCAAAGAAGTCAAGCATTATGTCTGGGATGAACCATACATGTTTAAACGCTGTGCTGATCAATTATTGAGACGGTGTGTTTCCACAGGAGGAGGTCAACAGTGTTTTGCAACACTGTCATTCATCACCATACGGCAGACACTTCAGTGGAAACAAAACTGCAGCCAAAGTCCTTCAATCTGGTTTGTTCTGGCCCACACTTTTTAAGATGCTTATCTTTTTGCTTTTCAATGTGACAGGTGCCAGAGAACGGGGAATATTTCGAGGAGAAACGAAGGACCGTTGCAAAACATTTTGGAAGTGGAAATATTCGATGTATGGGGTATTGATTTCATGGGACCCTTTGTTCCATCATTTGGAAACCTGTACATCCTGGTTACTGTAGACTACGTCTCCGAATGGGTTGAGGCAATTGCACTACCATCCAATGATTCCAAAGTGGTGATCAAATTCCTGAAAAAGAACATTTTCACTCGGTTTGGAACACCTCGAGCAATCATCAGCGATGGTGACTCTCATTTCTGCAACAAATACTTCGATGCACTCCTATCCAAATACGAAGTTACTCACAAAATTGCCACTGCTTACCATCCACAGTCAAATGGACAGGTTGAGGTTTCAAACAGGGAGATCAAGAGAATCCTAGAAAGGACCGTTGGATCAACAAGGAGGGACTGGTCTACAAAATTAGATGATGCATTATGGGCCTACCGAACAGCTTACAAGACACCCATTGGTATGTCTCCATATCGATTGGTGTTTGGAAAAGCATGCCATCAGCCAGTTGAGCTTGAACACAAGGCGTACTGGGCACTGAAGAAGTTGAATCTTGACTCACAAGCTGCAGGAGAGAAAAGACTTCACCAACTCAATGAATTGGAGGAATTTCGCCTACAAGCTTATGACAATGCCAAATTATACAAGGAAAAGACCAAAAAATGGCATGACCGAAAAATAGTGCACAGACAGTTGGAACCAAGGCAGCAAATGTTGTTGTACAACTCGAGATTGAAACTTTTCCCTGGAAAGTTGAAATCTAGGTGGTCCGGACCATTTGTGATCACTCAGGTTTTACCATATGGAGCTGTTGAGTTACTAGATCCCAATACCAACAACACATTCAAAGTTAACAGTCAGCGTGTCAAACACTACTGGGGAGAATCATTTGAGCGACAAAAAGAAAGTGTCACACTTTCAGATCTAGCATAAACATTCAAGAAGTCACGTCTAGCTGACGACTTTAAACTTAGCGCTCGCAGGGAGGCAACCCATGCAATTTTTGTATATATTGTGATTTGATGTGATTTAATTTTGTGTGTTTAGTTTTTGCAGATAAAGTCATTTCAAGATGGAAGAAGTTCTCGCAAATCTTCACAAGCAATTTCCTTCTCTCCCTAAAAAATCTCTGATGAAAGTCTACAAAGCTCGCTTGGAACGGATGAGGTTACTAACAATCTATGGTGTTCCCAATTACATTCGTTGGGTAATTGAAGCACGAGTCCGATTGGCAGGTGAGTCTTCTGACTCTTTTATTTCACACTTGCCTGGTTTTGGAAGAAGCACCTATGCAAAGAAACGAAGAGCTAAGCAAATGGGTGTTTGTTACAAATGTGCACGTTAGAATTGCAACACTCGTTGTCGTTCTTTAGGAATGGTGTCTGTTAATCGCGAAGACAAAATTAAATTCATTAGGGATGGCTTGAGTAAGGAGTCTTTAGATGATATATCTTCGACTCTTGAGACGCATCCTAGTGGATATGTTCACATAGACTTTCGCAGATTACATACACAATTTCAAAAAGAAAGACAACAGTTAAGTCTTGGGAATCTGACTAAAAAAGACCCTGTTTGCCAATTTATAAGAAAATTGGATGGGAAGCTTGTCCCTGACGCATAGACGTTAATCAAGTTGTAAATTTTTGTACATATTATATCTCTTTGTCTTTTCCTAATAATATTGATTTGTTTTGTTGTTTTCTTTTGTTTTCTCCGACATGATCCAGATCTTGTTGACTATCATAATCTATTTTACTATTTTGCTACTAATCGTCCTTTGGAAGATACTTGTGCTATTTTTACTCACCCTTTTCAGGTACTATAAATTCAGCCCGTCATTGCACTTTTGAAGGCATCATGATTTGAAAAAGAAATACATAAAAAATGGAAGCCACTTCAAGAAGACGAGTTGAAAACATCTGTGTGTTTTACGGTAGTACTGTTGGTACTAAACCACAATACATAGAAGCAGCACGGGAATTGGGTCGAGTCTTAGCCGCAAGGAATATGCACTTAATATATGGCGAGGAAATCTTGGACTTATGGGGATCGTTTCAAAGGCTGTACAGGAAGGAGGCAGTCATGTTTTGGGAATCATCCCAAAACCCTTGGCAGAGGCAAATCTTATTGGATCATCAAACGGAGAGGAACTGATCGTATCAGGTATGTCTGAACGTTTGGTAGAAATGATTAACCGTGCTGATGCTTTTATTGCTTTGCCAGGTGGTTTGGGTACATTGGAGGAAATTTTTATTGTTTTATCTTGGGCGAACCTGAACATACACCAGAAACCGCTTGGACTGCTTAACGTTGATGGATTTTATGATTTTCTTTGTGTGTTTCTTGATGATGCTCGGAGAAATGGGTTCGTGTCAAAACCTATGAAAGAACTCCTCTTCACTGCCAGACTTGCTCCGGATCTAATAGACCAACTCATAGCCTATGAACCACAAGTTGACCCTATCATTTCGAAGATAAATTGGTCCGAGGACGATCGTGGTAAGAGGCGTCGTGTTAATCTGGATCTTAACCTTTAATTTCCTGTAGATTTCAGCTAACCAGATACAACCTTCTAACTCTCCTTTTACTGTTTAAGACATTGGGGACAATGTCTCATTTATGTTTGGGGGAGGGAATTAGTTTATTAGTACCTTGTTTTTAGTGTGTGTGTTGTTTTTAGTTTTAGTTCAAAATTTTTCGAAAAATACAAAAAAAAAATTGAAAAATTTTCAAAAATTACAAAAATATTTTGCATTTTTGTGTTTTGTTTTGATTAAAAAGGTGAGAATTGGTAAGAGATAGCTGAGTAAGGAGTTCTCACTCCTGATACGTATCTCAAACCATTTATTTCAAAACAAGTTAATTTTTGTTTATTTCATTTTAAATTATTTAATTCGTAAAATCTCCTTAACACTGACTAAAATGAATCTTCATATGCTCAGTTGGCAGGTATTATCAACATGCATGGGAACATACAGTCATAAGCTAAAATTGAAAAGTTTGTAATATTCCGTTCTATAGTTTAATTGGAGGTAGCATCTCTAAATAGTGATGGAGTAAAAAAAAAAAAATGTCCGAGATCCGAGTTATTAATTCTGTACGGGTGTTTCAACACCTAGTGCCCTAAAACCAACTGGTTTGGGAGTCACTGGCCCAAAGCTCGTTACATGGATCGAAGATGCTGCAAATATATATATATATATCTGAAGTCTGAGTAATTAAGTTCGTAGGGGTGTCTTAACACCTGGTGCCCTAAAGCCAACTGGTTTGGGAGCCACCAACCCAAAGCTCGCTACATAGACGGAATGTATTGTATATAAATAAAAAAAAAAAAATCAAAGAAAAAATCAGAAAAATCAGAAAATTATTCCATTGCTACAAACAGGTGTGAAATCTGATAGAACTTTAGGACAAAAATATTACTCTCTTATCAACTGCACTTATAACTGTTGTGGGCAAAAATGAGTTGATTAATATTTTGTTGGCTGTGTATATGGAGAATGGTAAAAATAATCGGAGAATTTACTTATTCAGTAATTTAGAAAGAAACAAAACAACTAGTAACTTGGAGTAGAATTTTCACCTGATTAGTCACTAACTTTCTTTATTCTCTTTTCGCTTGTCTTTTTGCTTTTGTGTGCATTAGTTTGACTACAACTCGTCCACTAGGGACACCTAGGGGTTTAAAGGCTTGTTGCATATGCTAAATGCAACCGTGATCCCTACGAAAGTTGCTTAGTTAAATTTTATTTTCATGTTATTTTATTTTCTGTTTTGCTCGAGGACTAGCAAAATATTAGATTTGGGGATGTGATGAGTGGTATTTATATCACTATTTCTCACTCATTTAACCTAATGTTTTGTATTGTTTCTCGAGTTTTATGAACGTTTTGATGTGTTTTATTGTTATTTTGCAGATAAATAAAGTTTGGACAGCACTGGAGGCAATTTAGGGCAAAACCAGAAAAAAATGCGTCAACAGGGATATTTTTGTCTTTTGCGCGTCGCGACGCGGGATCACTGCGCGCCGCGACTCCCAGCATGCGCCGGTTTTGCTAAAGTGCGCCGGGTCAACGGGTCAGAATATGTGAAGTTTGACTTTGCTAACGTGCGCCTGCCACGTGTCACCATCACAGAAGACTTGCTAACGTGCGCCTGCCACGTGTCATCATCCTACGGTGCCGACAATCATCATCTATGCTATCTTGCGCCTTGCCACGTGTCGACATCTCAACGGACTTGCTAAAATGCGCCGCTGCCACGTGTCACGATCTGATGCTGCCGACAATCATACTCAGCATGACGTAAGCAATGACGTCATGAACAGTGCCACGTCATCGGATAAGGATCTGATCTCTTAGCCGCCTCGCCACGTGTCAAGCCATCATTGTACCACGTGTTACTGTAGCTAGAGTCGCGACGCGGAACCCTTTAGCGTCGCGACGCCGGACCCCCATCCGCGCCTATAAATAGAGCTCGAGATTTCAGTTTTTGTTATACCATTTCCTCCCACTTCTTTGATGTAGTTAGGGAGTTTTCTCTCTCTCTAAGTTTCTTTTAATAAAGTTTTGTAATTTTTAATTAATTTCTGTAATAATAATAATTTACTTTCTTTATTTTACGGTTTTTACTACTCATTATGAGGAGGTAACTTCCCTCTGTTAGGGTAAAAGGTAATTCTTTTACTATTGCTTCTTAGATTATTCTCCCATAATTATAATATATTCAAGTTTTAAATTGACTTAATCAGGATACCGCCAGATTGGTCGGTGGGTAATAAAATTCATATTCCGCCTTTATGGCTGGTTATTTTGGTTCCGCCTTTATGGCTGGTTATTTTGGTTCCGCCTATATGGCTGGTTGTTTTCATTCCGCCTTTATGGCTGGTTATTTTCACTTCGCCTATATGGCTGGTTTATATTAATGATTCCGCCTTTATGGCTGGTTGTTTTTAACTGATTAAATCAAAATACCGCCTATATGGCTGGTTGGTAATGTTTTGCAAAGCTTATATTATATTATGGGAGAAATCTAATTAGTATATAGTAGAAGTAATTCCTTTTACCTTAGCAATTTTATTAATTCATTTTCAGCATTTATTTTACTGCATTTACTTTATGCAATTCTATTTTAAGTCTTTTGAGTTTTTAGCCCTAGTTATGTGTCGTAGCTAAGTTAGTTATCTAGGGTTGTGATGAATTTCAATTTAACCGGTTTATAAGGGTTAGATTATAGTTTGGGTAATTTAAAGATTTATTTATTGAGTCTTAATCTTAATGCTCTTTAATTAACTGGCCATTAATTAAATTGATTAGGTAAACTTAAAATGAACTAGACATAGGGATTTTAAGTTTAAGACCTTAGACTCAATAGCCCACGATCTTCCTTGAGGATAGATAACCCTTTAATAGATTTCCTTACAGGATAGGAATATACCTGTCAGGCGGGGGTAGTCATAATTGGAACTTGAACTTAATGAATCTAGGTAATTTGGTTGACATAGACATATGGTTCAATTAGATTATACTAGGTATTTGTAATTGACCATCGGAAGAGGCTTTTACATAATTTAGTGTTCCAGGTTAATAAATTGATATATTACCCAACTATAGGATAACTACTTCATCTTTTAAATAATATTGAAATAAATCACAACCCTGGATAGTTTTTAATATTGAATTTCCTTAAAATCTACTTTTAAGCAATTTTATTTACTTGTTTTAAATTTAAAATCATCGCATTTTTCCAACCAAATCAAATCAATCTGTTAGATACCAGTAAACAGTTAACCTCATATAAATTGATAACAAAATGTTTTAAGTCCTCGTGGGATCGATACTTTTTATACTACTTGAACGATACGTACGCTTGCGTTATACGTGTGTGTTTACGCCGGTCACATTATCAGATCGACAGCATCATTCTCAGTTCAAAAAACCATTATGACCGACCACATGAAGACCGAGCATATGGCAAGGCGTGGACCAGAAGATAAGTCGTCATGTCCCTCCGGGGTAAGGAGACAGTCCTACCTTCATAAAGAATACTGATGAAACCAGTGTCCTAGAAGGATAAAAGGAATAGAGGTAGATTTGACTAGGAATCCTTGTGGGAAAAAGAGGTTGCTTCAATTAGGAATCCTCATACTAGAAGGAATCTGATTTCTCCACTATTATAAATAGAAGGGTATGATATGTGGAAGGGGCATCAGAATCAAAATCAATCTCATTGTGATTAAACTTGTAAAGCACAAGAGATACAAGCTTCAACAATAAAAGTATCATCCTTTTTGCTCCCGTGGACGTAGGTCGGACCGAGATCCGCCGAACCACGTTAAATCTCTTTGTTTGATTGTCGTATTATCTACCTTCTGCTAAATTTGCTTTTGGTTTCCCCCATAACCAAACAAATTCACTATTGAGGGAGGATTTCCTCGGGAGTGATATTCTCATATTGCCCTGAGACCAAAATCCACCGTCAACAGAACTCAACTAATATTATAACAAAATCTACTTCAAACAAAACTTAAACAATCGAAATAAACACACTAAGCCTTAACCCTTGCTTATAATGTTATGCCTATTACCCTATCTCATTCCCCTTTCAATAACACTCCACAATATTCCATTACCAAACTCCCTACCATTCGACCAACTCAAACATAGCGAAGATAAAACAATATTCTATACTATGGAATAAAAAACAATATGACATTAATACTTCAGTGATTTACAGTCCCCTGCTTTGCTGCCGCCATTGCTTTCCTAAGACTGAGGAAACCAAAAACCCCTTAAATGTGGGTCAAACTCGGTTATGGAGGGTAGAATTTAAGGCTTAGGTTTGTTTGTTTCTCTAGCATAAGTGGAGCTTAACACTTTTAAGGGAGCTTCACAAGTTAAATGGTGGTGAAGAGGGCAAGGGAATTTCGAATGGGGGCTGTTCTTGCTTCCTGCAAATTGGCGTGAAAGAAGAAGTAGACAATAGGCTATTTTCGTGGGTTTATGGATAGAAAAAAATAATGCCTCGAGTATTTTCATAAATCATAAAGAAGTGCCTATAAAATTCGTGAAGGACTGATTTTGTAATAATTTAATGACAAAAATCAGAAACTTGAAGAATTTTCTAGACCAGTCCCGTGGGTACTGTTCACCCGATTTTTGAACTGTATTTTTTTTTTTAATTACCTTTTTTTTTTGTCTGATTTTGGGAAAATATTTAACATAAAAGTTGTAGATATTGACCTAAGCTTTCCGACAATATAAAATTTATAAAAATCGGATTTCATATGAAAAGTTAAGGCTGAAATACGGAAGAACTGTCTGTTGACTCAGATAATTAGTAAATGTGTTGAGTTTAAAAATTTATCCAGGACCTCCAGACGAGATTTCTAAAATGCAAAATCTATTTAAATATTATTTTATGAGTTTTAAGATATTGTGCATGATTATTTATTATGTCGGGTATGATCGGTCCGACCAATGTGTTACAAATGCAAATCACCGAAATATTGATATCTTGATTTAAATTAACAGCTGATTCTAACTTTGCAACTGCATCTAAAAATATATACACATGTGTAGGATGCAGTTGAAGTAAAATTAATATCTCGGCCCAATGAAATAACAAAAATTAATAATAAACAAATAAGGGTTATTAACAGAGCAACTATTCTTATATGCTAGAAGTAAAATTAATAAAGTTCTAACATGTGTGAAATATAATAAGAAATAAAATATGAGCAACATACTAATATTAACACAAATGTTAATAATACTCCTGTAATAAAATCGTTAGCAAATATATAAAATGTATTTTCCTCACTAATTCTGATAACTTGTTCGAAAATAAACAAGGAATCTATTTTAAGACTGTTAGAACATATATATATAATACGAACAAGAAATATAGAATTAGAGATAATTAATTGGAAAATTTTCAATTTATAACAAAAATAAAGAAATCAAAAATTTAAGTCGAGGCTCGTGTGTCACACGATATTCTTAAAATAGATTCACCCCTCACTATTGGTGCTTGAGGAATTTTGGCGTCTATCTCCCAGGATACAACGACAAATAAGTAGCTATTGAACACCACAATCCCACTCCAACGAACCACAAACGTGTTTGAACTCTATCACACTAAAAATTGAAAGTTAAAGAAAATTTTCTTGAATTTATTTATTTATTTTATAACTTTTTTTCCCTCTCTCAACAACTAGAGATACTCTTTATTTATAGATGTAGAGAATTGGTTGATTATTGAAATCAATAAAATCCATTTAAAATTTTGAAGCAACGGACGAGTAAACTAGATTTATTAACCAAACGTATGCAATTTAACTATTGCTATTGCAATCATTTGAATATGCTAAAGTAATGGCCATTTACATTTACGTTAATTGTTTACATCATAAAGTAATGACAATTTACATTTACGTTAATTGTATACATCATAAAATTCAAAGAAAAATCCATTAATACGCCATTCAATTTCAATCATTAAAGTTTCCAACAATTATAACTTGTTATCAAATATCAACAATATACCATCAGACAATGATGCAACAAAGAACCAACAAGCACTACAAAAATTATGCCCTTTAGCGTCGAAACTACTTTCGACGCTAATAATCACTTTTAGCGTCGTAAATAATATTGGACGCCAAATATCAATATTTTAGCGACGAAAATCATATTCGACGCTAAATATTCAACTTTTATCGTCGAATAGACATTTCGACGCTAAATTTTTTTAACTAATCCAATAATCTTTGGCGTCGACATAAATTGCGACGCTAAATGTTATACTTTTAGCGTCAAAAATCATATTCGACGCCAAAAACTAGAAATTTAGCGTCGACGAAGTAGCGTCGCTAAAGGTTTATAAAGATTCCACCGATAATCCTTTAATCTTTAGCATCTAAATTTTAAGTCGACGCTAAAAATCAGAAATTTAGTGTCGAACTAGGAGATTCGACGCTAAAAATCAGACAATTAGCGTCGAATTTTATGTTTCGACGCTAAAGATAGATTAAAATGTAGAATGCCACCAAACCCTTCTCCCCCTCCTAATAATATGATTTACAACATTCAAGAACCTATAAACTAATAGGAAAAGCCCAACTCAAACTTTGACAAAGATCATATTCTTAAATTTATCATGAATGTAAGTCTAAGAACATGATAGAAAATAAATAACAAAGTTATGTTATCACATAAGATTCAGTTATAGGGATAAAAAGAGAAAAAGAAAACACTAATAATCGAGTTCATCCATAACTTGATCAATAGAGTTAGTTCCCTATGAAAATCATGGAGATCTTCATCTCCATGTGAGAAATCCTTACATTATTGAGAGTTTCTGGACAATCTATGCTTTTGAATATCCAACTTTTTTATTACAAGACATATAGGATATATATATATATATATATTTTTTTTAATGTTTTTGAAACTATTATATTTCATTATCTAATTTTTTAAATTATTATATTTTAGTAAACATTTACATTGATATTTCTTATTTTCCAAACAAATAATATAATAATTTTTTTTTCTAAGAATATCTTTAATTTAATAAAATCTCGATAATTTTTTTAGCAGGCCCCTCAAAAAAGCTTATGACCTCCCAGGCGCATGCAGTAATTCCAAATTCTAAAGTAATAGCAAGCATCAAGAAGCAATAGAAACTCGGAATAAAAAAATAATGTCCAAAAGGCAAAAAAAAAAAAAAAAAAAAAAAAAAAAAAAAAAAAATAATGAACAATGGCACAGTAACAAAATTACAATAAAAAATAGAGTAAAGAATCATGTCTGTAGAGAAGACGCGCATGAGAAAGTAACTGAAAAAACTAGTCAAGTAACCTAAAACATTTATTTAGTCGCCATATTGGAGATTAACATATGGTACTGAATTTTTGATCATTGCTCAAATTTGGGCTAAGCTATAATGGTTTGGAACATAATAACTTAGATTACACTGGTTGTAAGCGCCTTACAAACAAGAAAATATCTACAAAATAAAGACTTGTAACAATCGTTATCATGACGTAAGGTTTCTGATGCATTAACTATATCAAACAAAAATTAAAAGATCCCATGAATAGAGAACAGAACATCAACAAATTTAATGACAATAACAAAGACAAGAACTCACCATCAAATAGAGAGAGAGCTTTTCAAATTATATAACAAAGTAACCAATTTACTATAAAGCCATTATTGCAACTGATAGCGGAAAGGCAGAGAAGGAGGTCATGTGCTTCATAATCAAGTGTGACATAAACATAAAATATATTGCTACATATCAAAGCAAATGCCCCATTGAGGTAAAACTCACTACGCAAGTTTGCATATATCCTCGTAGTCAATGGCATTAAGCACTCCCCCATCATAAACACCCTTTTCTAGCTTCACCTTAGCACAAAATTTATCAGTACCCAAACCCGAGCCAACCAATAAACCGGGTCACAAGGGAATGAACCCTCCTTGTGTCATCCCCATAATAATAAGACATCGTTGAAACGAATCCAGTCCCGAGCTAATATAAACACCGGTCACAGGGGGATGAACCCTCCTTATGCCATCCTCATAATAATAAAGTTTTGGCGGAACGAATCCAGCATCAAGCCAATATAAATATGGGCCACAAGGGAATGAATTTTCTTTATACGTATCATCGGCGGAACGAATCCAGCCCCAAATCCTTTCAAACCTAAAGATCACGAGGGAAGATATTTCAACCGAAAATCAGGGATAGTACCTGCACCAAAAGGGTTTCAGTTGAGTGGCCCGACAGTGAAGCTGCAATGGGATCGATTTCTCTGGAAATTGGCTCTCGAAAATAATGAAATTTGATTTAGGGGTGTCCGTATACCGTATCCTTTGATTATTTTAAATTTTAAAAGTTTATAATATTCTATTAGGATTAGCTTTTAAAAATTCTTTTAAAATTTATTTAAAAAATTTATAGTATTCTATTAGGATTTTATATATTTTAAAAGTTTAAAGTATTTTATTAGTCTTTTAAAAAGCCTTTTAAAATTTTATTTTAAGAAATTATAGTAGTCTATTAGGGTTTGAAAAAGTCTTTTCAAATTTTATTTTAAAAAATTATAGTGGTCTATTTTCAAATTTTATTAGATTAGATTAGGATTTTAAAAATTAGGATATTCCAAATTTTATTAATTTTTTTTTAGGATTTCATTAAATTTGGATTATGATTCGGAAGATTTTGAGATTCATAATATAAATACTAAATCATTTTGAAATTCTCATAAAAAACACTCTAGTACAGCTTTCTCTCTCTAACCTATATAATTCTTTTAGGTTTCATAAAAGAATTATTTCTGAAAGCTGGTGTACTTTCAGTCTTGCCAATTTAGAAAATTTATCAAATATTTTCAATCCTTTCATAGTATATGGATATTTGAGTAGATTTTTTTGGTGCTTTGTTTAAGAATTATGTATGAGATTATTTACATAGAGTGATTTTGTTTTAATGTTAATGTGAAGATAAATGCCACTCAATACGTAATCATAGATCTCCATTTCACATGGATAAGAGTCGGACATGTCCAACAACCATTCACGTGAGTGAGACTCTCTATAGGGATAAAATCGTGCAGGGCTTTTCAGGAGAGCAGTCCCCAGAAACCTTCGTCGAGTACCCAAACTAGACAAATTACCTTGTAGAAAGGGGTGGTAGAAAACACCTTCATAAAGGCCGGCCTTTTTATGAAGGTGTGCTTTTCTGCCATCCCTTTCCTAGGAAGCCATTTGTCCTCTTTGAGATCTTGACAGAGGCGCTCGAGGCTGCTCTCCTAAATGGTTCCGTACGAACCCCGCATGGAGCTTTTCTGTATCACCCGGTGATCTCGACTATTGTTACATTGTGAGACACGTGATACATAATATAAATTATGTTCGAACACGTATACTCTCATGAAATGAACTTTTTGGACATTCGGTAAAATTCTCACAGTTCCGATATGAAATTCATTAATTCTATTATTCTAAGGTTAAATCCGGATAGCCCATGGAATTTGGGCTGTAACTTTTTCATACGAATTCTGATTTTTATGAATTTTATATCATCGGAAAGCTAAGACCGAGACCTAAAACTTCCACATTGAATATATTTCTAAATTCTGAGAATAACTAGGTATAATTTGGTCATTTTCTCAAACCATCTACACAGTGGCGAAAATAAGACATAAAGAAAAAATTACTCTTTCAAACCCAAGCCCAACACTTTTCTTATTATGGCCCAATAACCCTAAATATCCCTCAAATCCCTTAGACTCCTCTAGAAAGAGCTAGACAAATCAAGTAGAGAATTATTTTTTAAGTTTATAGTTCCTTCTCTGCGATCTTATCCTAGTGAGGGGACGAGTCATCCACCTACGTGGATGCTTGCGCATGCAATCTTTCTTTCTATCTCGAATTCTTGATCACTGGTGCCAGTGGAGCAAAGGAAAATGAGTCAATATCCCATAATATATAAAGGCTACTATTCTTGTATCTCCAAAAAGAGAAGAAGAAGAAGAGAAACGTGAGAGATGAGAGGAAGAAGGAAAAAGAAAGGAAGAAGAGAGATAGCCATTTTCTTGACAAAGTTGAAGAAGAGTCAATGCAAACGAATCTACTACAAGCCAATGAGATAAATAACAAGCTTATAAGGTTTGGAGGATTAAAAAAAATCAAATAAGTTGAGGTAAAGAAACTTGGCCCAAAACTTGAGTTATGGATTTTTTAAGAAACAATGCTATATTAGTGTTTTTAGCATGATAGCAATTGCATTGAGGTGGATAGAAAACTAAGAAATTGATTTTATTAAAGGATGTTCACGAATTAAGAAATTCTAGATGATGAGTTTAAGTTATGATTTATGAGATTAAAGGGTTGATGTGGTAATGGTATTTTGGAATATGAAGTATGAATATTGAAGTTTAAAGAGTTGTTTGTATAAAGGTTGCAGTGAGGAAATGTAGGAAGTATTTTTGGGTAAATTAGACATGGAAGAGTTGGTGTTGGAGCCTGAAAATAGGCGAGCGTCACGACGCCAGTTGTCCAACGTCTCGATGGGTACCTGAATGATGGCCTTTGTTTCAGTTTTATCGTATGAGCGTTACGACTCCCAATGCCCAGCGTCGCAATGCGAAACAGAGGAAGCTCTCTACCTCAGCCTACTCGAGTGAGCGTTATGACGTGCAAAGCTTAGCATCGTGATACGATACAGGGGAAGCCTTCTGCCTTAACCTTACCTGTGTGAGCGTTGTGACGCGCAACGATTGGCATCGCGATGCATGGCCATTTCTCAGGATTAATTCTTAGCCAATTCAGTTTCAACTTAGGATATTAGAGACCACCCGAAAGGATTCGTAGCATCTTATATACATGTAATTTATCATGTCACAAACATAGAACATCATATAGTGATGATAGTTTCGAAGTATATTCAACGATTTGTATTCTAATTAAGTTACCTATTAAAGGTCATCGTAGGAACCACAAATTCCTTTCGTCGAAGTGAAGTAATGCTAGCGGGAATCCAAATTTGTGAATGGACACTCTTTCCTTAAGTTGATTTTTCATTATATTATTTTAAATATAAGACTTACTTTTCCGTATTTAGGGCGTTAGCCAAGTTTACTTTCAAATATATTTTGATTAAGAATGTTTTGAGAAATGATTTAGAAAAAGTGATGATCACAAAAGCATGATTTTATGATTTCGAGGCATGAGGGAAAAACCCACCTCAGTATATAACTTGACTCAGATATGGAATTGACGGATTCAAATATCGTGTGCACACGCAGTTCAGGACTAGAGATGACAGATGTCCTTAGATCCTAGATTCAGAGTCTGGAGGGTAGCATAGATCCGCACCCCCAATTCCAGATTTGTGGCTTGGGGGACGGCGATACGTAACGTCCCAAGACCACTAGATTTCAGGGCTAGGGAGATGACGATACATAACGCCCTTAGACCCTAGTTTTAGGGACACGATAGTGGCATGCATTGGGGGACGACTATACGTAACGCCCCAATAACATAGATTTACACACTTGGCTCTAGTTAGGCGTATGGGGGGACAGTGATACGTAACGCCCCCATGCATCAGGTTTTTAAGCAGACACTCAAATACAAACTTTCAGAAAATAGGTTTTCAAAGATAAATTTTCATAAATAAGATTTTCAGAAAGATTAGTCTAATGAAAGTTTACCAGAGAAACAGTTTTATGAAAAAGAGATGTTTTCAGAAAGAAAGAATTTTCCAGAAAAAGTTTCAGAAAAAGAAATTTGAGAAAAGCTTTCGGAAATATTCATTTTTCCAGAAATATTTTCGATTATAGACTATGAACATTTTTATAAGTATTTCAGTTTCCGTTTAAAACTGTCCACTCACTAGGTCATTCAAACGATTTAACCCCCCACTCCCAATTTCTTTGTTTTGCAGGTTACCCGGAGGAGAGCTCGGGAGGATGGATAATGATGGCAGTCACTAGGGCTTTCGGTCCACCAAGTCAAGTCAGAGATAGAGTTCAGTCAGGTTAAGTAAAGTCCAGTTCAAGATATATGTATAGTAAAGTTGTGTATAAGTATTCGTTTATAGAGTTATTAAGATAAGTGACGTTGAGTATTCAGTTGTGTGTACTGTTTTACATTCTATGTCATGGATTTGGGTCCCATATATGAGATTATGTATGAGAAGAGAGTATCAGTGTTGTTCATAGTTAGAAAGTCAGAGGCTTAGGAATATAGTATGGCCTACTCCCTATCGGTAGCATCTCCCAGATTGGGGATGTTATAAAGATAGTATCAGAGCATGGTCTAGGGAGTTAGTGATTGCAGTGGGCAGAGTGCTAGGGTCTTGTATACGTAGTATGCCCAAGGTACTAGTATGCGAGGTACTACCTCTCCAGTATCCGATCCTCGAGTACGTCCTCAAGCTCTATAGATAGGTTAGTCAGAAATTCCCAAGCTTTTCAAATATTCTCTCTCATAATAGTAATCATACTTTTTTTTCTCAAGACTAGAAACCTTATATTGTTATCTTGGTGGATTATCAAAAGCTCGAGATAAGCTACAAGAATAGATAGTAAAGTTATAAGGATATTCACCCAGGAAAGGAGAAAGAGAAAGAGAAAGCTGAAAAGAAAAGTAAGAAACGATATGTAGAGGTTTAATGTAACAGAGACAATAAATGGTGGAAATACAGAATCATATAGATAAATAAGGAACATAGAATAACCCTGATGCAAGAGTAAAATGTTGAGTAGATTCGATAGCCATGAATACCTCATGTAGATAGCAAGTTCCCTGAGTAACGAAGGATAGACAGAAAAACAATGGAAGCCAGAAATTAGAATTAGATGTGAGAGTCCTGATAGACTAGAGACGTCAAGAAGGAAGAAGAGATTATAGATCCCAAAGAAACCCGACATAGATACGATCCTAAGTTATCCAGAATTCATCCCTTAGTAATATTGGTTGAAGGAATGGTCCTAAAAGAGTCTATCTCATACCTATCTTACATGAGTAATAGAATCTACCAGGATATAGAGTATGGGAAAAAGAAACGTCGACATCCGTAGAGATGTAAAATACTTGTCCCAGCCTATGCCAACATAGAAAGAGATAACTGTACGAAATTCTAGTTCGTATAACATCAATATTCTAAGACAGAAATAATGAATTTGGAATGATGGTTTACCCAGAAGAGATCAAGGAAATTCTAAAGTCAGACAAATAAGAACCCGACCTAAGCTAAGATGAGCAAGTTCATAGTACTAGTGAGAATCCATAGATCAGACCAATACCAGTAGGAACCCATGTAAGTTTTAAAAGAGCAGACCTATGAGAATTGAATACACTAAGAAGAAATCAAAAGTACTAGTATAGACAATAGGACAAAGTACCATAACCTTGATTTATAGAAAGAGTAGAGATCCAGAAACTAGCTCATAAGAAGAACGACCACTAGTATCAGTAATGTAACCTAAAGTCAATAGATGGAATATAGAGACAATTCAGGAGGACACGATTGGTGACAAGGAAATTCAGTGCGTATAGTGAAAAAAGATAATGTAGCTTAAGAATGGTAATGAATGGAAATCTCAGAATGGTTGCTGAAGTTGTGGAACTTTAAGACCTGAAGTAGCCATTGTAATCCCAACTGAACAGATGATAAATTTTCCTCATAGTAGCTTTACTCTCATGAGTATATAGGCACATAACCAGACCCTCACTAAGCCTAGATCATCAACATCAGCCTAGGACCCGATAAGGTTTTGGATAAATAAAGAAAAATGTCAGATAAGGTAGACAGATCATGAGATGGTAGACTAGCCAAACCAAGAAGTTCAGCAGGACCTAGATAAGGATCAGACGATAGTAACATTCTGTATGCGAAAGAGTAGTTTGAATTCACAGTAAGTCTAACCGAATCTAGAAGTTATAACCTACCCATAGAAATCAATGAAGTAAAGGCTCGGAAGAGTAAGCAACACAGATAGCGACCCCAGGTGTAGGACATATGACTTATCAAGACCTTCCCATAGGAATAGAGAGGAAGACTTAGAAGAGAGCAACACTTATACCAAAGGCTCAATAGTGATATCATGACTTGTCGTCAAACATGAAGTTCCAAGAGAAGTAAAAGACATAAGAGGTTAAGAAAATGAGGTTAGTAAGAAGAATAACAGAGGTAGTACGATAGAAATTTGAAAGAGCATGAACCTTAAGGAGTTCACAATAAGATGTAGTATGATCGATAGTCGGAAAACAGATCAGGAGTAAAGTTGAAACAAGAAAATTCAGATCGTACCTAGCAGAAGTACCTTAGTGTGAGAACCAACACCATATATGTATATACGGGAGTCCTAGACTTATAGATGACCAGCACGTACAAATACAGCACATGTAACTAGTGAGATCAGTACAACCGAAAAGGCTTCAGGACCAAACCCCACCCTCCCAACCCCGATGATCGCCTCAAATACTCCCAAAACAAGTGGATGCGTAGTAGAAGAAAAAATGAAATATAAATCCTTCAGACTTAATACAAGGGCAAAATAAAAGCATGAAGATAGCTCAAATTAAAAGATTTAGGAAAGAAGATGTCTAGACGAAGCAATGCAGAGATATAGTAGTAGTCAAGCAACGACGAGAATAAAAAAGAACTAGCGATAGACATAACTAGAGATTTTTAAAAGTAGATACCCTTTGAATAAGGAGACAAAGACATAGACCGTAGAAGTTCCAGACATAAATTAAAAAAAGAAAGAAGACAAAGGACAACAAGAAAAATATTTGGAGGTAGAACTATCGAGATAAGAAAATAATAGAAAAAATACCAGATAAATAATGACAGGGGTGCATAAATGCTCATGTAGGATGGGTATGAGATACACTCTATCAGGATAACTTCCTTAACTGGTATCTCGAAAGAGTGAAGATCTGGGTAGGTCGAAGCCTTATCTATTAGATCAATTGGCTAGGGGGACTAACTGTTGTTTCAGTCGCCACTCATCTTATTTTCCTACAAGTATGAGTTCGTAAAATCTAAACTCTAAAGTCTCTCAATCTCTATGGCATTCCACATCCATTAAAAGGTTGCACAATCATCTTTGACTTTCTTACTTCTTCTATCTTATAGCGGTATTTGGTTATTCAGGGAACTTGCTACCTAAATGAGATGGTTTTAGAGATATTGGATCGACTCAGAGGAATTCTTCTGAGGAAGAAGGGTATCTCACTTGAGGGAAAGAACCATTACTTAGATATATTCGACTTTTTATGCTGGTCTAGTCTTGCTACACTCATCTTTTCTACTAGTTCTGGTATCATCCTTTATTACTTAACTCCATGTCTCTGATTCTTATGGCTATAGATTTCGACATTTCTTATCTGTTTCTATTTCTCTATCTCTATTTAATTCCAATTACTTAGATATCTACCTTATGTATCTTACTCCGCTTCCTAACTTTTCCTTCTCTTCCTATTTTCCTGAATGGGTACTCATGGGACTTTACTATCTATAGGAAGTACTTGAAGATTATTGGTTCGGCTTGAAGGAGTGTTCTGAGGAGGGAATGGATCTTACTTCTGAGCACTCTATTACTAGTTCAAGCTTTTCTATTCTCTTGCATAGAAAAGCTTACTAATTTCTCTGCCTTATTCCATCTCCTTACTTTTCTTTATCTCTGGCTACCTATACTCGTATGCACCATTCTCTTATAATTTTCCTTTCTCACTTCCATGTTAACTTTTCTTAAAATTCTACTATCTGTTTCCATAGCTTGTTTATTCTTCTGGTACTAGATCGATATAACTTCAAGAAGATTTCTTATCTAGTATCTAGAGTGAAATTATTCTTACGAGGAATACTACTTAAACGATCTAAGAAGGCTTACTAACCTGTCTATGGAACTTTGAGGACGTACTCGAGGATCGAATATTGGAGAGGTAGTGCCTCCAATACGGGTATCCCGGACATACTGCTATACAAGACCCCAACACTCTGCTCAGTGCAGTCACTGACTTCCTAGACCATGCTCTGATACCATCTTTGTAACATCCCCGATCTGGGAGATGTTACCGGCAGGGGATAGTAGTACTAACCCTATCAGCCTCTAACTAACTACCTATAACTGATACTAATATACTTATCTTGATTTGACTATACTTTGTATGAGACCGTAGCCCAACCCGAAAATACTGAAAACAAACTCAATATTAATTATTATACTTGGTAATAATTGATTTTACAATGACTTCACACATCAGGATTGATACAAGACTCATATTCGACTATGAGTCGTACTTGACTAAGACTGGACCTTTACTCAAAATCTGACTCGAACTGGTAGACTCCATACCTAGTGACTGCATCAGTATCCGTCCTCCCGAGCTCGTCCTTCAAGAAACCTGCAAAATACGAAAACTGGAGTAGGGGTTAGATCGCTATACGATCTAAGTGAGTGGACTTAAAAATGAAAACTATTATAAAGATATTTGGTTCTAAGCCGAAAACTCATTAGAAAGTTTTATAAGAAACTGGTTTCTGCTCTAAAATTCTGAATCTCTTATAAAACTGTTGTTTCTGAAAACTTTCTTTTCTAAAAGCTCTTTCTGAAAATTGTATCTGAAAACTAAAAAATGTGTCTGAGAATCTGAAAATTGTATCTGAAATCTATGTCTTTGTCTGAAAAACTTGACGTATGAGGGCGTTACGTATCACGGTCCCCCCATACGCCTAACTGTAGCCAGTAGTGCAAATCCATGACTTTGGGGCGTTACGTAACACCGTCCCCAAAAACATGCCACTACCGTCTCTGAAACTGGTGGTCTTGGGGTGTTACGTATCGCCGTCCCCCAAGCCACAAACTAGAAATGGGGGTGCGGATCTATGCTACCACCCAGGCTATGAACTAGAGTCCATGTACACGAACCTATGCCGCCATCATGGCTCTGAAACCAGGATCTAGGGGCATTACGTATTGTCGTCCCCCTAGTCCTCTACATGTGCACATGCCCTATGTCCGTCAATTCCAAGTTGTCTCAAGTTATATATTGGGGTGAGTTTTTCCCTCATGCCCCGAAAAAAATCATAAAGTCATGTTTTAAAAAATTTTCTGTCTGAAACATAACTTAAATCATAAATCTCCATAATAAAACTGTGATAAAAATAAACTAACGCCCTATAGCGTAAAAGTAAGTCTGTTTGCAAATAACACAATAAGAATCAATTAAAAAGAAGTAGTGTCCACTCACAGTGTTTGAGTCTGGATGGCACTGGATCCTTGGTCGAAGGAGAATGTGGTTCCTGGATAACCTATGATAGGAACTTAATTAGAATCAACATAGTAAAATAACCTCGATACCTTTAATACTTAAAGATTCATCCGTGTATTATATACACAAGGCTTATAATGATCATAATTTGATATAAGATATGTGTTCAAACTGATACGAGACCCTAAGAGTGGTCTCTAACGCGATAGGGTGGAACTAGGGGTTTAAAACTGATTTTGTGAGGTTCTGGTCTCGCGTCGCGACACAGGAAGGACTACACGTCGCGACGCGCTGAGTCCAAAATTCGCTAATCTTTTTCCTCTTGCATCGCGACGCGCAATTCCTCTTGCGTCGCGACACAACCTACGTTTCCAGGTTTCTGATTTCTTCTTCCAAGCTCATCCAAAACTTAATTCATCCAAATTCACCCCATATGAATACTTCCATACTACAAACCAAAACACAATACATCATCCTACACATCATTTAACATACATTAAACCCCCAATTTATCAATCAAAATAATTTCCAATCACTTTATCAAGTTTTACCCAAAACCCACAAGTTGGGAATTATCAATGTTTCCATGATTTTTAATGTCAAAAATTCATACTACTATCATCACTACCAAGCTAATCGATCTACTTAAATCATCAAAACTTAAAAGCTCCAAAAATAAGAAAATGGGTCAAGTTACTTTACCTCATTTCTCTTGGTTTTTCTTCATTCTTCAAGACTACATTACTAGTTCTTCTTCCTTGGTTTATCTTTTCTCTTTCTTCTTCTTCTTTTCTCTTTTCCTTCTTCTACTCCTTCTTCTTCTCTTCTTCTTTTCTTCTTTCCCTCTCTTCTTCTTCACATTCTTTTCTTTCTTTTTCCTTCCAAAATTTTGGGTTTTGTGAATAGTATGCCCTTTATATAGGGGGACTTGAATGATATAATGCACAATGTAGAAGAGTGTAGAAAAGTGGAGAAGTTTTGAGATTTTATCACTTGGGTCCGAAATCACTATTCACCTGAATTTTTGACTTGTATTTTTGGCCTATTTCGGCTCTGAATTTGGGAAAATGTTCAACGCGGAAGTTGTAGGTCTCGATCTCAGCTTTCCGATGATATAAAATTCATGAAAATAAGAAATCGTTTGAAAAATTTATGCCCCAAATACCATGCCGGTCCAAAGGAAACACGGTACAGTCTCACTCCGGGACTTCAAGAAATTTACCGGTTGTCCCCAAAGTCGTTCCACGAGTATATTTGAGTTCCAACATGATTTATTTTACATGCCTTCGTCCTGTACGTAACAGTATCGATGTAGGTAGTAGTAAAAACTACCGGTCGTTACACATCCAAAATAATTTTTCATGCCTTAAATATTTGATATTTAATTAAATTTATTTTACACATGCTTGAGAATTAATTGATTGGATCAATTAGTTTGGCTATTTGACAGTTTTGTAAAATCCCTATGATAAGGCTTTGTTTTCTCTAGGTGTATTGTACACTAATGGGTCCGTCTCGTCAATACGAATGTAAATATTTTTCCTGATACTGTGGTTGTATCTGCCAAAGCAGTGCGGCTATGGTTAATGAAAATTTATTTATACCGGTAAAACTTATTTGATAAGAAACAAGTTTGAGCGAACGTGCATACCAATGGATGCCAAAGCAGTGAGATGATGCATTAGTACCTTGGATATGTATATTGACGAGTATTGCCTTGAATATGCCCCATCCACTAGATGCCAAAGCAGTGAGGAACGGAAACTATTCATGACCTATTTAAAAGAGTCACATTGGTTGTGATTGGTAATTGTTACCTACTTTCAAATATATTTGAGCACAATGTGCCAAAACTGTGTGTTCAAATATATTTGTGAGGTCTACTTCCTGCTATATAATTTAATTTAATTATTGAATTCTTGTATTTGTTTTGGGGATTATCAATTTATGTAAAGTGTGGGAGGGCATCCTTATATTAAAAATCCATGATATGTTGGATGTTTTGTGATATTAATGAAATTACTTTTTATCTGTTAACTCCTGTTTCTTTTGTTAAGTTTGTGATGGCAGCTACTTCTTCCTCTAATCCATTTGCTTTCGCTCATGTCCTGGATGCGAACAAATTGATTGGTCCTGAGAATTTTAGTGAATGAGAATTAGATCTTAAGATAGTATTGAGATCGAAGAAGTTGGGTTATGTGTTGGATAGTCCAATACCATTAGATATTGCTCTGGAGTCGACACCTGAAGAGAGGGAGGCATTTCAGAAATGAAGAGATGATGATCTGAGAGTCAGGTCATTTATTCTCTGTACTATGTCTTCTGATCTAAAGAGGTAATATGTTGATATACTTGACTCCTACAATATAATAACTCAGCTTTGGGAGCTATTTCTAAACTAGGAGCAGACCATGGTGTACAAAATATTTGTGGAATTGTTCCACGTTCGTTTCGCTGATGGCAAGCCAGTGAGTTCACATGTCTTGTATATGATGGATCTCATTGAGCAGCTTGAAAAGTTTGACTTTCAGCTAAATGAGACATTGGGCAGGAATTTGATTCTTGGCTCACTCCCACCGGCGTATTCCCAGTTCATTATGGACTTCAACATGCATGGTATTCGTTGTTCCTACAGTCAGTTGCATAGGATACTTCAGAATACTGAGGAGGACATCAAAAATGGTGTGCCGACACTCATCTCAAAGTCCTCTTTGCCTAGTTCTTCTTCTCAATCTACGAGACCGGGCAAAAAGAAGAAGAAAAAGGCAAAGAAGACTGGCTCCGGTGTTCCTCCTAAAGGAAAGGTTGAAAAGTGAAGCAAGTCGAAGAAAAAGAAAGCAGCATAGGATAAGTGCCACCACTGTGGCAATATTGGATATTGGAGACGCAATAGTCCATACTACATAGCTTCTTTCAGACAGGAGAGAGTCGCCGCATCACGTATGTTTATTTTCCCTTTCATTGATATCTCTTTGGCTTGTGAAGCCATTAGTTCTAGATGGGTTTTAGATTCTGCTAGTCCAACTCACATCTGCAATTTATTGCAGGGGCTGAGGGTCAGTAGGATGATTAATCCAGGTGAGAAGCAGCTGTATTTTGGGAATGGAGATTCTTTATCTGCAGCAGCCGTTGGCGAATATGAGATTCACCTATCCAGAGGCAGCATCATTTTGACAGATTGTGTGTTTTTGCCTAGTTGTGTAGCTAATATTATATCCCTATTTTTATTAGATACAAAAGGATATCATGTATATATTAAGAATCGTTCTATGTATATATATATGATATGAATGATGTTTTGTTATACAAATGTTCAAATTCGCAAGGTCATTATATTTCGCATGACATTAGAGATGTTTATGAAATTGGGGATAATAAACGTAAGAGATATGAAATAACTGATACTGAATTATGGCATATGCGGTTAGGTTATATAGGTGTACGACGCCTAACCCAGTTGGTTAAGAATGGTCTGATTGAGAATCTAACCATACAATCTTTTCCGACTTGTGAATCTTGTATTCAGGGTAAAATGACCAAAGCCCCATTTACTGGTGTTGGACATCGGGCCACTAACTTATTGGAGCTCGTACATAGTGATGTATGTGGTCTTATGAGTCACGTTGCTCAGAGTGGTTTTTCTTACTTCGTGACATTTATCGATGATTTGTCATAGTATGGTTATGTTTATTTGATGAAACATAAATCGGAAACCTTTGAAAAGTGCAAAGAATTTTGAAACAAAGTAGAAAAACAAACTGGTAAATTCATCAAATGCCTTCGATCAGATCGAGGTGGTGAATATATGAGTAGTGAATTTACCGAGTATCTTAAAGAGAATGAGATTCTCACTCAATATACTCATCCGGGTACTCCACAACACAATAGAGTATCTGAAAGGAGAAATCAAACTTTATTGGATATGGTCATATCAATGTTGAGGTTTATAGATCTGCCTTACTTTTTATGGGGGTATGCTCTTCTTACTGCTGAACATCTGTTGAATAGGGTTCCTTCTAAAGATGCTCTTACTACTCCATATGAGACATGGTTGGTAGGAAACCGAACATTAATTAAAATTACCATTCTAGAGTGATATTACTACTATAATGTTGCCTAGAATTATTCTTGGAACTTTGTATTGTGGTGAATAAATTTGGTGTAAATTAATTGGATTAATTTTGTGATTCAATTGAATTTTGACATGAAAATGGACAAAAAAACAAAGTCTGGATCAGATCTGATTTTGGATGTTAAAATAAAATATTTTTCATGTAAAAATATGTTGCATGGATGATTTTGGATGTGTATTGGCTGGTGGATAAATTCCGGCAATTGTTCCAGGGCGAAAACACAAGAAAACGGTGAAATTCGCGTCGAAACTGGCTCAACGCGTGCCAGCTGTGAACCTAGGGAACTGGGCACTATTTGGGCAACCCAAGGGTTGACCGAACACTACCCGAGTGACCGGGATGCCCCGGCTCGGCTGATGGTCAATCGGTTTGACCGTTTGCCCGTTACGCGTATTATTCGTCGAAAAAATATTTTCGTAAAATAATTCATCGTATAACGAAATATATTATGTTATTAATTGTTAATAAATAATATATTTAAACTTATTTGGGTAAATTAAAAATATTTGATATTTATTAATTCGCTCGGAAAAAATTAAAATGTTTAAAAAACCTTTTTCGCCTTCCACCGCGCCCTTCCGCTGCGCTTTCCCCTACACTACCAATAATAACCAAATAATTATTAAAAGAAATAGAAAAACCATCACCAAAAAGTTTAGAAATAGAAATCAAATTCATGCAAAAATCAGGAATAAATAACACATTGTTCAATTATAAATACCAATTATTTGAAAACCTTAAACTCGAAACTCCCACTGCTCTGGCTGAAACAACATCTGAGCTTTTAAACTACAAGAAAATCTTTGTAAGTGTTTCCATGATCACGGTCACCTATCTACGCTCGTCAATATGAGCTCCATGAGTTTCGACCATGTTGTGATAAGTCATCAACATCAAGACTTTCTCTCAGAATGATGTCTCTTTCTCTATCATTGCGGTCATTGAGACCATAGCCTCATGAAATTGCCGCTCCAAAGGCTGCCCGGACATGTCCTGTAATGACTCCATCATCAAAGATGTTGTAGCCCTTGGCTAATGCTTTGCAGTAAGAACCTCAGACATCCCTGCTAGCAAGTAATAGCGAGATTTCTCATTGGTTGTGACCCATTTCTGGTAGGTATCGCGCACAACTTGGCTAGAATTTCTGGCTAGCTCGGGAGGATATTTCTCCGTCAGGACAAACTTAAGGTATTCACAGACCAAAATGGCTTTTATCTTAATTTTTCACTTAACATAATTTTCTCCTGTTAATTTGTCATTGGAGAGAATAGCAATAATCGGAAAAACCATGGTTGAAATAAAATAAAATAAAATAAACATGCATTTAATATCCATTCATCGCATATTAAAATCATCAAACATTTAGGCATAAAACTAAAAATGATGCGTGCCATGTATAATGAATTAGAAACAAAAAAGAATTACTATGCCACATAAATCTATCATCCCACAAATAAGTGGCGCTGAAGGATAGGTCAAGTATTTTCATGATAGATCGGGACAATCTTAATTGATTAATATGTGCGGGAATAACTCTTATTCCTATATTAACCAACCACCGTTTGATTTGATCAAGGAATTTCAATTAACATTGAATCATTCCTTCTGAGTGTAACTCGTTATTTCGGAACCCTTGGACTTAACTAGTGAACTGTCACGGTAGGGTAGATCGGTTCACCAGATACATCTAGAGTTCCTATCCTCTCGGAATCCAAACTTTATATTGACCCAAAATGGACACCATCCATAGGGGGACGAAAATAAAGCCATCTCGAGGCGCCTTTTGAATCTCACGTTTTCGGACTAACAGCGGATATCGCGAGATATATTATCGCATATCCCTCTCCCACTCACTATTTGAAAATTAAAGGTTTATACTTAAAATATCTAATATTTTAATTCACTAGTGTCTATGAGTTCATGCGCGACTAAACATAACTCTATTTTACACTAGTGCACAATTAGTGATCTAACCAATTTTAACTTCAAAAATTTTATTCACTAATTCTCATTAGTCTCGACTAATAAATTACTTAATTTAAAAAAAATTATTTAAGTTTGGTTTAGTGACCTAATTAATTTTAACTCTTAAAATTTTAGTTCACTAACAAGATTAAAATTCAAAAATTCAAAAAAAAAAAGACAAAATTTTAATTAAACTATTTAATTAATATAACAGTCTTATAAATTCTAATGGTATGTGGAATTGTGTCTCGAGTGTAGACCACACTACCGTCCATTCAGAATCGCCTATGGAATTTACGTCCGGGTTTCCATCCGATATACCAAGGAAAAATACAATTCACTTATAAAGCCCATTTATATTAAATTTTTGAGTTTCTAATTTTTAACCATTAAACCGATTAATCTTATTAATTTATTTTTCATGCATATCATATTTTAATTTAACTCTTTTAAATTTTCATAAAATTATATTTTATGACTAGAATATCCTTGCATCAATTACATATTATGACATGTGAAAATCCAAGAGCAGACACCATAAACTATATGATATGTTATTCAAACATTTCGAAATTAACATACATATAACATAAAATTAAAATTGCATTGATCGGGCTCTTATTTTTTCCTATACTAATCTAATAGTACAAAAAATCACCAAGACGTCCATTGGTCTTCAAATTTAACTCTATTGAGTGGTGTTGAGTCTTTGGTGGCATCGGCTCTTCAATTACATATAATGATGCAAAAATAAATTTACAACACTTGTAAAAAATGGACTTATGGCCTTACATTACCAAAACTAAAAACAACACAAAAAAAAGAGTCGGAAAAATTTATGATCAATATAATACATTCATCAAATGAACTTTACAACAACTATTCATCACATGAACATAAGAATGTGCCAACTCATTACAACACGCATTAAAAAATTTATATCTTATATAAATCAATAAAAATAGAAACTTTTCAATAAAAATAGAAGGGTTAAGAGCACCATTCAACCTCTCTCTTGATGCCAATTATATGAACTAATTTCCCTAGCGCAGCAGAAGCGGCTTAGTCACCGAGATTGACCAAGAAATTTTTTTGCGCTTCCCCCTTTGACCGAATCTGACCAGCCCCTATTCAGTTGTATTGCTTCTATTTTTAATTATTTTTCAGCCCCGGAACATCCCCCGAACAGTGACTCAGATCTAATCCATTTTGAACCCAAAATGCGAGCACATCTCACCCCAAAAAATAGCCCAAAGTTTTGCGCATGCAATAACAGTGTTTCAGGTCTGAAGTTTTCCACCAAAATATCCCCACAATACCCTTGAAACACCCTTATATTCAAAAAATTTTCTAGACTAAAAACTGACCGGCGTAAACACACACGTATAACGCAAGCGCACGTATCGTTCAAGTAGTATAAAATTATCGATCCCACGAGGACTTAATTCCTACTATTGTTATTAATTGTTGATACTATTTATTTACAAATATCTAATTGAGGGAGAAGGGAATTGATTGCTTGCATGATTTGATTTGTAGATTTGCTAAATAAATAAATAAAAAGACAAAAGAAAATACTAAGGAAAATAAAAGACTCAAAGATCTAGGGTTGTGAATCTTTCTAATATCTTTAAAAAGATGAAGTGATTATTTTATATTTGTGTAATAAATCAATTTACTAACCTGGAACACGAAATTATGCAAAAGCCTCTGTCGATGGTCAGACGCAAATACCCAGTTTAACCCAATTGAACCATATGTCTATGTCAACCAAATTATGTGGATTCATTAAGTTTAAGTTCCAATTATGGCTACCCCCGTCTGACAGTTATATGTCTATCCTGTAAGGAAATCTATTAAAGGGTTATCTATCCTCAAAGAAGATCGTGGGCTATTAAGTCAAAGGTTGAAACCTAAAATCCCTATGTCTAGTTCATTTTAGATTTACCACATCAATCTTATTGGTGATCAAACAACAAGAAGCATTAAGCTTAAGACTTAATAAGTAAACCTTTAAATTACTCTAACTATAAAATAACCTCCTTATAAACCGGTGATAATAGATTTTATCACAACCCTAGAAAATTAACTTTAGTTACAACACATAATTAGGACAAGTAAAAAAAAACATAAAAAAGTAAATACAGAAAAATAAATAAAATGCTAAGGTAAAAAGAATTAACTTCTACTATTTACTATTTAGATATCTCTCATAATATAATATATGTACTTGTGATAATTTTACCAACCAGCCATATAGGCGGTAACCTGATTAAGTCAAATTAAGTTCAACCAGCCATTAAGGTGGTAATATTTGTTAATAAACCAGCCATAAAGACGGAATAAAAATAAACCAGCCATAAAGGCGGAACCAAAATAAACCAGCCATAAAGGCGGAAAGAAAATTTAATTACCAACCGAACAGTATGGCGGTATCCTCATTAAGTCAGGTTTAACCAGATTAAATTGAATAACCAACCGACCAGTATGGCGGTATCCTCATTTAGTCAGGTTTTAGATAGTTTATATATTATATTTAAGGGAGATAAATCTAAATAGCAATAGTAAAAGAATTACATTTTTACCTTAGCAGGAAAAAGTTACCTCCTCATAGTAAAACGGTAAAAGTAAAAATAAATTACTATTAAAAAAAAAAGAATTACTATTACTATTTCAGAACGTAATTAAAACTAATTACAAAACTGAAATTAAAAGAAACTAAGAAGAAAATTCCCTATTTACATCAGAGGATTTCAAGAAAAAGGTACATTTGAAACTGAAAATTCGAACTGAATTTATAAGCTCGAGTAAGTGTCGCACGTCAGGCCGCGCAAGCCTTGCGCGGCGCGACGCGCTGACGTGGCAGTTTCTGATTCTTTGCTCCACATCTTATCTGACACGTGACAGGGCGGCTGGAGAGATAAGGTGACACGTGGCAAGGCGGCTGGCTGATGTCGGCTCGTTGAATTTTTGACACGTGGCATGCGGCGCACGTTAGCATATCGCTTGTGATGTTGACACGTGGCACGGGGCACGTTAGCAAAGTCAAACTTCTCAAACTCTGACTTGTGGACCCGGCGCACGTTAGCAGGTCTCGGCGCACGTTAGGCGTCGCGACGCACCCAAAATTACGAAAATGCCCATTTTGCCAATTTTCACAGTTTTGCTCCAAATCACCTCCAGAATGTCCTGAAACTTTATTTATCTACAAAATAACACAAAACACATCAAAATATTCACAAAACTCAAGAAACTATATAAAATATTAAGTTAAATGAGTGGGAAATAGTGATACATTTACTACTCATCACACCCCCAAACCTAACATTTTGCTAGTCCTCGAGCAAAATAAAATAACATAATAAAATTTAACTAAGCCACTTTCGTAGGGATCACAGTTGCATTTAGCATATGCAACAAGCCTTTAAACCCCTAGGTGTCCCTAGTGGACGAGTTGTAGTCTCGTGAGGGATTACAACAATGATACCCACAAACATTTTATAAAAGTAAAAAGAAAGTAAAACTAATGCACACAAAAGCAAAAAAACAAGAGAAAGAAGAATAAAGAAGTTAGTGACTAATCAGGTGAAACTTCTACTCCAAGTTACTAGTTGTTTTGTTTCTTTCTAAATTACTGAATAAGTAAATTCTCCGATTTATATTTACCATTCTCCATATACACAGCCAACAAAATATTAAACAACTCATTTTTGCCCACAACAGTCATAAGTGCAGTTGATAAGAGAGTAATATTTTTGTCCTAAAGTTCTGTGAGATTTCACACCTTTTTGTAGCAATGGAATAATTTTTCTGATTTTTCTGATTTTTTTCTTTGATTTTTTATCTATTTTTTATTTATATACAATATCTTCCATCTATGTAACGAGTTTTGGGTTGGTGACTCCCAAACCAGTTGGCTTTAGGGCACCAGGTGTTAAGATACCCTTACGGACTTAATTACTCAGACTTCAGATATATATATTTTGCAACATCTTTGATCCATGTAGCGAGCTTTGGGCCAGTGACTCCCAAACTAGTTGATTTTAGGGCACTAGGTGTTAAAACACCCTTACAGACTTAATAACTCGGATCCCAGATTTTTTTTTTACTCCATTGCTTTTTGAGATGCTTCCTCCAAATGAACTAGAGCACTGAATATTACAAACTTTTCAATTTTAGCTCATGTCTGTATGTTACTATGTATGTTGATAATACCTGCCAACTGAGCATATGAAGATCCATTTAGTCAGTTTTATGGAGAATTTACAAATTAAATAATTCAAAAGGAAATAAACAAAAATTAATTTGTTTCGAAAAATGGGTTTGAAATACGTATCAGGTGTAGAAACACCTTACACAACTATTTCTCACCAATTTTACCTTTTTAGTCAAAATAAAAGAACGCAAAATATTTTTTTGTATTTTTCGAAAAATTTTAGGACTAAAAATCTAATAAAAATAAACAAGATACTAACCAATTATTTCCTCCCCCAAACCTAAATGAGACACTGTTCCCAATGTCTTAAATAGTAAAAGAAGAGTTTAGAAGGTCGTACCTGGTTAGCTGAAAATCTACATGAAATTAAAGGTTAAGATCCAGATTAATCCTACGCCTCTTACCACGACCGTCCTCGGACCAATTTATCTTTGAAAGGATAGGGTCAATTTGTGGTTCATAGGCTATGAGTTGGTCTATTAGATCCGGAGCAGTTCTGGCTGTAAAGAGGAGTTCTTTCAAAGGTTTTGACACGAACCCATTTCTCCGGGCATCATCAAGAAACACACAAAGAAAATCATAAAATCCATCAACGTTAAACAGCCCAATTGGTTTCTGGTGTATGTTCAGGTTCGCCCAAGATAGCACAATAAAAATTTCCTCCAATGTACCTAAGCCACCTGGCAAAGCAATAAAAGCATCAGCACGGTTAATCATTTCTACCAGTCGTTTAGACATACCTGGCACGATAAGTTCCTCTCCGTTTGATGATTCAATAAGATTTGCCTCCGCCAAGGGTTTTGGGATGATTCCCAAAACGTGACTGCCTCCTTCCTGTACGGCCTTTGAAACGATCCCCATTAGTCCAAGATTGCCTCCGCCATATATTAAATGCATATTCCTTGCAGCTAAGACTCGACCCAATTCTTGTGCTGCCTCTACGTATTGTGGCTTAACACCAACACTACTACCACAAAACACACAGATGTTTTCAACTCGTCTTCTTGAAGTGGCTTCCATTTTTATTTGTATTTCTTTCTCAACTCTGGATGCCTTCAAAAGTGCAATGACGGGCTGAATTTATAGTACCTGAAAAGGGTGAGTAATAATAGCACTAGTATCTTCCAGATGACGTTTGTTTACTAAACAATAAAAGAAATCATGAAAGGTCAAAAAGTCTGGATCCTATCTACGAAAATAAAGATAATTACAACAGAAAAGCAAAACAAAGCAATAATTAAGGCAACGGAATTGTGTACGCAATACGCCACTCGCTTAGTATAAATTCATTAGGATGTGTCTCAAGAATTAATTCCTTACTCAGCCATCACAAATGAATTAGCTCTCTTCTTTCTGATTGCCAAACACCATTCCTTCTGTTCTAAAAATGCTCCGTTTGTGTTTTTCCCTACAAAAATAACACACAAAACTCTACAACATGTATACACAAAATATAAAAAATAGAAATTATAACAAATTGCATGGGTTGCCTCCCTGCTAGCTCTAAATTTTTCGTCTTCAGCTAGACGTGACTGAAATCCATTTGTCAAGGAGGTTTCAACGTCGTTTTGGATGTCCGATTAAAGATAATCCCGTGAGTGTTGCTTTTGAAGGGTCTCTTCCAACAGTAAGGTAGCAGAAATTTTTTTGTCTCATTCAGTGCTTGTGCCACCTTTTTAACCTTTGTTGCTCCAGTGATTCCTGAAAAGAAAGAAAGAAAATCAGGAGGTCTTGTATGATGCTTGACTTGGAATGGGATTTCCATTCTGTCAAGCTTCTGGGTGATGTCTTTGATTTGTACTCCCCAAAACAGTGATGTTTCGCCTGAATTCACTGGATCTTCAATTTTGTCTGAAAATTTCTCCTCCATTTGCTCTGTTTCTTATTCCACCTTTTATTCACAGAGGTATTTTAGGATTTCCGAGTTCAGTTCTTCATCTGTCATATGTGAAATACATGCTTCAAAATTGTCAACCTGAGGATGAAAAGAAATTTCAGATTTTAGGTCTTCATCCTCCGATCTGGGTGAAATGATTGGCTCAGGTAGATCTACTTCAAACATTTTTGCAATGGATGCTCCAAGATCTTCATTTTGAGGATAAATAATTTCATCCTAATTTGTTGGTGCAGTTGGTACAAACAGCTCAGCTTCTTTGTCTTCGTCAGAGTCAGAATAATAAAAATCAAATTGAGACTTTGTTGGTTCAGGCTCCTGAACTGATACCTCAGATTCTTGATACTGCTCAGCCTCGTCCTCTGTTATGATGAATCTCAGGATATTGAAAGGTTTCTTCAGTAGTATTTGAATTTGCTCCGTGAGATATGTGATTCAGGTTCTCTGTTAATTGTCTAACTTGATCTGTCATTCTTTGTATAGACGCCGCATGACTCCGAATTTGTGCATCAAATTGAGCTTTCCGTTCCTCGAACAAATCTTTGAGCATGTGAATCAACTGATCTTCCTCTGATGGTTCTGGTTTTTGATGAAGATCGTAGGTAGATGGTGGATAAGATGGAAAATGTGATGATTCTTCGTACCTTGAATGATTCCAATAATTATGCCACTCTGAAAGGTATATACATTGATCGCTCATGTGGTTACCATCAAAAATTACACATCTCCTCATTTCATTCTGATGAGAAAATGTAGTATTGCTTGGTTCTGGCATCCAGTGATAGTTACTAGGCTGGACAACAGGCCTCCGAAAACCAGACTGTTGCTCCCGGATTTGGGGTGTATCTTTTACTAGTAAAGCTCGTAATCTTTCAAAATGTTCCATTTTTCAATCACCTGAAAACAAAAGAAAGAAATAAAAATTACAGATAAAAATAAAGAAAATTAGATACAAGTAAATTGGATAGCTTCAAAATTAACAACTCAAAAAAATAAGTCCCCGGCAACGGCGCCAAAAAACTTGACCGGCGTAAACACACACGTATAACGCAAGCGCACGTATCGTTCAAGTAGTATAAAAATATCGATCCCATGAGGACTTAATTCCTACTATTGTTATTAATTGTTGATACTATTTATTTACAAATATCTAATTGAGGGAGAAGGGAATTAATTGCTTGCATGATTTGATTTGTAGATTTGCTAAATAAATAAATAAAAAGACAAAAGAAAATACTAAGGAAAATAAAAGACTCAAAGATCTAGGGTTGTGAATCTTACTAATATCTTTAAAAAGATGAAGTGATTATTTTATATTTGTGTAATAAATCAGTTTACTAACCTGGAACACGAAATTATGCAAAAGCCTCTGTCGATGGTCAGACGCAAATACCCAGTTTAACCCAATTGAACCATATGTCTATGTCAACCAAATTATATGGATTCATTAAGTTTAAGTTCCAATTATGGCTACCCCCGCCTGACAGGTATATGTCTATCCTGTAAGGAAATCTATTAAAGGGTTATCTATCCTCAAAGAAGATCGTGGGCTATTAAGTCAAAGGTTGAAACCTAAAATCCCTATGTCTAGTTCATTTTAGATTTACCACATCAATCTTATTGGTGATCAAACAACAAGAAGCATTAAGCTTAAGACTTAATAAGTAAACCCTTAAATTACTCTAACTATAAAATAATCTCTTTATAAACCGGTGATAATAGATTTTATCACAACCCTAGAAAACTAACTTTAGTTACAACACATAATTAGGACAAGTAAAAAAAACATAAAAAAGTAAATGCAGAAAAATAAATAAAATGCTAAGGTAAAAGGAATTAACTTCTACTATTTACTATTTAGATATCTCCCATAATATAATATATGTACTTGTGATAATTTTACAAACCAGCCATATAGGCGGTAACCTGATTAAGTTAAATTAAGTTCAACCAGCCATTAAGGCGGTAATATTTGTTAATAAACCAGCCATAAAGGCGGAACAAAAATAAACCAGCCATAAAGGCGGAACCAAAATAAACCAGCCATAAAGGCGGAAAGAAAATTTAATTACCAACCGACCAGTATGGCGGTATCCTCATTAAGTCAGGTTTAACCAGATTAAATTGAATAACCAACCGACCAGTATGGCGGTATCCTCATTTAGTCAGGTTTTAGATAGTTTATATATTATATTTAAGGGAGATAAATCTAAATAGCAATAGTAAAAGAATTACCTTTTTACCTTAGCAGGAAAAAGTTACCTCCTCATAGTAAAACAGTAAAAGTAAAAATAAATTACTATTTAAAAAAATAGAATTACTATTACTATTTCAGAACGTAATTAAAACTAATTACAAAACTGAAATTAAAAGAAACTAAGAAGAAAATTCCTTATTTACATCAGAGGATTTCAAGAAAAAGGTACATTTGAAACTGAAAATTCGAACTGAATTTATAGGCTCGAGTAAGTGTCGCGCGTCGGGCCTCGCAAGCCTTGCGCGGCGTGACGCGCTGACGTGGCAGTTTTGATTCGTTGCTTCACATCTTATCTGACACGTGGCACGGCAGCTGGAGAGATAAAGTGACACGTGGCAAGGCGGATGGCTGATGTCGGCTCGTTGAATTTTTGACACGTGGCATGCGGCGCACGTTAGCAGATCGCTTGTGATGATGACACGTGGCACGAGGCATGTTAGCAAAGTCAAACTTCTCAAACTCTGACTTGTGGACCCGACGCACGTTAGCAGCTCTCGGTGAACGTTAGGCGTCGCGATGCGCCTAAAATTACGAAAATGCCCTTTTTGCCAATTTTCACAGTTTTGCTCCAAATCACCTCCAGAATGTCCTGAAACTTTATTTATCTACAAAATAACACAAAACACATCAAAATATTCACAAAACTCAAGAAACTATATAAAATATTAAGTTAAATGAGTGGGAAATAGTGATACATTTACCACTCATGAAACACGAAACAAACCGAGCCCCAAAACAAGTCTACAAGTGGTGTATATACATAAAAGGATAAATATGTTTTTTTCCAACTCCGAATGGTCTTCTGTACTATGACTCATTACCAACAAAAGGAAGTGTGTGCTTCACTCACACAAACTATCTCTAAACACTTTAGATATCAAGAAGGATTTTTGGCCCACCAGATTTTTTTCTTTTCTTGTTCATTCTTTTCTTTCAACTCACTTGAGAGAAAACTTTGAACCAGGTAGCTAGTGTTTCACACAATGTAATTAGGGTAAAAAGAAAACACACTTATCATTTTATACTTAGTGTTTAATATTTTGTCAAAAATAAAAGAAAACCTCTTCCCCTCATCCACATAAGTTTCGGCCAGCCTTTATCTTGTAACAACCAATTTTTTTAATTGTCATCATAATGACATCATTTAGTTCCCAAAATAAAAAGATGTAACTACCATTTATGAAAAATTGAATTTTTAAAATCAGATTTTAAAATTCTTCATTTCTATAAAAGATATATTAAATAATTTAATATTTATAATAAATTTAATGATTATCTTATAATCATTTATTTAATGAAAAACTTTATATTATATAATATAAAGTTACATGTGTGACAAAATGTATTATTAATCCAATTAATAATAATATATTTACGTGAGTATATAATTGGACTATCCAATTATATTTAATTTACTGCAGTATATCGAGATAGCACGAGGACCAAATGGACCTACGATTCCGAGCTCCAATAATCCTGAAATATTAATTAAATATTCTGAATTATTAAGTTCAGGTTAATCCACTAAAAACCAGAACCTGCAATCGCATTGCCGTAGATAAATAATATAAGTCGAACTACGTCGGTGTCCTTCGATATAGTCATTATATACAGACTGACCCTTCATGAGTATCTCATAATTAGAGGCGGGTCATAATATCTATTATACCCCTCTAATTACTTTTACCTAAAGTACAATTGATTCTCTAATGAATGATTTATTCAGAACCATTATGAATATTAATCTTTCTATTCGCAATAGAAAGACTTGAGCACTCTAATCGTTCAAGTACCGAATCAACCCTTAAGGAATATACTCTTATACTTCTCCCAAGAAGAAGTGAACTCCATATCCATGTAAAATGTCCCCAGCTACACACCAAACAACCAAAGTACGTAGCTATTAATCATGATTGCTACACCAACCTCACCTTTTTAAATCAAAGGACATAGCCTTCCGTGGAGGAGTTTACAGTACACTCAGGATTCAGATCAATCCATATATGACCATCTAGTAGATTGAAATAGATTTCTTTATTTTAGCGGATATTATAAGAAACTCATTTCTATCTGGATCATGTCCTAAATGATCACATCATATAAGGTGTATCCATTCTCATGTCACCACATGGACGATCCCGGATCAAAGTCGCCATATAATTATAGAATAGAACGCATCTATAGATAAACCATAGATAAAATACCCGCTTTGTTTGCTCTTTATTGACTATTTTAGATTACTAACTCCAGACTTAAATCCTCTTATGTATGACACTCATATACTAAGTCTGAAGGCACATGAGTAATCAATGATAAACAAGATAATTTACAATATGCGATTTAAATCAAACATTTGATAAATGATTAATGCATCTTTTATTTCATAACGCATAATTCTGTTTACATTACATGAAGCTCTATCTCTCACCAATTTCACCTGATTAATTAAATTAAAAATAAAAACATAAAATAGTTTTTTTTTTAATTTTTGTAAAAATTTTCAATTTTTTTTGTATTTTTCGAAAAAAATTTGGACTTAAAATAACACAATAAAAACAATATACTATTAACTATTCCCCTCCCCCAAAGTTAAATGAGACATTGTCCACAATGTCTTAAAAAGTAGAAGAAGAGTTTAGAAGATAATACCTGGTTAGCTGAAATTCTACGAAAAATTACCGATTAAGATCTATGTCCAATTTATGCTTTTTTCCACGTTCATTATCTGACCAGTTTAACTTGGAAAGAATGGGGTCGATTTTTGGTTCAAAGGCTAGGATTTGGTCAATTATTTCTTCGGCCTTTGTTGCAGTCAGAAAAATATCTTGTACTGATTTTGTGACGAACTCATGTCTTTTGGCTTCCGCAAGAAATACAAACAGAAAATCGAAAAAATGATCAATGTTAAGTAATCCAATGGGCTTCCGATGAATGTTCAAGTGCGCCCATGATGCCACTGTGAATATCTCTTCAAACGTTCCGAGCCCACCTGGTAAAGCAATAAAAGCATCAGAAGTATTGACCATTTCAAGGAGTTGTTTAGACATACCCGAGACAATGCGCTCATCTCCATTTGTTTTTCTGATTATGTGTTCGTCCGCCAAAATTTTTGGAATGATTTCCAAAACGTGAATGCCACCCTCCTGAACGGCTTTTTAAATGCTTCCCATTAATCCAAGATTTCCACCGCCATATACTAGGTGCATATTTCATTCTGCTATAACTCTCCCTAATTCTTTTGCAGCCTCAACGAACTCTGGTTTATTGCCAGAGTTAGATCCACAAAACACACAGATTTTATTGACTCGCTGTTGTGAAGTTGCTTCCATTTTCTCTCTCTTATTTAGATGTTTATCTGAATGTGCAGAAGAGAAGAATGACGAGCTGAATTTATAGATCCTGAAAAGGGTGAGTAAAAATAGCACTAGTACCTGTCAAATGACAATGAACGCTAAAATAAATTGTGAAAGTAAAAAAGTATAGATCTTGTCAGCGAAAATAAAAGAAAATAACAAAAGAAAAGCAAATCAAATCAATTATTAAGGCAACGGAATTGTGTACGCAATACGCCACTCGTTTGGTATATAAATCCATTAAGATGCCTCTCAAGAGTCCATTTCTTACTCAGCCATCACTAATGAATTAAATCTCATCTTTGTCATTGCCAAACACCATTCCTCATGTAATGCTCCATTTGTGCCTTTCCCTACAAAAATAACACACAATTAAAAACTCTACAACATGTATACAAAAAATAAAAAATAGACATTGAAACAAATTGTATGGGTTGCCTCCCTACTAGCGCTAAATTTTTCGTCTTCAGCCAGACGTGACTGAAATCCATATGTTATGAAGGTTTCAGCGTGGTTTTGGACATCCCATTAAAGACAATCCCATGAGTATTGCTTTTGAAGGGTCTCTTCCAACGGTAAAGTGGCAAAAAGAATTTTGTCCCATTCAGTGCTTGTGCCACCTTTTTATTCTTTGTCGCTCCAGTAGTTCTTGAAAAGAAAGAAAGAAAATCACGAGGTCTCGTATGGTGCTTGACTTTGAATGAGAGTTCCATTCTGTCAAGCTTTTGGGCGATATCTTTGATCAGTACTCCCCAAAACAGTGATGTTTCTCCTGAATGCCTAAGATCTTCAATTTGGTCAGACAATTGCTCCTCCATTTGCTATGATTCTTGCTCCACCTTTTCTTCACAGATGTATTTTAGGATTTCCGCATTCAATTCTTCATCTGTCATCTGTGAAATGCATGCTCCATAAGTATCAACCTGAGGATGTAAACAGATGTCAAATTTTAGGTCTTCATCCTCTGAGGTTGATGTGACTAGCTCAGGTAGATCTTCTTCAAACATTAGTGTGATGAAAGTTCCAAGATCTTCATTTTGAAGATACATAATTCCATCATCATTTGTTGGTGTAGTTGGTACTAACAGCTCGGCTTCTTCATCCTCGTCTGAACCTGAAAAATAAAAATCAAACAGAGACTTTGCTGGTTTGGGCTCCTGAACTGATACCTCTGGTTCTTGATACTGCTCAGCCTCTTCCTTTGTTAAGGTGTCATTGTGAAACTCTGGGTACTCGAAGGTGTTGGGTGGTAATTATATCACTATTTCCCACTCATTTAACCTAATATTTTGTATAGTTTCTTGAGTTTTGTGAATATTTTGATGTGTTTTGTGTTATTTTGTAGATAAATAAAGTTTCAGGACATTCTAAAGGTGATTTGGGGCCAAAATAGTGAAAATGGATAAAAGGGCATTTTCGTCATTTCGCGCGTCGCGATGTGCAACCTTTGGCGTCGCGATGCCTAACATGCACCAAGACTTGCTAACGTGCACCGGGTCCACAAGTCAGAATCTGAGAAGTTTGACTTTGCTAACATGCGCCGTGCCACGTGTCACCATCACAGCCGATCTGCTAACATGTGCCGTGCCACGTGTCATCATCCTACGATACCGACAGTCGCCATCGCCACGTGCCACTCCACGTCATTGTCCACATCACCAGTTGACCGAGTCAAAGTTCCACGTCATCATCAACCAATCACAGCGTGCCACGTGTCATCATTCTATGGTGCCGACATTCACTTTCACCACGTGTCGTCACGTAAGCACCACGTCATCGCCACGTCAGCTCAATCATTCAGTTCCCAGTCGCGTTGCCACGTGTCACCTTATCTCTTTATCCAAATCACCACGTGTCAGATTAGGATCAGAAGCCTACGAACCCGAAGCTGCCACGTCGACAATCACGCGCGTCGCGACGCGGACACCGTACTGACGCCTATAAATAGAGCTCGAAATTTTAGTTTCAGATGTACCTTCCTCTCTAATTTCTCTGATGTAAATAGAGAGTTTTCTATCTAGTTTCTTTTAATTTCAGTTTTGTAATTAAATTTTAATTACGTTCTGTAATAATAGTAATTTACTTTATTTACTTTTTATAGTTTTTACTATTCACCATGAGGAGGTAACTTCCCCTGCTAGGGTGAAAGGTAATTCTTTTACTATTGCTATTTAGATTAATCTCCCTTAAATATAATATATTCACTATTTAAAATTTGACTTAAAAAGGATACCGCTATATTGGTCGGTTGGTAATTCATTTTAAACTGGTTTAAACTTGACTAAGCAAGGATACCGCCAGATTCGTCGGTTGGTAATTAAATTTTCTTACCGCCTATATGGCAGGTTTATTTTGGTTCCGCCTTTATGGCTGGTTGGACTTAATTTGACTTAATCAGGTTACCGCCTATATGGTCGGTTGGTAAAATAATCACAAGTTAATATATTATATTAAAGGAGATATCTAAAGTAGTAAATAGTAAAAGTTGATCCTTTTACCTTAGCATTTTATATTATTGTAATTTACTTTTCAGCTTTTACTTTACCGTAATTACTTTTCAGCATTTTTACTTTATGTCTTTTACTTTTAAGTTTTTACTAGCCCTAGTTATGTGTCGTAACTAAGTTAGTTATCTGGGGTTGTGATGAATTCTAATATCACCGGTTTATAAGGGGTTATTTTATAGTTTTGGTAATTTAAAGGTTTACTTATTAAGTCTTAAGCTTAATGCGACTTTTTAATTGGCCACTAATAACATAGATCTGGTAAATCTAAAATAAACTTGACAAAGGAATTTTAGGTTTCAGCCTTAGACTTAATAGCCCACGATCTTCCTTGAGGATATATAACCCTTTAATAGATTTCCTTACAGGATAGACATATACCTGTCGGGCGGGGGTAGCCATAATTGGAACTTAAACTTAATGAATCTAGATAATTTGGTTGACATAGACATATGGTTCAATTGGGTTAAACTGGGTATTTGCGTCTGACCATCGACAGAGGCTTTCGTATAATTTAGTGTTCCAAGTTAGTAAACCGATTTATTACACAAACATGAAATAACCAATTCATCTTTTAAAAGATATTAGAAAGATTCACAACCCTCGATAGTTTTTAATATTGAATTTTCTTAAACCTACTTTTTAGCAATTTTATTTACTTGTTTTTAAATTTAAAATCATCACCATTCCAAATCAATCAATCAACTATTGGACAGTTATGACCCATATCATCACTATTTTGTACAGATCATGGTGTTGTTGTACAAATTAACTATGTGACAAAGGAAATTGCTCTCTTATCATTTCTGATTAGATCACCAAGATGTATAAATGATAGGAGGTCCTTATGATTAGTTCCTGGATTGAGATGATATGAGACAATATCAATCCACGAAGGTTTAATCATTAAATATCCCTAGTCAGAGTATTATCGAGATTGGACATCGATAATGCGTAAAAGACTAGTATTACACTTGTGCGCGTTGTGAGGGTATAAAGGCATAGTTCTCATATATTTGGGTATAGGATACTCATGCAAGTGTAATGGGAGGTTGAGTTTAACCCATGGTATGGAAAACAGCTTCGCTCTGGATAGACCACTCGGAATTCCATTGGTAGTATGACTATGTGTCTAGGAAGTCCAAAATCAGGGTAGGTGTATTTGGTCTTAACTTGAGACTTGCACCGCTAATACTTGCGACAATCAATATACTTTGGTTTTAGGTCATCCAGGGCTTTAACAGGTTATGTGTATGCCTCTACTGGTTATATTAAGAATCGTAGTGTGTTGGGTGTGATGTCAAGACGAAAGTATCACTCCAGTCATAGTGGAGATGATGGTCACGTAGGATACAAAACTCGTTCTCTTATATGCTGCAGCTATCGGGATAAAATGACTAGGTCATGTTTATCCGATTATATAGACTAGTTACCAGAGATTCGATATGTGCTTCGTACGGGGCAGACACAATTCCAGGCCCAGGCCTAGCACGTGACATCCGATGCTGGATCGAAATACGCAATACTACGTATACTATGCCTGATATAGATCACATATTCCTGTAAGGATATTTCTGGAGAATTAGGTAGGCATGGCGCTTTGCTAGAAGTCAACCTTGTCTTGTAAATCGGTACAAACGTAGTACTAGGTACTTACGTGTTCGGATAATCCGACGACCGGATTTACTGCCAACATATCCGGGGATCTCATGGGTCACTTCCCGAAGATTCACCGATGACGTATGACTCGCACTTTATTAATCTGGGATTAATTAGTAGAGAGAGAAAATTAATCTGGGATTAATTACGGAGATATTTTATCTGGGATAAAATATTATATAAGGAGAGAAAATGATTAATTTGGAATTAATCGATAAAATAATATATTCGATATATTATACGAAATTGGATTTCGACGCGGAATTGAAATTAGATTTTAATTCGGGCGAACGATTTAATTTAGAATTAATTCGTAAGCGACGTGAATAGTGATTTTGCTAGGCATAATTATTTAATTGCGTCGCAATGGAAAATTCGTTAATTTGAAATTAGCGAACCCGAGCCCGATAGTGTTTTCGAGCGCACTCGCATTTCGAATTCGAGTGCGGCACGCAAGTCACATCAAGCGTCAAATCACTAGTCAATCGATTGATGTGACAACTTGTCACTTTTGATGTGATTGGTAGTAGTTGTTGGAAGTTGTTGATTTGGCTTAATTGCTTTGACTTTTGAAAGCCAAAATTTTTGTAAATCAATTAATTGATTTTTGGAAAATCAATAAGTGTATTAGATACACATTTCCAACCAACCAACACATCTCACTCTCTCCCTTCCTCTTCCTCTCTCTCACGCCCAAATGGGCAGTTTTCTTCTTCTAGTTTCAGCTCACTGCCGTGAGTCATGGAGAAGCAAATAGTGATTTTTGTGGCAAAAATCAAGAGTGCTAGCACACATCGGAGTCTTGCGAAGGTGATAGGGAAACCCACTTGTAAGCAAGGAATCACCAATCATGCTTGGAGCTCAAAACGTGATGATTGCCGAGAACACCAAAGAGCCAAAACAGTGGACTACCGTGAGCTCTAGGAAGGAAAAGCTTGAAGCAAATTAACTATGTGACAAAGGAAATTGCTCTCTTATCATTTGTGATTAGATCACCAAGATGTATAAATGATAGGAGGTCCTTATGATTAGTTCTTGGATGAGATGATATGAGACAGTATCAATCCACGAAGGATAAATCATTAAATATCCATAGTCAAAGTATTATCGAGATTGGACATCGATAAATGAGTAAAAGACTAGTATTACACTTGTGCGCATTGTGAGGGCATAACAGCACAATTCTCATATATTTGGGTATAGGATACTCATGCAAGTGTAATAGGAGGTTGTGTTTTACCGATGGTACGGGAAACAGCTTCGCTCTGGATAGACCCCCTCGGAATTCCATTGGTAGTATGACTATGTGTCTATGGAAGTCCGAAATCAGGGTAGGTGTATTTGGTCTTAACCTGAGACTTGCACCGCTAATACTTGCGACAATCAATATACTTTGGTTTTGGTCGTCCAGGGCTTTAATAGGTTCTGTGTACGCCTCTGCTGGGTATATTGAGATGTAGTAGTGTGTTGGGTGTGATGTCAAGACAGAAGTATCACTCCAGTCATATGGAGATGATGGTAACGTAAGATATGGTACTAGTTCTCTTATGTACTGCAGTTATCGGGATAAAATGACAATGTCATGTTTATCCGATTATAGAGACTAGTTACCAGAGATCTGATATGTGCTTCGTACGGGGCAGACACAATTCAAGCCCCAGGCCTAGCATGTGACATCCGATACTGGATCGAAATACATAATACTACGTATACTACGCCTGATATAGATCACTATATTCCTGTAAGGATATTTCTGGAGAATTAGATAGGCATGGCGCTTTGCTAGAAGCTAACCTTGTCTTGTAAATCGGTATAAACGTAGTACTAGGTACTTACGTGTTCGGATAGTTCGACGACCGAATTTACTATCAACATATCCGGGGATCTCATGGGTCGCTTCCCGAAGATTCACCGATGACGTATGACTCGCACTTTAATTAATCTGGGATTAATTATTAGAGAGAAAATTAATCTGGGATTAATTACGGAGATATTTTAGCTGGGATAAAATATCAATTAAAGAGAGAACGATTAATTTGGAATTAATCGATAAAATAATATATTCGATATATTATACGAAATTGGATTTCGACGCGGAATTAAAATTAGATTTTAATTCGGGCGAACGAGTTAATTTAGAATTAATTCGTTAGCGAGGTGAATAGTGATTTCGCTAGGCATAATCATTTAATTACGTCGCAACGGAAAATTCGTTAATTTAGAATTAGCGAACCCGATCCCGATAGTGTTTGCGAGCGCATTCGCATTTCGAATTCGAGTGCGGCACGTAAGTCACATCAACCGTCAAATCGCTAGTCGCATCTAGCGTCACATCAAGTGATAGATGTCTTTCACTTTGAGTGATTGACACCAGTCACTATTCATTGATTGATGGGAGTTGATGGAAGTAGTTGGAAAGCTTTTTGAAAGCTTGATTGACATATATTATTATTTTAAAATGTTTGGTATATGTTTTGATTTTTGAAATCAATTAACAATCTAACACAACTTTCTCTCTCACACAACTTCTCCTCTCTCACGCCATTTGGTCATTCTTCTTCTTCCTTCACTGCTCTTTTGCCGTGAGTTCAAGGAGAGATAGGAGAGTGATTTTTGTGGCAAAAATCACCAAGTGCTAGCACACAAAAGGGTCTTGCGAAGGTGATAGGGAACCGCACTTGTGAGCATGGGATTTCATCACAAAGCTTGGAGCTTGCATGTAGTACCAAAGCCGAAAATGGGGACACATTTTGCAGCTCACTGCCGAGACTCCAAGGAGGCAGAAATATTGATTTTTTTTATTGTCCACCGCATCGCTCAACCGCTCGATGTAAGTATTCCGCAACGTCCTCGTGTATTCACATTATGTTTCTATGCTTGATTCGATCCTCGGGACTTAAAGATTTCCTAACAATGGTATCAGAGCGAGTAAAAGCATGAAACTTGATTTAGGGTTAAAATTGGGTAAAATGTATTTGAGCATGATTTGATGAAATTGGATGATTAAGTGTGCTTAAATGATGTTGAATTGAAGTATGATTGGATCAATTTCATGAAAATTGGTTTGGAACAATTTTCCCCAATTTGTTGAGGCTTGGTCGAAACTTGATGAACTCTAAATGTCTTGGATTTTTTGATTTTTGATTCATTGGATGACTTGAAATCAATTGGGAATGTTGATTTAATGTTGAATTGGATTTAATTGGATTGAATTCGAATCGGACATAAAAATCCCTACAATTGCCGAGACTTTAGCATGTAATATGGGTTTGATTTTTGATCAATTGTGTTGGACACTAATTGTTGTTAATGAGCATGATTAATTAGGCTAATTGGTGTTTTGGAAATATTGATTTGGGTAATTAATTATGCCACACACTTTAGGTTAATTAAATATGAAATTTGGAATTTTGTAGTTTAATTAAATGGGCTTAAATTAGAATTGGGCTTGAAAAGTTGTTATTGGGCTTTAATGGGCTTAGTTGTACCACGATGGGTTTAGGCTAAATTGGTTGGATCCAATTGGGCCCAAAACCATATCCATAAAGTCCAATTATGACTAATGGACCTTAATATTTTAATTGGGCCTAATGGGCCTAAATGGTTTCTAGGCATATAAGGGTGATTCCTTTAATGGGCTTTAGTCTTTGGTTTGACCCAAGTTGACCAAAAGTCAATGCCTTAAGAAATTAATTAAAAGCCCATTGGACTTTAAATAAATTAACATTGGATGTTAATCGAGCTTTGAGACCCGTAACGATTAGATTTGGAATCTAAGTTTCAAAGGTTTATTAATAAAGTGTAATATTTAATTTGGAATTAAATAAATGAATTAGTATTAAATGCAAATTAAATTGGATTTAATGTTGTAGTTTAATTTAATTCAAGAATTCGTACTTTGAGTACTTATTCGTAAAACGAGTTTGACTCGCGCAAAATCAAATCGTTGTTTGAACATTGGATGGTCATTAATTATCAGATTAATTAATTGGATTAGATTGATTGATAACATGCTTGTGTGAATACATGGTTGCGATGCATGAATAATTTATATCAGATGAATATTAGAAGGGTGGGGCAATTTTGGAAATTATTGTAATAAATTTAGAATTTATTAATTGGACCTGCGTGTCCAGCCTATTATCTCCATACTCTTTGTATTTATCTTCTCACCTATTCTTCTCAATGTAAATGAGGTTTCTTTAGAATTGTTATGTAACGGGTAGAAGCAATACTTGTGCTAGCAGGAGAGATGAACGAGAGAGATTTGATCTAGGATCAATGTGTTTAAGTATCCATTCGCATATCATTATTATTTTTATATGCGCCTTATTATGTGTTTAGAATGCATGTTTAAGGGTGTATGATGATGAGACCTTAACAAAGATAATAAATTGGTTGCCAATTTGCAAGCGAAAAACCCTCACAAAATATTAAGCGTTTTTCCTTCCATTGAGTGATTCTTACTCAAGATCCAAGACTGGCATTGGTTTGTTGGCCAAAGTCAATGCCTTTTTCCGTCGAGGATGTGTTTGAATCACGATAGCTTTGTTCCATATCGGTGTCTTGTCCAAGTTGTGGTTTGTTGGCCAAAGTCAAGACCACTTCTTGTCCATCGACATTGATTACGAAGCTTTCCATGGTCAATGGTTTCCGCTTAACTGGGATCACTAAGTTTGTTGTGCCAAAGCCAATGCTTAGTTGATTCAGAGGAAAAAGGTTAGGCAATATATTGGATATATTGGCATATATAAGATATATGTTTCGGACTTGGATGTCCCCCTACTGGATCTAGGAATTGGATGGGATCCAATTGATCTTAGAGATCTACCTAGTTAATTATCATACAATTTGTTGGCCAAAGTCAAGATTATGTGACATTTAACGGGATCCTAGCCCACTAGGAAACACGGTTTCCCGAGTTCTCGACAGATGATTAGAGGCTCGCCGAAATATAGTGGGAGGCAAGTATTAAATTTGCAATATTCGTTTAGTTACTTGCCATACGCGCTCATATCAATTATTCGTCAAATAAATTAATATATTAGTTGGACTAATATTTAATAGTTGTTTTAATTAAACAGTTGGACTGTATTCAAACTATTTCATTTATAGTTGATTATATAATTGGATTATAGTAATCAATATATTTGAATTAACAAATTTCAATTAATAGTTGATTTTATAATTGGATTATAGTAATCAATATAATTAAATTTAATCTATTAAATTATAGTTGATTATATAGTTGGACTATAGTAATCATTATAATAAATAGTACCTAAAATCATTGATTAAATAGTTGGACTATTAGAATCAAGATAAAATTGAAAGATTAGCATTTAAAACATAATCCTAGGGAAAATGTATTTAAATGGTTTAATTTTCAAATTGGGAATAAAATTCCAGGATAGTCCTGAAAACTAATAAGTTACTTTATTTGATAACATATTAGGCCTAAGCTCGGAGTTAAGCAAATAGTGGAGCATAATCTTTGGAAGATTTATGTAATGATAACTTTAGTGCTTAATCCATTAAGCTTGCCAAATTGACACCTTAATTTCTTAATCAGAACTAAGGATTAGATCCTTAAAGTATGATAATGAAATTGAAGGATCTTCATAGATCTATTCTTAGATCTTAGAAGTACTAAATTGCAATAGTAAACTCTTGGAGAGTTAATGGCTATTCTCAAGGAGACAAAGTCAAAGTTTGCAATAAGGCAAGAAGCGCAAGGCGTATTTTATTTCGACTTTCTAGAAGACCAAGGCTAGGCCGAAGGCTTCTGGAGTGTCGAAAAGGGCAAAGGCAAAATCATTATAATCTTCTGGGAAGATAAAAGACATATCCCAAAATGTCTGCATTAATTGTGACAAACGGGATCGCGGAAGCGTGACTGCCGTTTGGACAAAGCAGACATGAAAGAATTGAAGAACGGGCAAGGCTCTGACTTCAAATATGTTTGTCATAAATATGTTCACTACTAGTATTAAAATTGGATTTAAAATACTTAGTGTGATACATAAATATGTACTGGTGTGCAGAATCTGCTATGAGCAGGATACTGACTTCAGTTGAGATTTATCTGCGAATTGGAAACAGGACAAAAGTCACTGTTTTAACCATAGATACCTAAGTTTAGGAACTACCCTTAGGGTGTGTACTTAAATTAGAAAACTGTTAAAATGTAACTAGTTTGACTAGATACATTATCTCTATATCAGGGTTTAACCCGTTGCGGGTATACCTTTATATTCTAGAACACTAAAGTGTTTTATTATATAACGATGATATTGAGATAAATAAATTAGATTTGAATAACAATATTTATATTTTGAATATAAATAAATCTCAAACGTATAACATGACAAACACATAGCTCGAACTGAATTAATCAGTTGAAACTTAATTGTGGCATTGATGTCTAGTACAAAATTAAACAAGACTCATATATCCATGCTTTTGAAGAGTGGATACTAGGACAAATTTGATTCTATTCAAATAAAGTCTACGAATCTAGTTTATTAGGCAAAGTGCCTATAACACTATTTACTTGGTAAAAATGCAAGTGCCACCGATCTGTTAGCCTTAGTTCATAGTGAAGCAAGTGGGCCCATGTCTAGCTAGGCTAGAGGTGGATATGAATATTTCGTGACCTTTACGGATGTGGCATCACGTTATGGTTATATGTTTCTTTTGAAACATAAATCGGAAAATTTTACAGTTTCGACACGAAATAGATAAACAGATCGGCTAAAGTATAAAATCATCACGGTTAGACCATGATGAAAATACTTAAGTAATAAGTTTCTCAAATACTTGAAAGAGTATAATATTCTTTCAAATGAGGACTCCTTCTGGAACACGTTAGTTTGATGGTGTGTCCGAACTGAGAAACCAAATTTTGTTGGACATGATAAGGTTAATCCTGAGTCGCTCTGAGCTACCATTTCCTTCAAAGGATACGCATAAATAGTGCAAGAACTTATTTTGAATAAGGTTCCATATAAATCTGTTTGACAGATTTCATATTAGATATGAACAGGAAAGAAACTGGATTTTCTTATTCCTGAAAATTTGGGTATTCAAGGCATATGTTTGGATGATACCAAAATAGAACCCAAATCGGATAAGTGTCTAAGTTGTAGGTTATCCTAGGGAAACCTAAGTATAGTACTTATACAACTCATAAGAGAACAATGTAATTGTTGCTCGCCATGTGGTTTTCCTAAGAGGAATACCTATATGCAGGGGGTAAGTGGGAGGATAGTAAAACTCTATGAAAATCGGAGTAATACTGTTCCTGGCACCGATTCCTTAATGGAACATAAATAGTTCATCAAGGATGAAACTATACCAGTAATCTTCAAATACACAAGAACCGCGTAGATCGGAGAGAGTCAGAAAATAACCAAGGAGGTATGGGTTTGTGATCTCACCTCGAAAGGATGTCCATCTTATTGAGGAATACGAACTGACTACGTATGAGGAAGTGATACAAGGTATCAACTCCCCATTATGGCAAAACGCCATGATATTAGTTTTAACTAAGCCACTTTCGTAGGGATCACGATTGCATTTAGCGTATGCAACAAGCCTTTAAACCCCTAGGTGTCCCTAGTGGACGAGTTATAGTCTCGTGAGGGCTTACAGCGACAACACCCACAAACGTCATTCAAAACACACAATCATGCAAAAACAAAAATTAAATAGTCCCAATAGTTTCATATAATTTTATCCTCAAAGAATGCATAGTAATGAAACCAGAGAACTTTCAAAGTACTCAACGTAACTCAAATCCAAGTCTTTGAATAAATTATCTAAGCCAGACTCATAGTGTGTGTGTGCTAAGGTTTATTCACAACTTTATTCCTAGGTAAGCCAACTCAATGATTTCGTTTAAAAACTGGGATCAATGGGTCAAACCAACCTAGATATCTCCGTTAAGCTCTGTAGTTGCTTTTCTGTGCTCAATATGGTATGATTTCTTTTTTTTTTTTCTTTTGTCTCTCTTTTCATTTTCTTCTTTTTGAATTTTTCTTTTCTTTCTCTTTTTTTTTTCAACACACCTACCCTTTAAGGTAGCATTTCTCCTCATGGTGGTCCTAAAACTCGCCCATGGCTAGCTTCACGCTTATTGGTTATAGGTGGTTTATTTTCTTTTTTTTTCAGAGACATTTCTTTTATTTTCAACCATATCATACATCATAACACAAGCAAATCAGGATAGACATCTAAGCAAACAGTCATTCATCGACATGCAATTCCTTCAACTAGTCACTTTGTTAACTACTCAGGTTTTCACTACTAAAAACCTATAATTAAGTGCTTACGAGTCTAACATAGATAAACTATTCAAGTCATCAGATAAAAGTGCATTAAAGGACTTATCGTTTCTAAGATTTCACCCTAAAGCAAACAATATCATCATTGGATTTATGTTTAACTGTTAAGGACTAAAAGCAAACAAAACAATAATTATTATTTTTTGAAAATAAAATGTATTTATGACAGGTTTTATCATGCGCATGCATACATGATGAGTGGTATTTATACCACTATTTCTCACTCATTTGATCTACTGTTTTGTTTTGTTTCTCGAGATTCATGAACGTTTTGATGTGTTTTGTTGTTATTTTGCAGATAAATAAAGTTTGGACAACACTGGAGGCAATTTGGGGAAAAACCGGACAAAAATGCGTCAACAGGAATATTTTCATCTTCTGCGCGTCGCGACGCTGGAGCATTGCGCGCCACGACGCCCAACATGCGCCGGTTTTGCTAAAATACGCCGGTTTTGCTAAAATACGCGAAGGACCGTTGCAAAACATTTTGGAAGTGGAAATATTCGATGTATGGGGTATTGATTTCATGGGACCCTTCGTTCCATCATTTGGAAACCTGTACATCCTGGTTGCTGTAGACTACGTCTCCAAATGGGTTGAGGCAATTGCACTGCCATCCAATGATTCCAAAGTGGTGATCAAATTCCTGAAAAAGAACATTTTCACTCGGTTTGGAACACCTCGAGCAATCATCAGCGATGGTGGCTCTCATTTCTGCAACAAATACTTCGATGCACTCCTATCCAAATACGGAGTTACTCACAAAGTTGCCACTGCTTACCATCCACAGTCAAATGGACAGGTTGAGGTTTCGAACAGGGAGATCAAGAGAATCCTAGAAAGGACCGTTGGATCAACAAGGAGGGACTGGTCTACAAAATTAGATGATGCATTATGGGCCTACCGAACAGCTTACAAGACATCCATTGGTATGTCTCCATATCGATTGGTGTTTGGAAAAGCATGCCATCTACCAGTTGAGCTTGAACACAAGGCGTACTGGGCACTGAAGAAGTTGAATCTTGACTCACAAGCTGCAGGAGAGAAAAGACTTCACCAACTCAATGAATTGGAGGAATTTCGCCTACAGGCTTATGACAATGCCAAATTATACAAGGAAAAGACCAAAAAATGGCATGACCGAAAAATAGTGCACAGACAGTTGAAACCAGGCAGCAGGTGTTGTTGTACAACTCGAGATTGAAACTTTTCTCTGGAAAGTTGAAATCTAGGTGGTCCGGACCATTTGTGATCACTCAGGTTTTACCATATGGAGCTATTGAGTTACTGGATCCCAATACCAACAACACATTCAAAGTTAACAGTCAGCGTGTCAAGCACTACTGGGGAGAATCATTTAAGCGACAAAAAGAAAGTGTCACACTTTCAAATCTAGCATAAACGTTCAAGCAGTCACGTCTAGCTGACGACTTTAAACTTAGCGCTCGCAGGGAGGCAACCCATGCAATTTTTGTATATATTGTGATTTGGTGTGATTTAATTTTGTGTGTTTAGTTTTGCAGATTAAGTCATTTCAAGATGGATGAAGCTCTCTCAATCTTCACAAGCATTTCCTTCTCTCCCTCAAAAATCTCTGATGAAAATCTATAAAGCTCGCTTGGAACGGATGAGGTTACTGACAATCTATGGTGTTCCCAATGACATTCGTTGGGTAATTGAAGCACGAGTCCGATTGGCAGGTGAGTCTTCTGACTCTTTTATTTCACATTTGCCTGGTTTTGGAAGAAGCACCTATGCAAAGAAACGAAGAGCTAAACAAATGGGTTTTTGTTACAAATGTGCACGTTGGAATTGCAACACTCGTTGTCGTTCTTTAGGAATGGTGTCTGTTAATCGCGAAGACAAAATTAAATTCATTAGGGATGGCTTGAGTAAGGAGTCTTTAGATGATATATCTTCGACTCTTGAGATGCGTCCCAGTGGATATGTTCACATAGACTTTCGCAGATTACATACACAATTTCAAAAAGAAAGACAACAGTTAAGTCTTGGGAATCTGACTAAAAAAGACCCTGTTTGCCAATTTACAAGAAAATTGGATGGGAAGCTTGTCCCTGACGCATAGACGTTAATCAAGCTGTAAATTTTTGTACATATTATATCTCTTTGTCTTTTCCTAATAATATTGATTTGTTTTGTTGTTTTCTTTTGTTTTCTCCGACAGGATCCAGATCTTGTTGACTATCATAATCTATTTTACTATTTTGCTACTAATCGTCCTTTGGAAGATACTTGTGCTATTTTTACTCACCCTTTTCAGGTACTATAAATTCAGCTCATCATTGCACCTTTGAAGTCATCCAGAGTTGAGAAAGAAAAACATAAAAAATGGAAGCCACTTCAAGAAGACGAGTTGAAAACATCTGTGTGTTTTGCGGTAGTACTGTTGGTACTAAACCACAATACATAGAAGCAGCACAGGAATTGGGTCGAGTTTTAGCTGCAAGGAATATGCACTTAATATATGGCGGAGGAAATCTCGGACTTATGGGGATCGTTTCAAAAGCTGTACAGGAAGGAGGCAGTCATGTTTTGGGAATCATCCCAAAACCCTTGGCAGAGGCAAATCTTATTGGATCATCAAACGGAGAGGAACTGATCGTATCAGGTATGTCTGAACGTTTGGTAGAAATGATTAACCGTGCTGATGCTTTTATTGCTTTGCCAGGTGGCTTAGATACATTGGAGGAAATTTTTATAGTTCTATCTTGGGCGAACCTGAACATACACCAGAAACCGCTTGGACTGCTTAACGTTGATGGATTTTATGATTTTCTTTGTGTGTTTCTTGATGATGCTCGGAGAAATGGGTTCGTGTCAAAACCTATGAAAGAACTCCTTTTCACTGCCAGACTTGCTCCGGATCTAATAGACCAACTCATAGCCTATGAACCACAAGTTGACCCTATCATTTCGAAGATAAATTGGTCCGAGGACGATCGTGGTAAGAGGCGTCGTGTTAATCTGGATCTTAACCTTTAATTTTCTGTAGATTTCAGCTAACCAGGTACAACCTTCTAACTCTCCTTTTACTGTTTAAGACATTGGGGACAATGTCTCATTTAGGTTTGGGGGAGGGATTAGTTGATTAGTACCTTGTTTTTTAGTGTGTGTGTGTTGTTTTTATTTTTAGTTCAAAATTTTTCGAAAAATACAAAAAAATTTGAAAAATTTTCAAAAAAATTACAAAAATATTTTGCATTTTGTGTTTTGACTAAAAAGGTGAAATTGGTAAGAGATAGTCGAGTAAGGAATTTCCACTCCTGAGACGTATCTCAAACCATTTATTTTTGAAAACAAGTTAATTTTTGTTTATTTCCTTTTAAATTATTTAATTTGTGAATTCTCCTTAAAATGGACTAAAATGGATCTTCATATGCTCAGATGGCAGTATTATCAACATACATAGTAACATACGGACATGAGCTAAAATTGAAAAGTTTGTAATATTTCGTGCTATAGTTTAATCGGAGGAAGCATCTCTAAATAGTGATGGAGTAAAAAAAAAAAAAAAAAAAAAAAAAAAAAAAACTTCCGAGATCCGAGTTATTAAGACTGTAAGGGTGTTTTAACACCTAGTGCCCTAAAACCAACTGGTTTGGGAGTCACTGGCCCAAAGCTCGTTACATGGATCAAAGATGCTGCAAAAATATATATCTGAAGTCTGGGTAATTAAGTCCGTAGGGGTGTCTTAACACCTAGTGCCCTAAAGCCAACTGGTTTGGGAGCCACCGACCCAAAGCTCGCTACATAGACGGAAGGTATTGTATATAAATAAAAAATAGAGAAAAATCAAAGAAAAAATCAGAAAAATCAGAAAATTATTCCATTGCTACAAAAAGGTGTGAAATCTGATAGAACTTTAGGACAAAAATATTACTCTCTTATCATCACTGCACTATGACTGTTGTGGGCAAAAATGAGTTGATTAATATTTTGTTGGCTGTGTATATGGAGAATGATAAAAATAATCGGAGAATTTACTTATTCGGTATTTAGAAAGAAACAAAACAACTAGTAACTTGGAGTAGAATTTTCACCTGATTAGTCACTAACTTTCTTTATTCTCTTTTTCGCTTGTCTTTTTGCTTTTGTGTGCATTAGTTTTACTAACTTTTTACTTTTGTAAAATGTTTGTGGGTATCATTGCTGTAAACCCTCACGAGACTACAACTCGTCCACTAGGGACACCTAGGGGTTTAAAGGCTTGTTGCATATGCTAAATGCAACCGTGATCCTTACGAAAGTGGCATAGTTAAATTTTATTTTCATGTTATTTTACTTTCTGTTTTGCTCGAGGACTAGCAAAATGTTAGGTTTGGGGGTGTGATGAGTGGTATTTATACCACTATTTCTCACTCATTTGATCTAATGTTTTGTTTTGTTTCTCGAGATTCATGAACGTTTTGATGTGTTTTGTTGTTATTTTGCAGATAAATAAAGTTTGGACAGCACTGGAGGCAATTTGGGGAAAAACCGGACAAAAATGCGTCAACAGGAATATTTTCATCTTCTGCGCGTCGCGACGCTGGAGCATTGCGCGCCGCGACGCCCAACATGCGCCGGTTTTGCTAAAATGCGCCGGGTCAACGGGTCAACAATTTGAAAAGTTTGACTTTGCTAACGTGCGCCGTGCCACGTGTCACCATCACAGAAGACTTGCTAACTTGCGCTGCCACGTGTCATCATCACAACGGTGCCGACAATCATCATCTATGCTATCTTGCGCCAGGCCACGTGTCAACATCATAACGGTCTTGCTAAAATGCGCCCATGCCACGTGTCACGATCTGACGCTGCCGACAATCTCACCTCAGAGTGACGTAAGCAATGACGTCATGAACAGTGCCACGTCATCGGATAAGATCTGAGCCGACAAATCAGCAAGTGACACGTGTCACTGTAGCGCGCGTCGCGACGCGGCACTAGCGTCGCGACGTCCAGACCCCATCCGCGCCTATAAATAGGACTCGAGATTTCCGTTTTTGTTGTACCATTTCCTTCCACTTCTTTGATGTAGTTAGGGAGTTCTTCTCTCTCTAAGTTTCTTTTAATAAAGTTTTGTAATTTGTAATTACGTTTTGTAATAATAATAATTTACTTTCTTTATTTTACAGTTTTTACTACTCATTATGAGGAGGTAACTTCCCTCTGTTAGGGTAAAAGGTAATTCTTTTACTATTACTTCTTAGATTATTCTCCCATAATTATATATATTCAAAGTTTTAAATTGACTTAATCAGGATACCGCCAGATTGGTCGGTGGTAATAAAATTCATATTCCGCCTTTATGGCTGGTTATTTTGGTTCCGCCTTTATGGCTGGTTATTTTGGTTCCGCCTTTATGGCTGGTTGTTTTGGTTCCGCCTTTATGGCTGGTTGTTTTTAATTGATTAAATCAAAATACCGCCTATATTGCTGGTTGGTAATGTTTTGCAAAGCTTATATTATATTATGGGGAAATCTAATTAGTATTTAGTAGAAGTAATTACTTTTACCTTAGCAATTTTTATTAATTCATTTTCAGCATTTATTTTACTGCATTTACTTTATGCAATTTTATTTTAAGTCTTTTAAGTTTTTAGCCCTAGTTATGTGTCGTATCTAAGTTAGTTATCTAGGGTTGTGATGAATTTCAATTTAACCGGTTTATAAGGGTTAGATTATAGTTTGGGTAATTTAAAGATTTATTTATTGAGTCTTAATCTTAATGCTCTTTAATTAACTGGCCATTAATTAAATTGATTAGGTAAACTTAAAATGAACTAGACATAGGGATTTTAAGTTTAAGACCTTAGACTCAATAGCCCACGATCTTCCTTGAGGATAGATAACCCTTTAATAGATTTCCTTACAGGATAGGAATATACCTGTCGGGCGGGGGTAGCCATAATTGGAACTTGAACTTAATGAATCTAGGTAATTTGGTTGACATAGACATATGGTTCAATTGGGTTATACTAGTTATTTGTAATTGACCATCGGAAGAGGCTTTTACATAATTAGTGTTCCAGGTTAATAATTGATATTTACCCAACTATAGATAACTAACTACTTCATCTTTTAAATAATATTGAAATAAATCACAACCCTGGATAGATTTTAATATTGAATTTCCTTAAAATTACTTTTAAGCAATTTTACTTATTTGTCTTTAAATTTAGAATCGTCGCCATTCCAAATCAATCAAACAACTTGTTAGATACCGGTAATCATTTGGCCCAATAAATTGATAACAAAAGGTTTTAAGTCCTCGTGGGATCGATAATTTTTATACTACCTGAACAATACGTACGCTTGCGTTATACGTGTGTGTTTACGCCGGTCAAGTTTTTGGCGCCGTTGCCGGGGACTTATTTATCTTTTATTATTAGTTTAGGGTTTAGATACTTTTACTTGTATCTAATTTCTTTTTACTTATTGTTTTTGTTTTCTTGTGTTTCAGGTTCTCTGAAACTTCATGAGACGAACCAGAAGCTTTGAAATCCGACCGCTTGACCCAGAAATTGAAAGAACCATCAGACAGTTGAGAAGGGAAAGGCGAGAAGCCCAAGAAGCTTTAGTCAACATTGAACTGAACCTTTGGAGGTTGCACCACCAATTCCCATTCGAGACAGAACCATTCCGGTGGTTGACAGACTCATTTCATGTATTGTACTTCCTCCATTACCAGCAAATGCAGGAGACATCAAAACTTGCATTCAGATGATTCAGCAGTCAGTTCAGTTTGGGGGAAATGCAACTGAAGACCCTAATGCCCACATTAGCAACTTCCTGGAAGTTTGCGGCACTTTCAATTACAATCGAGAAGCTGAAGAAGCAATGAGATTGCGTGTATTCCCATACTCCTTGAAAGACAGAGCTAAAGCTTGGCTACATTCATTACCAGCAGGGTCTATCACAACATGGAACGCTTTAGCCACCAAATTTCTTGCAAAATACTTTCCACCAGCCAGAACTGGAAAGCTGCGAAATGACATCACATCCTTTGTGCAGCAAGATTCAGAATCCATGTACGAAGCTTGGGAAAGGTATAAAGATTTACTCCGGAAATGTCCACATCATGAGATTCCAAAATGGCTTCAAGTCCGAACATTCTACAATGGACTTTCTGGAATAATGAGAACCACAATTGATGCTGCTGCTGGAGGTGCCTTAATGGCAAAAGGAGAAGATCAAGCCTGGGAACTAATCGAAGAAATGGCAACATAATTCCTTGTGGCCAACAGAAAGAAGTTTGATTCAAAGAATTGCAGGAATCTATGAAGTTGGAGCCAATACAGCAGTCAACACCAAGTTAGATCAAATATGCAAATTCATGGAGACTCTTACCACTGGATCCACAAGTTCACCATATGGAGGAGTACCAGAACCACAACAACTTGAAGAGACGGTGAATTATGTCAACAATTTCAACAGACAGGGGAACAATCCATATTCCAACACCTACAACCCAGGGTGGAGGAATCATCCTAATTTTTCATGGAGCAACAATTCAGGGCAAAAGAACTATCCACCACCGGATTCCAGCAACAGAATAAAGGCCAGGAGCAGACAAATGAACCAGTGATGGCAGAGATGCTAGCTCAATTAAAAAGATATGAACCCATGATTCAGAGCCAATCAGCTTCCATCAAAGCACTGGAGAATCAAATCGGACAACTGGCCAATGCTCAGAGCTACAGACGCCAGCAGGTAATCTTCCCAGCAACACAGAACCAAATCCATGAACCGAGGGAAGGAGCAATGTCAAGCCATTACCTTAAAGAGTGGTATTGAGATCAACAAAGATGTTGGAGTCAAAACAGCTGTTGAGGAAGTTCCAAAAGATGCAGTTCCACAGATGGAAGAAAAAGAAGCAAAAGAAAAAGAAGCAAAGGAAAAAGAAAAAGAACAGATCACTCCACCACCACCTTTTCCTCAACGTCTTCAGAAAAAAAAACTGGACAAACAGTTTGCTCGTTTCTTGGAGATTTTCAAAAAGCTGCACATCAACATACCATTTGCAGAAGCCTTGGAACAAATGCCCAGTTATGTCAAATTCATGAAAGACATTCTTTCACACGAAAACGGATTGGGAGACTACGAAACAGTAGCTTTGACAGAAGAATGCAGCGCCATCATTCAAAGAAACTTCCCCCGAAGTTGAAAGATCCTGGCAGTTTCACAGTTCCAGTTCACCATTGGACAAGAACATTACATCGGTAAGGCTTTATGTGATTTAGGTGCTAGTGTTAACTTGATGCATTTTTCTATTTACACAAAATTACAAATTGGAGAAGCAATGCCTACCTCAGTATCTTTGCAACTTGCTGATCGAACACTCGCATTTCCGAGAGGAGTTGTGGAAAATGCTGGTTAAAGTTGATAAACTAATCCTTCCATCCTTCCAGCAGATTCATCATCCTTGACATGGAAGAAGACAAAGAAGTACCTATCATTCTTGGGAGACCATTTTTGGCTACAGGTAAAACTGTGATTGATGTGCAAAAATGAGAACTAACAATGAAAGTGCAGGCAGTGACCAAAGTGACCTTTATGTTTTCCAAGCCATGAAATTTCCAAGCGATGAAAATGAAGAAGAAGAATGCTTCAGAATTGATGTCGTTGATAGAATTGTTCAGAATACTGAGTCAAATCCCACGGATACACTTGAAGCTTGCATCACCAACATGACTGACAGCAGCGAGCTAGATGCTGAAATCTTGGAATGTATAAACTATCCAAAACATTCCGCATTCCGATTCAAAGTAACACCACCAGTTGAAAGCTTGGAACTGCCAAAGAAAGATCGAATCAAACCTTCGATTGAAGAACCACCACAGTTGGAACTAAAGTTACTTCCGAGCCATCTCAGGTATGCATTTCTTGGAAACTCTTCTGAATTACCTGTTATTATTTCTTCTTCACTAACATTGGAACAGGAAGAAAAGCTACTAAGAGTGTTACGAGAGCACAAAAGAGCCATTGGCTGGACTATAGCAGACATTCGAGGCATTAGCCCATCATTTTGCATGCACAAGATCCTGATGAATGATGAATACAAACCCACAGTGGAGCATCAACGGAGACTCAATCCAATCATGAAGGAAGTCGTGAAGAAAGAAATCATCAAATGGTTGGATGCTGGCATCATTTACCCCATCTCAGATAGCACTTGGGTAAGTCCTATGCAGTGTGTACCAAGAAAGGAGGAATTACTGTTGTCACCAATGAAAAGAACGAGCTGATTCCAACAAGAACGGTGACTGGATGGAGAGTATGTATGGATTACAGGAAGCTGACAAAACAAAGCCACGAGAAAGGACCATTTTCCGCTGCCATTCATTGACCAGATGTTAGACAGACTGGCAGGACATGAGTTCTATTACTTTCTTGATGGATATTCAGGGTACAATCAGATTGCCATCGCACCAGAAGACCAGGAGAAAACTACTTTTACATGTCCCTATGGTACTTTTGCTTTCCGTAGGATGCCATTTGGATTATGTAATGCCCCTGCCACTTTTCAGCGTTGCATGATGGCCATCTTTTCAGACATGCTGGAGCAGAGTATGGAGGTTTTTATGGATGATTTTTCTGTGTTTGGAGATTCTTTTGACCATTGTTTGAAAAATTTGGAACAGGTATTACAAAGGTGTGAAGATACAAACCTGGTACTCAATTGGGAGAAATGCCATTTCATGGTACAGGAAGGCATTGTTCTTGGACACCGGATCTCACAAAAAGGAATTGAAGTAGACAAAGCAAAAATCGAGACAATTGAGAAACTACCTCCACCAACGTCTGTCAAAGGGATTCGAAGTTTTCTTGGACATGCAGGTTTTTACAGGAGATTTATCAAAGACTTTTCCAAGATTGCCAAACCTCTTTGCAATCTTCTGGAAAATGATGTGCCTTTTAACTTTACCAAAGAATGCCAGGAAGCTTTCGAGATCTTAAAACAGAAGCTGATTTCTGCCCCCATCATTGTAGCACCAGATTGGACCATTCCATTCGAGGTAATGTGTGATGCTAGTGATTTTGCTGTAGGTGCAGTTTTGGGACAACGCAAAGTAAAGATTTTCCACACCATTTACTACTCCAGCAGAACTTTGAATGAAGCTCAACTCAACTACACAACCACTGAAAAGGAGTTGCTAGCAGTTGTGTACGCTTTTGACAATTCCACTCCTATCTGCTGGGTCCCAAAGTGGTGGTCTACACAGATCATTCAGCAATCAAATATCTGATCACAAAGAAAGATGCCAAACCCAGATTGATCCGTTGGATACTTCTTTTGCAAGAATTCGACGTGGAGATCCGAGACAGGAAAGGAACAGAAAACCAGGTGGCAGATCACTTATCGAATCGAGGCTCGAGAATGGAGAACAACTGGCAAGAATTATCAATCAAGAAACTTTCCCAGATGAACAGCTGTTCACCATAAAACAACAGAAGTCCCTTGGTATGCTGACTATGTCAACTACATTGTATCAGGAAAATGGCCTTGGAATGGACAACTCAGCAACGGAAGAAGTTCTTCAAAGAAGTCAGCACTATGTCTGGGATGAACCATACCTACCTTAAACGCTGTGCTGATCATTACTTAAACGGTGTGTTCCACAGGAGGAAGTCAACAGTGTTTTGCAACACTGTCATTCATCACCATACGTGGACACTTCAGTGGAAAAACAACTGCACGCCAAAGTCCTTCAATCAGGTTTGTTCTGGCCCACACTTTTTAAAGATGCTTACCTTTTTGCTTTCAATGTGACAGGTGCCAGAGAACGGGAATATTTCGAGAAGAAACGAAGGACCGTTGCAAAAAAATTTGGAAGTGGAATATTCGATGTATGGGGTATTGATTTCATGGGACCCTTCGTTCCATCATTTGAAACCTGTACATCCTGGTTGCTGTAGACTACGTCTCCAAATGGGTTGAGGCAATTGCACTGCCATCCAATGATTCCAAAGTGGTGATCAAATTCCTGAAAAAGAACATTTTCACTCGGTTTGGAACACCTCGAGCAATCATCAGCGATGGTGGCTCTCATTTCTGCAACAAATACTTCGATGCACTCCTATCCAAATACGGAGTTACTCACAAAGTTGCCACTGCTTACCATCCACAGTCAAATGGACAGGTTGAGGTTTCGAACAGGGAGATCAAGAGAATCCTAGAAAGGACCGTTGGATCAACAAGGAGGGACTGGTCTACAAAATTAGATGATGCATTATGGGCCTACCGAACAGCTTACAAGACATCCATTGGTATGTCTCCATATCGATGTGTTTTTGAAAAGCATGCCATCTACCAGTTGAGCTTGAACACAAGGCGTACTGGGCACTGAAGAAGTTGAATCTTGACTCACAAGCTGCAGGAGAGAAAAGACTTCACCAACTCAATGAATTGGAGGAATTTCGCCTACAGGCTTATGACAATGCCAAATTATACAAGGAAAAGACCAAAAAATGGCATGACCGAAAAATAGTGCACAGACAGTTGAAACCAAGGCAGCAGGTGTTGTTGTACAACTCGAGATTGAAACTTTTCCCTGGAAAGTTGAAATCTAGGTGGTCCGGACCATTTGTGATCACTCAGGTTTTACCATATGGAGCTATTGAGTTACTGGATCCCAATACCAACAACATTCAAAGTTAACAGTCAGCGTGTCAAGCACTACTGGGGAGAATCATTTGAGCGACAAAAAGAAGTGTCACACTTTCAGATCTAGCATAAACGTTCAAGCAGTCACGTCTAGCTGACGACTTTAAACTTAGCGCTCGCAGGGAGGCAACCCATGCAATTTTTGTATATATTGTGATTTGGTGTGATTTAATTTTGTGTGTTTAGTTTTTGCAGATTAAGTCATTTCAAGATGGATGAAGCTCTCTCAAATCTTCACAAGCAATTTCCTTCTCTCCCTCAAAAATCTCTGATGAAAATCTATAAAGCTCGCTTGGAACGGATGAGGTTACTGACAATCTATGGTGTTCCCAATGACATTCGTTGGGTAATTGAAGCACGAGTCCGATTGGCAGGTGAGTCTTCTGACTCTTTTATTTCACATTTGCCTGGTTTTGGAAGAAGCACCTATGCAAAGAAACGAAGAGCTAAACAAATGGGTTTTTGTTACAAATGTGCACGTTGGAATTGCAACACTCGTTGTCGTTCTTTAGGAATGGTGTCTGTTAATCGCGAAGACAAAATTAAATTCATTAGGGATGGCTTGAGTAAGGAGTCTTTAGATGATATATCTTCGACTCTTGAGACGCGTCCCAGTGGATATGTTCACATAGACTTTCGCAGATTACATACACAATTTCAAAAAGAAAGACAACAGTTAAGTCTGGGAATCTGACTAAAAAAGACCCTGTTTGCCAATTTATAAGAAAATTGGATGGGAAGCTTGTCCCTGACGCATAGACGTTAATCAAGCTGTAAATTTTTACATATTATATCTCTTTGTCTTTTCCTAATAATATTGATTTGTTTTGTTGTTTTCTTTTGTTTTCTCCGACAGGATCCAGATCTTGTTGACTATCATAATCTATTTTACTATTTTGCTACTAATCGTCCTTTGGAAGATACTTGTGCTATTTTTACTCACCCTTTTCAGGTACTATAAATTCAGCTCATCATTGCACCTTTGAAGTCATCCAGAGTTGAGAAAGAAAAACATAAAAAATGGAAGCCACTTCAAGAAGACGAGTTGAAAACATCTGTGTGTTTTGCGGTAGTACTGTTGGTACTAAACCACAATACATAGAAGCAGCACAGGAATGGGTCGAGTTTTAGCTGCAAGGAATATGCACTTAATATATGGGGGAGGAAATCTCGGACTTATGGGGATCGTTTCAAAGGCTGTACATGAAGGAGGCAGTCATGTTTTGGGAATCATCCAAAACCCTGGCAGAGGCAAATCTTATTGGATCATCAAACGGAGAGGAACTGATCGTATCAGGTATGTCTGAACGTTTGGTAGAAATGATTAACCGTGCTGATGCTTTTATTGCTTTGCCAGGTGGCTTAGGTACATTGGAGGAAATTTTTATAGTTCTATCTTGGGCGAACCTGAACATACACCAGAAACGCTTGGACTGCTTACGTTGATGGATTTTATGATTTTCTTTGTGTGTTTCTTGATGATGCTCGGAGAAATGGGTTCGTGTCAAAACCTATGAAAGAACTCCTTTTCACTGCCAGACTTGCTCCGGATCTAATAGACCAACTCATAGCCTATGAACCACAAGTTGACCCTATCATTTCGAAGATAAATTGGTCCGAGGACGATCGTGGTAAGAGGCGTCGTGTTAATCTGGATCTTAACCTTTAATTTCCTGTAGATTTCAGCTAACCAGGTACAACCTTCTAACTCTCCTTTTACTGTTTAAGACATTGGGGACAATGTCTCATTTAGGTTTGGGGGAGGGAATTAGTTGATTAGTACCTTGTTTTTAGTGTGTGTGTTGTTTTTATTTTTAGTTCAAAATTTTTCGAAAAATACAAAAAAAATTGAAAAATTTTCAAAAAAATTACAAAAATATTTTGCATTTTTGTGTTTTGACTAAAAAGGTGAAATTGGTAAGAGATAGCCGAGTAAGGAATTTCCACTCCTGAGACGTATCTCAAACCATTTATTTTTGAAACAAGTTAATTTTTGTTTATTTCCTTTTAAATTATTTAATTTGTGAATTCTCCTTAAAATGGACTAAAATGGATCTTCATATGCTCAGATGGCAGATATTATCAACATACATAGTAACATACGGACATGAGCTAAAATTGAAAAGTTTGTAATATTTCGTGCTATAGTTTAAGCGGAGGAAGCATCTCTAAATAGTGATGGAGTAAAAAAAAAAAAAAAAAAAAAAAAAAAAACGTCCGAGATCCGAGTTATTAAGACTGTAAGGGTGTTTTAACACCTAGTGCCCTAAAACCAAGTGGTTTGGGAGTCACTGGTCCAAAGCTCGTTACATGGATCAAAGATGCTGCAAAAAATATATATATCTGAAGTCTGGGTAATTAAGTCCGTAGGGGTGTCTTAACACCTGGTGCCCTAAAGCCAACTGGTTTGGGAGCCACCGACCCAAAGCTCGCTACATAGACGGAAGGTATTGTATATAAATAAAAAAGAAAAAATCAAAGAAAAAATCAGAAAAATCAGAAAAATCAGAAATTTATTCCATTGCTACAAAAAGGTGTGAAATCTGATAGAACTTTAGGACAAAAAATATACTCTCTTATCAACTGCACTTATGACTGTTGTGGGCAAAAATGAGTTGATTAATATTTTGTTGGCTGTGTATATGGAGAATGATAAAAATAATCGGAGAATTTACTTATTCGGTAATTTAGAAAGAAACAAAACAACTAGTAACTTGGAGTAGAATTTTCACCTAATTAGTCACTAACTTTCTTTATTCTCTTTTCGCTTGTCTTTTTGCTTTTTTGTGCATTAGTTTTACTAACTTTTTACTTTTAAAATGTTTGTGGATATCATTGCTGTAAACCCTCACGAGACTACAACTCGTCCACTAGGGACACCTAGGGGTTTAAAGGCTTGTTGCATATGCTAAATGCAACCGTGATCCCTACGAAAGTGGCTTAGTTAAATTTTATTTTCATGTTATTTTACTTTCTGTTTTGCTCGGGACTAGCAAAATGTTAGGTTTGGGGGTGTGATGAGTGGTATTTATACCACTATTTCTCACTCATTTGATCTAATGTTTTGTTTTGTTCTCGAGATTCATGAACGTTTTGATGTGTTTTTGTGTTATTTTGCAGATAAATAAAGTTTGGACAGCACTAGGCAATTTGGGGAAAAACCGGACAAAAATGCGTCAACAGGAATATTTTCATCTTCAGCGCGTCGCGACGCTGGAGCATTGCGCGCCGCGACGCCCAACATGCGCCGGTTTTGCTAAAATGCGCCGGGTCAACGGGTCAACAATTTGAAAAGTTTGACTTTGCTAACGTGTGACGTGCCACGTGTCACCATCACAGAAGACTTGCTAACTTGCGCTGCCACGTGTCATCATCACAATGGTGCCGACAATCATCATCTATGCTATCTTGCGCCAGACCACGTGTCAACATCATAACGGTCTTGCTAAAATGCGCCCATGCCACGTGTCACGATCTGACGCTGCCGAAAATCTCACCTCAGAGTGACGTAAGCAATGACGTCATGAACAGTGCCACGTCATCGGATAAGATCTGAGCCGACAAATCAGCAAGTGACACGTGTCACTGTAGCGCGCGTCACGACGCCCAGACCCCATCCGCGCCTATAAATAGGACTCGAGATTTCCGTTTTTGTTGTACCATTTCCTCCCACTTCTTTGATGTAGTTAGGGAGTTATTCTCTCTCTAAGTTTCTTTTAATAAAGTTTTGTAATTTTTAATTACGTTTTGTAATAATAATAATTTACTTTCTTTATTTTACAGTTTTTACTACTCATTATGAGGAGGTAACTTCCCTCTGTTAGGGTAAAAGGTAATTCTTTTACTATTGCTTCTTAGATTATTCTCCCATAATTATAATATATTCAAAGTTTTAAATTGACTTAATCAGGATACCGCCAGATTGGTCGGTGGGTAATAAAATTCATATTCCGCCTTTATGGCTGGTTATTTTGGTTCCGCCTTTATGGCTGGTTATTTTGGTTCCGCCTTTATGGCTGGTTGTTTTGGTTCCGCCTTTATGGTTGGTTGTTTTTAAACTGATTAAATCAAAATACCGCCTATATGGCTGGTTGGTAATGTTTTGCAAAGCTTATATTATATTATGGGAGAAATCTAATTAGTATTTAGTAGAAGTAATTCCTTTTACCTTAGCAATTTTTATTAATTCCTTTTCAGCATTTATTTTACTGCATTTACTTTATGCAATTTTATTTTAAGTCTTTTTAGTTTTTAGCCCTAGTTATGGTCGTAGCTAAGTTAGTTATCTAGGGTTGTGATGAATTTCAATTTAACCGGTTTATAAGGGTTAGATTATAGTTTGGATAATTTAAAGATTTATTTATTGAGTCTTAATCTTAATGCTCTTTAATTAACTGGCCATTAATTAAATTGATTAGATAAACTTAAAATGAACTAGACATAGGGATTTTAAGTTTAAGACCTTAGACTCAATAGCCCACGATCTTCCTTGAGGATAGATAACCCTTTAATAGATTTCCTTACAGGATAGAAATACCTGTCGGGCGGGGTAAGCCATAATTGGAACTTGAACTTAATGAATCTAGGTAATTTGGTTGACATAGACATATGGTTCAATTGGGTTATACTAGGTATTTGTAATTGACCATCGGAAGAGGCTTTTACATAATTTAGTGTTCCAGGTTAATAAATTGATATATTACACCAACTATAAGATAACTACTTCATCTTTTAAATAATATTGAAATAAATCACAACCCTGGATAGATTTTAATATTGAATTTCCTTAAATTTACTTTTAAGCAATTTTACTTATTTGTCTTTAAATTAGAATCGTCGCCATTCCAAATCAATCAAACAACTTGTTAGATACTGGTAATCATTTGGCCCAATAATTGATAACAAAAGGTTTTAAGTCCTCGTGGGATCGATCCTTTTTATACTACTTGAACGATACGTACGCTTGCGTTATACGTGTGTGTTTACGCCGGTCAATACACCCCCACACTTAAACTTGCATTGTCCTCAATGTAAGATAAATATAAAGAAAATGATTAAGGAACAACACTACCAGGCGCAGAGTTGATCAGGTTCCTACTGGTGCGACTTTAGTTGTGTGGCTGTGTAGGTTGTGCTAACTCCCGCATAAACACTCATGCAAACAGAAAAATAAACATGCAGTTAGCATACAATAATATGAAACTAAAGTAAATAAAATAAAATGCAGATGCAAGGGTTGCCTCCCCGCTAGTGCTAAGTTTAACGTCTTCAGCCAGACGTAAACACTTAAATTATTCATGGTGGCTTCGATCTAGCGTATTGATGAAGGCATGCGAGAGAATGCTTGTCTAGCTCTGGCAGTTTATCCACTGATCATCTACTGCACATAAGGAAAGATTCGCTCAATCTCCTTTTTAACCTCACATGTACCATCTTTAATTAAGCATTAACTCTTATTTTCCTCTTTTTTTGGTTCTTTGGGACCAGTTTCAGTTCAGGGGGATTTGATTTAGGTTGTAGAGACGCTATTTCTGGTAGGACTGTTTCTAGCATGTATGAGTAATGACACTCTTCATCACCCTGTAGTTGTTTCTCGACATGAAAACTATTAAGTTCTTGAGGAGAGGGTACCCTAACTAGGAAATATGGCACTTGTTCTACCTGAGATGTGTTAGCACTATTATCCTTAGGGTCACTTATGGTGTTGGAAGTATTCTGCATCCCTACCTCTTCTCAACTCCTAGTGATTATGGCATTAACACCTCTTATACTGGATACCTCATGATTAGCCTGTGTCATGTACTGACCTAGTGGATTAGGTTGAGTCTGGGATGAGAATTTTCCTTGTTCTTGTACACTCACGACATTAGTCAATTTAAAGATTTAACTCTTAATTTCCTTTTGGTCTTCAGCTACCTGAGATATCAACGACTCAATCATTTGATTGGTTTTGCTTTGGGTCTCTACAAATGCATGCCAGGTATCATTTAAAGAATTTGTAGGAATAATAGGTGTGTGATACTGAGGGTTACTATAACCTCCAGGTTGTGGTGTCTGGGTAGGCTGATAGAACTCCTGCCTCCAATTAACATTGGGATGGTTCCGCCAACTAGGATTATAGGTGTCTGGGTACGGTGTGTAAGGCTTCTGATACGTCCCTAATGCATGGCATTGTTCTTCATATGTTCCTCTTATCACATCATATACCGGACACTCTTGAGATTCTAGTTGGGCTACTGAATGCATTGTCTTGCTGTCTTTGGCTATTAAGGCTTCTATCTGTCTAGTTAACAGCTCAACTTGTGTCTTAAGGCTATCCTCTTCCCTAAAGTGTTGTAGGCTTCTGCTAGAAGAAGTGTGTGTCCTATCAGCGTTATCTACAGCATTAGGTCCAGTCCAAGTATGAGATTTCTTAGCTAGGTCATCTAAATACTCGAGTGCCTCATCAGGGTCATTTCGGATAAACTCACCATTGCACATTATCTCAACGAATTGGTGCTCCCTAGGGGTCAGTCCATCATAGAAATAACTTACTAAACGCCAACTCTCATATCCATGGTGGGGACAACTCGCTAACAACTCCTTATACCGCTCCCACGTTTGATAAAGGGTCTCGCTGTCTCTCTGGGAGAAGGTGGAGATTTTTCTTTTCAGGGCATTTGTCTTATGGTGTGGGAAATATTTGTCAAAAAATACCTGTGTCATCTCGCCCCACGATCCTATTGACCTAGGTCTCAGAGAATACAACCAGCTCTTAACTCTATCCTTAAGGGCAAAGGGGAAAAACTTAAGTCTAATTGTGTCGGTAGTCCCAAAACGGTCATGGAAGGTCGCTACTACCTCTTCAAACTCTCTAATATGCACGTAAGGATTTTCACTCTCTAAACCGTGAAAAGTTGGAAGATACTGTATCATTCCAGGCCTAAAGTCTATGTGTGGTGCATTAGGAGGAAACATGATGCACGAAGGTGTAGCTGTGCGAGTTGGGTGGAGGTACTCTTCAAGAGTCCTCCTAGGTGGTTTCTCGTATTCACTCATGTTATGTGCGCTAGACGCAGATGGTGTAGAGAAGAGATTTTCAAATATGTTCTCAGAATCTGAGCTTTCTTCTTTAGTCCTAACAAATCTACCATATATATTCCTACGTCTAGACATGTAATTGAAGCTCAAATAATACGGAAAACAGGAAAAAAAAGTATATAAATAAATAAAAGGAATAAACTAAAAATTAAAATTTAACTAAAACTAAAACTAAAACAGAAATAAAATAACTAAAATAAATACTAAAATAAAAGACTATAAACAAAAATAAAAAGAACTAATTAAAAATAAAAACTAAATTACTAAAGGAAAATAAATAAGCGAATAATAAATAAATAAGATAAAATAAAATACTAATAAAGAAATTGGAACGAAGTTACCGCTTCGTTGTTGACTAAGCAAATCTGGTCCTTTTGCTTGTAAACCGTCTCCCCGGCAACGACGCTAAATTTTGATTAGGCCCAAAAATAACTTGCGGTTATCGCAGTATAGCTGGGGTGTCGATTCCTCAGAGAGATGGTTACATGAACTAATTTACTCAAACAAAAACGTTAACGGTAACTTAATAAATAAAACGATAAAATTGGTAATTAAAGTAAAGATAAACAAAATAATAAAAAGATAATGAAAGATAACGGCAGAGAAAAGAAGCAAAGCGTTAGGAATCCTTATTGCATCAAACTCCTATATTCAGTTATTAATTCCTATTACTACTCAGTTGAGGGTTTCACATCCCAAACCAACAACCGGAAGATATTCAATTCTACACATATTCAAATTCTAAGGTAATTAATGATTATTTTCTCTATGTTAACAGCACACAAAAATCATCGTTACGAGTTATCTAACGTCGACAATATACCCTCAGACAATACTGCAGCAGAAGACCAACACATAAAATGACTTTACCAGTCACAATTGAATTCGCAAACCACACATAGAAGAAGAATGACTGGATCTATATGGGATTTGACAAAACACAATTTCTGGAATAATAAATCGAAAAATAATAGAAAATAATAAACATCAATTTTATCAAACGATTAAAAGGTTTGTAGAAATCAAAAACATAAATAATAAAAATCCAACACAAGAGTCCATCCCTAACTTTGCCTAGGAGATTAGTTCCCCATAAAAGAAATAAAAATAGCCTGAGATTGGAGAGAATTATTACTCTGAATTATCATGGCTCCGTGTCCCGGCATTGCGCTCTGATTTCTTCTCTTCTTGCTGCCTCTCGGCAACTCTCTGCTTCGTATTCTCTCAACTGCTCTCTAATTTATTTTTCTATTATGCGCAGGCTGCTTGACGCAGCTCCCCCTTTCGTACAACAACTTTGCATGTATTTATAATGAGACAATTCGAAACCCTATGCAATATGGGCCCCACGTGATTGCTTATCTATTTTGTCAACTATCATAGCTGCACTTTGCTTTCTTTCTTTTGACCGGTCAGACCACTTTCTTCTATTTGCTTTATTGTTTGAAAAATAAGTTAGGGCCCACGGTCCCACCTTCAATTTCCTTCTTTGAATTCAAAGTCTTGGTCAATATTGGTGGCTGAAGCATTATTTCTCCATAATTCCTTCTATTCACGCCTCTTCTCCTTGATGGCGCCATGACGCCTCACTCTCTGGATTTTGTACGGGAGTATGGCGCCATTACAATTTCTCACTGATTCCTGTTATTCACGTTCTCGACTCCTGTGTGCGTTCTATGCATCAGTATGGCCCCTAAATACTTGTAATTGTCCCATGATCTATGTATTAATATTCCTACAAATAAAAATCACTAAATTAGTTTAAATAATAATTATTTCTAGACTAATATAACAATAGAAATTATGTAATTATATATAAAATATAAAACTAAATACTTAACAATAGACTCGAATAAGTGCCGTTTCAAAGTACATTTTCACGCACTTATCAGGCGTCGTGACGCCTAACATGCACCAAGACTTGCTAACGTGCGCCGAGTCCACAAGTCAGAATCTGAGAAGTTTGACTTTGCTAACATGTGCTGTGCCACGTGTCACCATCACAGCCGATCTGCTAACGTGCGCCGTGCCACATGTCATCATCCTACGGTGCCGACAGTTGCCATCGTCACGTGCCGCCATGTGTCACTCCACGACATTGTCCACATCACCATTTGACCGAGTCAAAGTGCCACGTCATCGCCACATCATCATCAACCAATCACATCGTGCCACGTGTCATCATTCTATGGTGCCGACAGTCATTTTCGCCACATGTCGCAACGTCATCGCCACGTCATCGCCACATCAGCTCAATCATTCAGCTCCCAGTCGCCTTTCCACGTGTCACCTTATCTCTTTATCTGAGTCGCCACGTGTCAGATAAGGATCTGAAGCCGAAGAACCAAAGCTGCCACGTCGATAATCACGCGCGTCGCGACGTGAGCTGCGCGTCGCGACGCAGACACCCTACTGACGCTTATAAATAGAGCTCGAAATTTTAGTTTCAGATGTACATTCCTCTCTAATTTGTCTGATGTAAATAGAGAGTTTTCTATCTAGTTTCTTTTAATTTCAGTTTTGTAATTAAATTTTAATTACGTTCTGTAATAATAGTAATTTACTTTCTTTACTTTTTATAGTTTTTACTATTCACCATGAGGAGGTAACTTCCTCCTGCTATGGTGAAAGGTAATTCTTTTACTATTGCTATTTAGATTAATCTCCCTTATGTTGGACAATTATGACCCATAGCATCACTATTTGTACAGATCATGGTGTTGTTGTACAAATTAACTATGTGACAAAGGAAATTGCCATTTTATAATTTGTAATTAGATTACCAAGATATATAAATGATAGAAGGTCCATATGATTAGTTCCGGATTGGGATGATATGAGACATTATCAATCCACGAAGGTTTAATCATTAAACATCCCTAGTCAGAGTATTATCGAGATTGGACATCGATAATGCGTAAAAGACTAGTATTACTGATGAGCGGAAAATATATCAATATTTACCGCCTCTTTTACTTAATATTTTGTTTAGTTTCTCGGGTTTGATGAACGTTTTGATGTGTTTTAGTTTATTTTGCAGATAAAATAATATTGGGACACAATAAAATCATTTAGGACGAAATGTGGGTCAAATAAGGGCAAAAATTGGACTTGACATATTAATTTTGGAGATTGGAAACTTGAAAGGGCGTTTTAACGAAGTACAGTTTTGGAAATTCCAATTTTGCGCATCTGTCGTAATTTGGGCATAACGTTTTACTCTGATATCGAATTGCGCTGATTCAAGTTCAAGATTAAAGAAAAATCAAAGATCTACAACTTTGAAAGACAAAATAATTTCTAATTCTGAAGATTTCATGCCCGAAATTTATGAACCATCCAGAAGTGTGTTGTGTGTAATTATTAAAGTCATTTTCAATTATTTTCAAAGCAAAAAATAAATCAATAAATAAATAATAAAAATTATCAAATCACCACCAAAAATGATAAGCAATTAGTGGAGCAATTAATAATGGATTTGGTAGAGCAATTAGTAGAGCAATTAATAATTGATATGGTGGATGATTTGACGGAGGGAAAATTTTGCCTATAAATACCAAGCCATTTCATTTGTAAATTCATACTTTCTTCTAAGTAATTCCTTAAGAATACGAAGAAGATTGTAAATTATTTGTTTATTTACAGCTTTTAGTAATTAATTTCCGCTTTCGCACTTTCTTTTCATTACTTTTCAGTTTTTACTTTCCGCAATTTACTTTTACGCACAATACTTTTCTTTCTTTAATTTTCAGTTTTTACTTTTCAGTAATGAGGAGGTAACTCTCCTTTGCTGGAGTAAAAGATAAAACTTTTATTACTAATATTTAGATTAATCTCCCTTAATTATAATATATAAACTAGTTAAAACCTGACTTAACGAGGATACCGCCATATTGGTCGATTGGTAATTATTTAAATTGGTTTTAACCTGACTAAACTGGATACCGCCTGATTGGTCGGTTGGTAATTAATTATTAATTTGACTTAATCTGGATACCGCCTATATGGCTGGTTGGTAATTATCATGCAAAGTTAATATATTATATTAAGGGAGATATCTAAAATAGAAGTAATAAAAGTGGATCCTTTTACCTCAACATTTTCTTTTATTGTACTTTTACTTTATTTACTTTTCCACAATTTACTTTCAGCATTTACTTTTCAGCAATTTACTTTCAGCATTTACTTTTCAGCAATTTACTTTTCAGCAATTTACTTTCAGCATTTACTTTTCAGTAATTTACTTTCAGCATTTACTTTCAGCATTTTAATTTTCAGTATTTTACTTTCAGCATTTTAATTTATGTCTTTTATTTTATTTAAGTTTTTACTACCCGTAAATATGTGTCGTAACTAAGCCATTTATCTGGGGTTGTGATGAAATCCAATATCACCGGTTTATAAGGGGTTATTTTATAGTTTAGGTAATTTAAAGGTTTACTTATTTAGTCTTAAACTTAATGCTTCTTGTTGTCTGATCACCAATAAGATTGATGTGGTAAATCTAAAATAAACTTGACAAATGAATTTTAGGTTTCAGCCTTAGACTTAATAGCCCACGATCTTCCTTGAGGATAGATAACCCTTTAATAGATTTCCTTACAAGATAGACATATACCTGTCGGGCGGGGGTAGCCATAATTGGAACTTAAACTTAATGAATCCAGATAATTTGGTTGACAAGGACATATGGTTCAATTGGGTTAAACTGGGTATTTGTGTCTGACCATCGACAGAGGCTTTTGCATAATTTCGTGTTCCAGGTTAGTAAACTAATTTATTACACAAACATAAAATAATTACTTCATCTTTTAAAAGATATTAGAATGATTCACAACCCTAGATCTTTGTGTCTTTTGTTATTTTCCTTAGTATTTTCTTTTGTCTTTTTATTTATTTATTTATTTAGCAAATCTACAATCAACCAAATTAATCAAGAAATCATTCTCTTCTCCCTTAATTAGATATTTGTAAATAAATAGTATTAATAATTAATAACAACAATAGGAATTAAGTCATTGTGGGATCGATATTTTTATACTACTTGAACGATACGTGCGCTTGCGTTATACGTGTGTGTTTACGCCGGTCAAGTTTTTGGCGCCATTGCCGGGGACTTATTTTTCTTGAGTTATTAATTTTGAAGCTATCTAATTTACTTGTATCTAATTTTCTTTATTTTTATCTGTAATTTTTATTTCTTTATTTTGTTTTCAGGTGATTGAAAAATGGAACATTATTGTGAGATTGAAAGATTTCGAGCTTTACTAGAAGATACACCTCAAATCTGGGAGCAGCAGTCCGGTTTTCTGAGGCATGTTGTCCAGCCCAACAACTATCACTGGATGCCAAAACCAAACAATACCACATTTGCTCAACAGAATGCAATGGGGAGATGTGACATATGTAATGGTAACCACCTTAGAGATTATTGTGAATACAACTACCATACAGGATGGCAGAGCTATCAAAATCCTTCATGGTATGACGAGCCATCACATTTCAAAGAACCATATTTTCCATCTTATCCACCACCCACCTACAATGATCTTCATCAACAATCAGAACAATCAGAAGAAGATCAGATGATTGACATGCTCAAAGATGTGTTCAAGAAACGAGATGAAAAATTGGATACAATGCTTGAAACATTCCAGAATCAACTCGAAAGTATTCAGAGACAATCAACATCCATTCAGAGAATGACTGAGCAGATCAGACAATTAACAGAAAACCAGAGCTACATACCTCAAAGACCATTTTCAGATGAAGCCTTCGAGTACCAAGCATTTCACGATGACACTTTAGCAGAAGAGAAGGTTGAGCAGAATCAAGAATCAGAGGTATCAGTTCAGGAGCCCGAACCGGTAAAGTCTCGACTTGATTTTTATTATTCAGATTCTGACGAGGATGAAGGTGATCTATTTGTACCAATTGCACCAACAACGGAGGATCAAACTTTTAATCCTCAAAATGAAGATCTTGGAGCATGCTTTACCATTATGTTTGAAGAAGATCTACCTGAGTCAATCATTTCACCTAAATCAGAGGATGAAGACCTAAAATTTGACACATCTTTTCATCCCCAGGTTGACAATTTTGAAGCATGTATTTCACAGATGACAGATGAAGAGTTGAATGCAGAAATTTTCAAATACATCTGTGAAGAAAAGGTGGAGCAAGAAGCAGAGCAAATGGAGGAGCAAATTTCTGACCTTAATAAAGATCCAGAAATTCAGGAGAAACATCGCTGTTTTGGGGAGTACAAATCAAAGATATCGCCTAGAAGCTTGACAGAATGGAACTTTCATTCAAAGTCAAGCACCGTACGAGACCTCCTGATTTTATTTCTTTCTTTTCAGGAATCACTGCAGCAACAAAGATAAAAAAAGGTGGCACAAACACTAAATGGGACAAAAAAATTTCTGGTACCTTATCGTTG